>OW026523.1:131202383-131802383 GCA_932274085.1 Protocalliphora azurea
AGGTAAGTTTGTCGGCCAATAAGGTGATGGCAACAGTTTTTTTTCGATTACCTTCAAAAGGGAAAAGCAATAAACGGTGAATATTAAGCCAACTAATTAGACCAATTTAATGAGGATTTAAAATGAAAACTACCCCATATGGCCAAGAAAAAAGTTATTTTTCATCAAGATAATGCACGGATGCACACGTGTGCAATCTCAATGGCAAAACTCTATGAATTGGGCTACGAATTCTCCGGATTTAGCCCCTAGTGACTACTTCCTATTTCCAAACCTAAATGGAGATGGCTCGGTGGAAAAAGATTCAGCTCCTATTTCAAGGACTTCGAAAATCCTATTTTTTACGCAAAGTAAATGAGGACACTTGCTAAAAATTTGACATTAGTCTATTAACAGGTGGTACTTGATGGAAATAGTGTTGCATTTCGTATAACTACGAGGGAAGTTCGAAAAATCACGGACTTATTGATCCGCCCTAGTATATTTCATCTAAAAAAGTCACCATTAATTAGTTAGTATTATATAAAAGTTTCGCTTCTCAACACCAAATTTTCATACATATATTTACATGTTAAAATACAACATTCGATCCGAATTATTGTATATGTTATAGAAAATGTAAAAGAAAAAATATTAAATAAAAAATGAAAACTGTTTGAAAATCTGCAAAAAGTTTAATATTATTTTTATTGATTTTTATAAACCATATTATTGAATTTCTTAAGAATTTTCAAATATTCAAATTTATAAATAGTAAAAATATTTTAATAAGAAAAAAATTAAAATTTGTTCAATAAAATATTTACGAATTTTAATATTTGATTTTAATACTTCAGTGATAGATCCGATTTCAATAAAAAACTATAATTGGTTTTATGAATTTAGTAATAGAATACGAAATTTAATTTTTTCTCTATATCTAAAATCCGAGTAAAATTATTTAATACATTCTATAAAATATTATCATGGGCCATAATTAATGTCTCTTATGATTTTTTTTCTGAAATAATATTTTGTAAATACATTTATTTTTGTATTCATATTGAAGTTATCAAAAGAAAGACAATTTATTTTTGTTTTTATGTAAGAAAATAATTTATTTAAATTCAATTGAAACTAAGTATTTTATTGAATAAAATTTATTTAAAAAACAAATAATGAATTAATTAAAAAAAAAATTCTACTCATAATTTTTTCTGTCTGCAGACACACAAACCATTAAAAGCAAACATGCATATTAAATGTAAGTATTTTATATGAATACTAGCTATTATCCTTAACACACATATAACATTCTTTATATAAAATACATAAGTATATGTGTATTTGTAATACACACTTATATTTTCATACAGACGCCCTATATTAAAATAAAACAAACAAGGAAAAGTAAAGTCGAGAAGAGTCACAAAAAAAAAAGAAAAAAAAAAAAAATAACTGAAAATGTATATATATACATATTTTTCATATAAATGAGAAAAAGTAAAACAAAGGACGACTATAATACAGTGAACTATTAGTCTTTATGAATTTTTAATAATTTCCCACAAAATATTCATAATATGGTGGCCATAAAAGAACAACAAAAATTGTTTTATATAAAATATAAATATGAATAATATAACAAGAATCATAAAAGTAAAAACAACTTTTACCTTTTTCTTTCTATTTTTATATTTTTCTATGGCATTGACTTATAATATACTAAAATACATTTTATTGGATAGAGAGATTAAATAAACATTTATATTTATGTGCTAATGAAAGCTGTTTTTAAATTCGAATTACATTTGATCAATTTTCCAAAAATTAAACATTTATAAACAAAATATTTATTAATAAATATAATTACTATTACAAATAAATTTTTGTTAGATATCAGGTGTGTTTATGCATAAATTTATGTTTTATTTAACAACAATATAAAAATATGAACATTTTAATAATCTAGCAAAATTTTGTATTTAAATAATTTAGTAAAATTTAAATAAATTCTATACGAGTACGTACGAGTATAAATACTTATGCGTTCTATGAAAATGAAATTGAAAAAAGTAAACATACACATACAATCTTTAATAAATATTGTAATATATATACTATGAGTTAAATGGTTATGTTTATTACAAATCGTGTAATTATATTAAAAAATTAGTTTTCAATTTCGGTAACACATTTTAATATTTCATTTATTTCACTTTTACAAAATATTTTTAAATTCTATGACAAAAATTAAACTCTTACACAATGGGAAATTTGTATCATTTTCTGTTCACAAGTCTAAGGCAGTAGTCTAAAACCAACCACATATGTTAGTATATATCCTATAGGATATAAACATTGTAGTTTTTTTTAAGAATAATAGGTAGATAATTTTGGAAAAATATTTATTTTTATTTTTTTCCTAGCAATATGTACTTTTGTGACAATTAGAACTATTCCGAAATAGTATGGTTCTATTTTTGAAGATTAATACTTTTTTAAGGCTGATATATTTTTTGCAAAATCTTTACCTTCTTTTTATTATTATTATTTTAATTTAGGCTTTAGCTTCCACATAAGACCTATTTCCAAACATTATAATTCCAAATTGGATAATTCCGAATCTCCAAATATCTTGAATCTCCGAAAAATTTGAAAATCACTTTGAATCAAATACACAATGGTGTAAGGCAGAGTTTTCCAAATTGGCGCGAGGATATCTAAAATATTGTATAAATTCCTTTTCTCCCCAAAAAGAGATTGTGATATGAAAATATCGAACACAGAAAAAAATGGACTTAAATTCTGAAATTGTTTATATTAATTAAATTATTATTTGATTTTGTTCCAATCACCAAAATTGTAATATTAATTAACTAGAATAATTGATCTTGGCTAAAATTTCAATTAAATTTTTTGATCAAATAAATTAAAATTCTGATTGGATGTTTGCTTGACATTAACTATGATTTGTATTAATGTAATTCTACAATTAATTAAATTTTTCCTTCAATAAAAATACACGAATTTTATGATAATTTTTTACCTAATTACTAAAAATATTTAAATAATACATTGCAAGTTAAATTAAATGAAAAAATATTAAAACTCAAAATTTGTTTGGGAGAAATGGAAGTTGGTATATAGTTTCATCTTAGTGTCATATAGGCCCTGTTGAAATCATCTATAATCACGTATAAATTCGATTTTTGTAACCTTTGATCTCGATAGTCGCATGTAGCTTATATGTGATTATCTGTGACTTTCAATAGGATATATAAGGTGCTAAGAAGTCAAGTTTCGTTTCCCTCCATCCAACTTAGGTGTTAGACAAATGTATAAAATACTCATACTCATGTATATACTGTGTGTACTGTATGTATAATTGAATGTGTGTAATGTTTTTGTAAGAGTCCTTTCTTTATAAATATTTATATATAGTATACTTATATTTATCATATTTATCATAAAATATGCGGGACGTTCTAATAAAGATTTTCATATTATCCATTCTGAGTGCCTTTATGACCTAGGATGATATACCGATAAAACATTAAAGAATGTGGCAGATGTCTGAAAAAAGCGTCAAAAATATTACATATAAACTGACTATTTACATATAAGTAATCTTCCATAGAACAGCTTTGAAATAGTAATGGATTTTGAAATTGAATTTACCAATAAGGGAACATCTACAAAAATATTGAAATGATTAGTAATCTCATCAAATATTTAAAATTCGTATATATCAAATAATTATTATTAAATGCGTCTCCGAATATATTTCGTATTAATGAGCTCAAACAGTTGAAAGTGGTTGGAAATTGACTTGAAATTATTTTATTTATATTTTTTTATTGACAAGTATTTTTATTTTTTCTTTATCGAAAAACGATTTTGGATATCTGAAATGCTATTGCAATGCTTGTTTCTGCTTCAAATTATTATGGGATATGAAAAGTGGATCCACTATGATAATCCAAAGTCAAGACAACCAGGAAAATCGACACCAAAGCTGAATAAATATGGTGCCCAAGTAATGCTCTGTATTTATTGAGAACAGAAGTATATAATTTATTATGCGAAATACTGTGCTGAACACAATTGATCCGTAAGAAAAAGGGCCAGAATATGAGACTAGACAAGAGTCTATAGCATTCTATCATGACAGTGCCCATCTTCATGCTGAGCAACAGCTTTAAAGCTGTATAAAAAAATTTGTTTGGAAGTTTTGTCCCACCTGTCGTATAGCCCAAATATTGCTCCTTCTGACTATAAATTTTTCGCTAGATTCAGAATGCCGTATATAAAAATACGTTTTTGTTTTCGACTTTTCTAAGCCCCTATATAAGCTAGCGACTTTGTTCTTGCACAGAAGGTCCTATATTAGCTTTAGCTTCGTTCTTAAATAGAGCGGTCATAAATATTTTTCTAAAATTTCGATTTTTGAATCAATCAAATCAGTTTATAATCAACCAAGATATTTGCCAAATCTTTTTTTATTTTTTTTTTATTGCTGATTTGCACATAGCTGTTGCTTTTATGGCCACTTAAAAACAACAACAATAAGCTATATCATATTTGATTTTTTCAACTATTTGAAGCTTCGTTCTTTCACATAAAATTCAGATTTTTTTCAGAATTTTTATGCTGAATAAATGAACTTAATCGGTCATTTGGTATTCGAGATATCAGCCAAAACGTCTTTTTGGATTTTTGAAGTCTCTATATAAACTACATACTTCGTTCTTGCGCAGTTTTGTCACATATCTTTTTCTCGAATTTCGAATATTTAAATCAATCTAAGCTGTTAATAAATTTTCAAAATACCCTTTTTCAATTCATGTTATCTTAATATTTTTTTTTATTAATATTGTCATTTGATATTGTATTTTACCATATCACATCTCAACACTCGAACTTATTTTCTATTTAAATTTAATTTTGAAAAATTGTTTTTTAGTAAAAATAAAGTTCGAGGCAAAAAATCAAAAATTGCAAATTGAAGCGTAAATATCTTTTTTAACTGTAAGAGATAACTTATATTTACGGAAATATAAAAATCTTTAAAATCGGACTTGATTTGTGAAACTTAGGATTTTTTAAAACTTTTACAAAGTCGTGGTGGTCAACTTTGGCATCCTACAGCTAATATCGTATTATTATTGGGTGACTACATAATGATTTTTTTGAAAGCATAGGTCCCTCCTTTACAGCTTTCCAATATATTTCAAACCGATCCCTCTGGTAGTTTAGAGGATAGAGATTTATTACCAAAAATTTTGCGATAATTTGTTATCCAAAAACTTCTTTGTATAACACAATATCAAAATAAATTGTGTGGCTATCTTATACACTTAGAAAGTCGGTTATTGTAACAAAAATACATGTTTTTGAGGTGTTTCAATCAAAGTGGAAAAATTGGCTTAAGACTTGTTTCAAATGTATGAGAAAAGCTGTTCTCTAGGAAACAGTAATATAGTTTTCAAAATTAATTATTATTGTTATATACGTTATAAAAGGCACCTCTCGTATTAAGTATTTTTCTCAAATTCCAAGATTTTATTACATAATTTTTTTTCAGACTTTAAAATTTCTTTGCTAAAATGATTTCAATCCAGTTTTTTCATTTTTAAATCAAAAGCAATAACAACAATACAAACATAAGCAACGTATTATTTTTCTTAATAAACACATTGACAGCAACGCCACAATCCTCAGCATATCAGAGTAAATGTATGTGCCAAGGAAGAGACATTTACAACAGAAAAAAAAAATTAAATTAAATAAAATGTCTTTATGTTTTCATATTTGTTTGAAGGCTGCTTCCTTTTGACTTTAAGCCTCAAGGTAGAGTAAATAATGGCAAGAGGAGGAGGAGAAGGAGATGAAGGTATCAGAAAGGTAACAAACCAACATATAAAACGAACACGTATGAGAAATAAGTTTATATAAATAATTCCTTTATAATGAGCATTTTGTTTAAAGGTTGGAACTTTTCTCTTACACCCCTTTACAACCACTTATTCATTCATTCGCCCAAACATCCAAATGCGAAATGTGAAATAAACTTAAAAAATATAAAACATCATTATCAATGTGAATGTAAAACGACGTTTTTGTTGTCATAATTTTAGCAGTCCTTGCCATTGTAATGGCTGACAGGATGGCTGGCTGGTTGGTTGGCTGACAGTCGTCATAATTGTCAACACACGGCCATTTGTCATTTTCTAAAATATTGTCAAAATACATAGTCAAGTCACACAATCGTGCACTTACACTCACACCTTGCTATAACAAAGTGATGATGATGAGTCCTTTTACTTCTTCGTTTTCCTGTTCGGTTTTTACTAGTCCTTGGGTATTTTTTTATGTTGTTGTTCTTGTTGTAATTTCTGCGTTTTATATTTAAAACGAGTTAAGGTCCTGAATATATAAATGTTGAAGTCTGAATGAATGAATGAATGAATGTTGAGTTGTTGAGTTCATTTCATTTCAGTTGTATTGTGTTCAGTTCTCCTGTGTTGTTTTCTTCGCATGTTTTCATCGCGTATCCTTTTACAGACACGTCATTGTGAAAATATTTTCTTTTTTACATTTAATTCTATTTTTTGCTTTTTTATATCTCTTTTTTAAAAATTTATGGCAATTTGCAAAAATCGTGAGGTAAAACAGTTCTTTGTGAACGAATTTCTTTGGTCAGATATAGAGATTGTCAAAGCAGAACTTTAAGAGAATTTAATGTACTAAAGAAATTTTAAATTGAGCTAGTTTAAGGAATAAGTGCATTTTCTCTCATGTCTACTTAATCGAATACTAGCTTCGTTCTTGTATATCAATATATAGTACTAACTTATTCCTGTGAGCTTCGCTACTGCCTTTGATGCGATAACTAATATCTAATTTATATGGGAGCTAATATTCCTTCGACCTATCTGCCCTATTCAAAATTGTATATGAAAATTGTTTATAAAAATGTTTATGATTTTCATTATATCACTCCTTCAGATATTTGAATATATATATATATATATATATATATATATATATATATTTATATGAGGGCTACCCGTCCTGTTGGCCCATTACGTTCTATTTTCATTTTATCAACGCAATATGATAAGAAAGTGGTTCCCACAAAATTTGAGAGCTCTCACTCTCTAATGACGGTTTTTGAGAAAGTTATTCTTACAAAATATTAAAACTTTTGCTTTTACAGTTAGATATACGATATTTTAAATATATATATATATATATATTTTTGTATGGGGTACCATTTCCCTTGGTCCTATCCGTTGCACTTTCACTTTGTTTTTAGTCACTGAAAAATTTTAAGACTTTTGTTGCAACAGTATTTAAGTTATCTGATAATTAGTATTTTCTTTACATAGGGGCTATTACTTCCCCTAGCCCTATTTTTATCTCAGTTACGTAAATTGACAAAAAATTATTTCCGCAGAATGTCAGGACTTTATCTGTAAAAGTTCTGGAAAAGCGTGATAATTGATATTTATTTTGTATTAGGGCTACCATTCCCCCTGCTCCTATCGAGAAATAAAGTAGCTTGTTTTACTTTTGGATATTGCAGACTGATGATGTGAAAATTTCAAGAAAATCGTCCAGCGATTTAGATTTATATAAAGCCCAAACAAACACAGATTCATCTTTATATATATTATTTCGTAAGAAGAAGGCCCTTCAACTTTATTTTAATACTGCAATAAATTTTTATAATCATGAGATGGCTGTGAAGACAAATATAAAACAAATTTTCTAATTTACCACAATGTAATATACTTATTGTTATAGTCTGCAGTGTCTTGTATACATAAAAATATCTACAAATCGGTCTTAAAGTTAATGTATAATGTGCTAAATGAATACCTTTATTTTCTTATTTTACTACCACCTTAAATTTTTTATATATTTTTTTTTTTTTTTTTTTCTATCAAAAATTATTAGACACTAACCTTTTTTCATGATAAGAGCACTAAAGTTGTCGTCATCTTTTCTCTATACATAGTAAATGTAAGTGTTTGTGTTATAAGTTTTAGTGGTTTTAAAAATGTGGTAATTTGTATGTGGACAAAATTTTATTTGAAGTGTGTGATACTTGTCACAATGACACAAAATTTAAGTTGGCCAACATTTAAGTTACCGAAACTTGTTAGTGTTTTCTGCCTGCAATTTTTGTTACAGTTTATACTTATTCTTTTGCTCGTCGCTAGTTTTTCTAATTTAGTTTTGGCACCGTAACAAAAGTAACACTTTAGAAAGTTTTGAGTTTTTTTTTTTTTTTTTTTTGCTTAAGTTCTATTTTATTTTTTGAGGAAAATTCAAAGAAAAAGTTTTTTTTTCATTTGCAATATATAAAATACCATTTTTCTCTTTAACAACCTAAAAATATCAACGGATTTATTTGTGAAGTTTTTCTTTTGTTGAAAGTACCAAGAAAATAGAAAAAAGCATCAAGTTTATAGGTTGATTTTGTTTGTTACTATGGTTAAAAAGGACACAAGGATGCCAACGAGTTCTGTAGTGGTAGCAAGAAGTGGACGTAGAAATTGCAGGAAACTACAATGAAAAGGCGTTCGTTCTTTCTAGCCAAAATATTAGAACCAGAGCATCCAGCCATAGTGACATCTTTTTTTTTAAGAAAACCATAACAAATGTTGCACATATATAAATACACACATACAACTGACTGTTACTTTGGCAAAACTTTTTTTGGAAAGTAAAACTAAGTAAAAGCAATCAGTATTAGAAATAAAGAAAGTAAAATGCCTGGCTGCTCTACAGGGGGATGAGAAAGGGAAAATTGTGTTAATTTAAATTTCTTACAAAAACCGGTTGTTGACTAGACTATAGAAGAGACTACAATACTGTGGACCAGAACATTAACTAATGATTAAAGTATAGACTTGACTGTAGAGTAAATTACACACTAGATAGTAGACAAGACTATAGATTAGAGCAGATATTATGCCATAGATTATACTGCCGACTAGACTATACACTAGACTATAAAATAGGCTATAAACTAAACTACAAAATTAAGTATATAAACTAGACTATAGACTAAACTATAGACTAGACTATAGACTAGACTATAGAATAGACTATAGACTAAACTATAGACTAAACTATAGACTAGACTATAGACTAGACTATAGACTAGACTATAGACTAGGCTAGGTCCTTGTAGCTCAAGATCTCTTAAAACAGACAATTTGCGAGGAAAAAATAGACGTCGCACTTATTTGCGAACAATACAAAAATCTGAACAAAAATGTGTGGGAACATGATTTACTAGCGAAATCAGCAGTATGGGCTTGTGGAAATAAAGCCATAGAGGAAGGATCAAAGCAACCGGAAGAAGGCTTCGTTAGAGTAAAGATTGGGGGAATATACATCTACAGCTGCTATATGTCCCCAAACATACCATTGTCGGACTACGAAACGCTTGTAGAAAATCTGGTAGAGGACGCGACTGACCACAACCCATTTGTCATTGGTGGTGATTTTAATGCCTGGGCCCGAGATTGGGGTAGCAGGAGAACTAATGAAAGGGGCAAAGTACTCCTAGACGCCCTTTCAAGGCTTGATGTAGTCCTTGCAAACAATGGAGAAACATATACGTTTAGGAGAGCGGGTATTGGGTCAATAGTTGACTTAACATTCGTTAGTACCTGCCTGGCTAGGCACATGGAATGGCAGGTGAGTGAACAGTATACCCACAGCGACCACCAAGCTATTCTGTTTAATATAAAACCTAGAGGAACAGCACAGTTACCACGTGGGAACACACTATTCAAAGGCTGGGCAAAGGAAAAATTCGATCCAATTACTTTTGGAGAATCGTTCGATACCCGACAAATTGAAGATGGTGCGATATCCAACATGATCGAACAACTCTTAGACGCATTAAAGACCGCATGCGATGCATCCATGCCATTAAAAAGGTCAAACAATAGGAGGAAAGAAAACTATTGGTGGAACGATACCATAGCAGAGTTGAGAAGAAAGTGCTTACGGGCTAGACGAAAATACCAGAGAAGCAGATCTCGCCCCAACCATCTGACAATGAGAGAGGTCTATCACCGGACAAGAAAGGACCTTCAAAGGGCCATTAACTGCAGCAAATCCAATTGTTTTAAACAGCTGTGTAACGAAGCCGATTCTAATCCGTGGGGTAACGCCTATCGCATTGTAATGTCGCGTCTAAAAGGCGCAAAGTCCCCCCAGATTTCTTGCCCACATCTCATAAATAAAATAGTGAAAGTCTTATTTCCAGACGGGGAGAACTGCACCGATATAACAATCAGTTCTCAGCAACAAGATATATATATAGCAGAAGAGGAAATCGCCAATATATGTTCGAAGATCGGGGATAATAAAGCCCCAGGTCTAGACTGTATTCCCAATAAGGCTTTGAAACAAGCCCTGAAGATGAAACCGACATTATTTGTTGAAATCTTCCGAAAATGTCTTATGGAAGGCATATTTCCGGACATCTGGAAGAAACAAAGACTCATACTAATACCAAAACCAGGAAAAGTTCTAGGAGACCCAGAATCGTACCGACCCATATGTTTGTTAGATACTATAGGAAAGTGTTTGGAGCGTATTATATATAATAGATTATCGACAGTTGTAGATAGCATGCATGGTCTCTCCGAGAGACAATTCGGATTCCGGAAAGCGAGATCAACCCTAGACGCCATAACATTTGTAATTGAGTCGGCCAAGCGGGCAATAAGCGGAAGAGGCAAAGAAAGGAAATACTGTGCTGTCATAACTCTTGACATCAAGAATGCCTTCAACTCTGCCGGATGGAACCACATTATATCCTCATTAAGGCGTATAAATGTCCCAGAGTATCTTATTAAAATAATCAAAAATTATTTTTCCAATCGAACTCTGTGGGTTGAGACTGAAGATGGTATAAAAACGTATAACATCACATCAGGTGTTCCTCAAGGTTCCGTGTTAGGACCGTTGTTGTGGAATATTATGTACGATGGAATATTTGACTTAAAAATTCCTGAGGAAGCCTGTGTGGTTGGCTTTGCCGATGATATCGCGCTACTAGTCCAGGCAAGATTCTTAGACGAAGTACAACTTTATGCCAACGAAGCTATTGGAACTATAGGAAACTGGCTGTCATCAATGAACCTCAACCTAGCGGAACGTAAGACGGAGTTAGTGCTAATCAGCGGCAGGAGAAAGAGAGAGTATCTAACTGTGAGGGTAGGTGGAATCTCAATAACCTCGTCGGAGGCCATAAAGTATTTGGGCATCATGATCGACGATCGACTTAACTTTAAACGGCAAATGGAATACGCATGCAATAAGGCAGCCGGAGTTACGAATGCATTAGCAAGAATGATGCCAAATATCGGAGGACCACGACACAGTCGCAGACTGCTGATTTCTCGAGTTACCAACTCCGTACTGCTATATGGCGCACCAATTTGGGAAGGGGCATTAAGAAGCTCCTCAAAGAAAGAGATTTCTTCAGTATTTAGAAGAAGCTGCTTAAGAGTCTGTTGCGGATACAGAACTATATCAGCGGAAGCGGCAAGTGTTGTATCGGGAATGGTTCCAATAGACATCTTGGCCAAAGAACTAGCAAACGTCTACAGACAATTTACCCAAAATGACAATGCCCTCAGAAGTAATATTCGGAAAATTGAAAGGGAAAAGACGCTAGAAAACTGGCAAAGACGATGGGAAAATTCTCCTAGAGGTCGATGGACCTACAGACTAATCCCACGTATAGAGACATGGATAAACCGTCGTCATGGTGAGATAAACTACAACCTGACACAATTTATCACAGGACACGGAGGATATAGGAATTATCTCCACAGATTCGGACACGACAACTCTCTTATGTGTCCGGAATGCCCCCGGGAAATCGAAGATGCAGAACATGTAATATTTAACTGCCCCCGGTTTGAAAGTATGAGAGTAAGACTTTTGATCCACCTCGGCGAAAACTTGACAGTGGATAATGTCATTGGTATAATTCTGAAATCCCAAGGAAACTGGGATGCATTTAACACGTTTCTCACAGCAGTCCACTTGAAACTTAGTGAAGCTGAAAAACTCCGCAAGGCCTCACTCACTAGTGGGCAGCCGAGTGATACAGGAATAGTAAATGGAGTATAGGCCATAAGTGGCTGTCGAGCCCTGCGAAGTAATACCAATTGGCAGTGCCGCGGGGTTCTGAGGGGATAGGGGGGTGTGGTTTAGTACGTAAGAGTCGTGCATGTTTTCCAATACGGGTTGGATACATCTTTTGAAGATTCCACACCTCCAACGCAAAAAAAAAAAAAAAAAAAAAAAAAAAGGCGAGGTCCTTGGAGACCCCCAATCGTAACCACCCATATGTTTGTCAGATACCATAGGAAAGTGCTTGGTTTTATATCTAATAGATTATCGACAGAGTATGCACGATCTCTCCGAGAGACAATTCAGGTTCCGGAAAGCGAAATCAACCCTTGACGCCATAACATTTGTATTTGAGTCGGCTAAAAGAGCAATAAATGGAAGAGGCAAAGATAGGAAATATTATGCCGTCATTACTCTTGACATAAGAAATAAAATGTCCCAGAGTATCTTATTAAAATAATCAAAATAATCAAAAATTATTTTTCCAATATAACTCTGTGTGTTGAGACTGAAGATAGTATAAAAACGCATAACATCACATTAGGTGTACCTCAAGGCTCCGTGCTAGGGCCTACATGGTCAGCTATGACGATGTTATCGCGTTACTAGCCGAGGCAAGGTTCTTAGACGTAGTACAACTGTGAACCTCAACATAGGAGATCAAAAGACGGAGTTAGCGGAAAGAGAAAGAGATAATATCTAACTGTCAGGGTAGGTGGAAATTCAATAACCTTGTCGGAGCCATAAAGTATTTGGATATCATGGTCGACGACCGACTTAGCTTTAAACGGCAAATGGAATATGCATGCAATAAGGTAGCCGGAGTTATGAGTGAATTGGCAAGAATGATGCCAAATATTGGGGGACCATGACACAGTCGCAGATTGCTGAATTCTTGGGTTACCAAATCCGTACTACTATATGGTGCACCGATTTAGAAGGGCGCACTAAGAGACTCCTCGAAGAATGAAATATCTTCAGTATTTAAAAGAAACTGCTCAAGAGTTGCGGATATAGAACTATATTAGCGGATGTAGCAAGCGTAGTATCGGGAATGGTTTCCATAGACATTTTAGCCAAAGAACTAGCAAACGTCTACAGATAATTCGTCCATATAAAAATGTTCTCAGAAACAATATACGGAAAATTTTAAAAAGAAAAGACGCTAGACGATTGTAGAATTTTCTTAGAGGTTGATGGACCTAGGAGGATACGGTTTATTACAGAACACGGAGGATATAGAAGCTACCTCCACAGATTCCAACACAACAACTATCCTATGTGTCCAGAATGTCCACATGAAATCGAAAATGCGGAATATGTAATATTTAGCTGGCCCGCTTCAAAAGTATAAGAGCAAAACTGTTGATCCACCTCGTCGAAAACTTAACAGACCTCACATACTAGTGGGAAATAGATTATCTATTATATTCTATATTCTAGAAATAGCGAATGGACTATAGACTATAAATGGCTGTCGAGGCCTGTGAAGTAATACCAATTGGCAGTGCCGTGGGGTTCTGGAACTACAAGGGGTGTGGTTTAGTACGTAAGAGTCGTGCATGTTTTCCAATACGGGTTAGATACATCTTTTTAAGATTGCATACCTCCAGCGAAAAAAAAGACTAGACTATACACTATTAATTTAAAAATGGATATTAAACTCTTAAATTCTATTTTTAAATCTTTTATTTGTTCCCTTTCTACCCACTGTACCATTTACACTAATCTCTTGCAGGTTAAGTAATACTCACAGTATTTACAAAAAACAAACTCCCATATACTAACTTTACTCACTACCTTAACGATGTTAGATTTAAAGCATCCACTAAAAACCTTTAACTTTTCCCCTCTTTTCTAAACAAACTCTTATGTAGGTGGATGACTTAAAGTGACAAACGTTTATTGATTCTCAATAATTATTGATTCTCGACAACGATGAAGCAATAACACAAATTTCATACACTAGATAAAAATTCTCTAAAAGAGGTATACAAAAAGTTTTATAAGTAATTTCAATAAAACTTCCAAAAACTGAGTTTGTGAAACTTTTTTCTAGTCATTTTATTACAATTTAGTTTCTTTTTCATTTACCTCAAAATTCCACCCATAAAATATAAATGAACAAAAATTTCCTAAAAAAAACATGACATAGAAAAAGGGGGAAATAAATTCGAAAGATGTTAGATGTAGCAGGAAGAAATCTATGAATCTATTGAATCTGGTTTGTATTAAATTGTTGTAAAAATGCTTAATTTAAGTATTGTGCGCTCAAGCGTAATTCAAATAATTTTTACTAGCTTTTTACAATTTTCATATTTTTCCTACAATAGAAGTTGTAGTAGAAATTTATGCTATGATGTTAGTTGATGTCAACGGATGTGAAAAAATCTGTAGACTAAAAAGAATGTTACAAATGAAATACTGGCAAAATAAAAGACATTTTTCACTTCTTTCTGAGCGTATGTAGTACTAACGTAAACTAGATGTGGTCATTTTCATTGTAGGCTGGACAAATAAGGAAAGAAAACTTATAAACTGAAACCAAAAAAAAAATATACTATATTATAAGGACACAGAAGCTAGTACAAAAATCTTTTTATGTGGTAGATAACTACTTATATAAGAGAAAATTTGTTTTGTAAGTTTTTGAATTAACTTAAGTTGGTATAAGATGAAAACACTGTTTTGCTTCCCGTTCAACCCATACATTCTTTACAAACATTTGGAATATTATTCTATTGATGTAAATATTCTATTTTAATATTGGCCAGATGATACATTGGCAGATCCGTTAGTAGTCTGGTAAGTTAATTTTTCGAATATTTAGAACACGTGTTGGAATTCTCGTTATAGAAATCGAAATTCAGTGTCTATGTCATTATGGAATTGAAGCGCAATTCTTGACACTTTTGACTAAAGATAGAGTAAAGCAACTGATAGAAAAACATATTAAAAAGATGTTCATCTTCATATTAAAATGACGAATAGTGCATTATCTAAGTCTCAACGGAATATATACTTACATACTCACTTTCTAGGATACACAGACATTGCTGATAGGATTTTGAATTGCAAATAATATGAAAAAGAATACGAACATAATACAGATAAATAGGATACGATATAACTTAGCTCTAATAGGAAAACTCTCTAGAATAACAAGGCTAAAATTAACCTAGGTGATAGGGAGATGAAAGACTTGATTTAATCCTATGGCTTTAGCTTAAGGTTACTAAGTCTTGTGTCCATGCTATCGGAAAGTTTTTATACTCGTAGTATTTGATTCCCGAGGTATTGGAGTGTATTTTATGCTGGCCATACTTATGCACGCTAATGATAAAGACTACTTATTAGAAATTTTGGATGGCTACATGTCTTGTCATATTATAGTGAAAATTTTATGAAAATCTAATTTCAAGTTTCTTCAAAATGTTAATAAAAACCGAACTACCTCAAAAAAATATTTGTAATTTTTAATTTTTTTTCTATATATACACCACCATAAATTATTTATATTTTAATTCAGATATCAACGTGAGTCAAACAAAAAAACTGTTCGGTAAACGTAGGCTTATTTATAAAAAAAAGGGAAAAATTGTAGTCAAAAGTTTTTGGAAGAAAAAAATGTATGTGGATCAATGTCAATTTGAGGTGAACATTTTTTGAAACAATCCTATACTTATGTATACTTACGATAACGACATTTTATCATTCATTTTGAATAGCTACATATATATTATAATATGCTAATTTATAAGTTCCAATTTTCTTAAAATAGTAAAAAAAAAGGAACTAACTTGAATTAATAACTATTTTCCATAATGACCCCCAAAATCTCATAGTCTTCTAAAAGGAACAAAGTTCTGTGAAAAAGCCAAAGAATATAGCGCTTTGAAGACCCTGGATAAACTGAAATAATATAGCTGATATCAAAAACTGTATCAAATCCCTAGAACAAAAACATTTTGTTTTTAGTTGTAAAAGTGCAAAAAGTTTTTATTGCGAACGAGAAATATAGAAAAGTTCAATATTCGTACAATAACTAACTCAAATAATTTTAATTTCAGTGTAGAAAACCCATAAATATTTAATTTATCTTTTACATACAAATCTACATCGGTATGCAATCATTTTTCAGAACAATTGCATACTACCAACAGAAAAAAGAAATTTCCTAACAAAAGAATTAATACTAGGAAACAACATATTCATGTTGAAGGAAAAAGAAAACAATAATTTCCCTTCAAAAATTTTAATTGGAATGTTATTGTTACCTTAATTTTAAAGATATTTATTTAAAAATATTCTTACAGATATTATGAAAACTAAAAATGTCTTCAAATTAATAAGATAATGATCAAGGACTGTTTAAAATAAATTCTTTGTCTGAAAGCTATTTCAAAACAATTTCTGAAAACAAAAATTTTCCTTCAAAATTTTAATTGGAATGTTATTGTGACCTAAATTTTAAAGGTATTTATTTAAAAATATTCGTACAGAAATTATAAAAAATAGAAATGTCCAAAAATTAATAAGATACTATTTAAAATAAATGCTTTGTCTGAAAGCTATTTTTAAACAATTCCTTCCCAACTTTTAAGTGCTACCTTAAGCCAGTTTTAAATTTTTATCTATTTCTAACAATTATCTTAACGTTAGGTTTTTCATTCAGTTTTATATTTTTCTTTGTTGACATGGTTGCAATGGGTGTTTAAAGTTGAGTTGTCATATATGATGTTTTAAGCATATTTTCTGATAATAATATTCTTTAGATATACAAAAATAAACTCATGACTAAGTCGATAATATGTCTATAATTCCTTTTTAATTTTTTTTCCTACTTTTAAAAACTATTCTTGTTGTGTTTTTTTTCTCAGTATTCTATTATTTTCATTTAATTTTTGCTCAAATTTTTTACTAAAAAATTTTGAATTTTACCATTTATTTTTTTATATATATTTTTTTTATTACAATTTCTTGCTTTAGTTAAAATCGTATTATAAAAGAGAGACTTAAAATAGAAAAGATAAGTTTCCTTATTTTACTTAATAGAGCCCCAAAAGGATACAGTGGTTAAAGGAGATTTTAAAACCTGGGGTCAAAAATTAAAAACTATAAAATTTTAAACAAAACTAAATTTGTAATAAAAATATTTTTAAATATAATAAAAATTAAAAAAAATATTTTAAACACTGAAAATACTAATTTTTTCATACCTTTTAAAATATTTTTTCCTTTCATATATATCTCTAAAGACTTCTTGAGTTTTATTTTCATTTCCTTTTTCAAAGTTCACTTACCTGTAAAGAAAAGAAAAAATATTATCTTTAAATATTCTTTGCCACTATATGTTAGAATATATTTTTTTAATTTTGTTAAATTTCATTTAAACATCATAAAAAGATCTCCCGGTTGTCTGTAAGTATTTTTTCATATAGCAAGCCATTCATATTTGAAGAGCAACAAAAAGACACTTTTCGACTTACATTTGCAACCGGAAATGAGGTTTTTTTTACAAAAATAACTCTTAGTGTTTGTGAGAGTTGCTCCTTGCGTCTGCATGTATGTAGGTTAGGGTTGCCAGACGACCTTGAATGAACTTGATTGTCAAGATATTTTAGAAGTTGTCAAGTTGCAAGTTCAAATGTAATTTGTCAAGTTGAAAACAATTTGTAGTTATATAAAAAGTTAAGTGAAATCTGAAGCGTTGTTGAATTTTTTTTTTTTTTTTTTGATTGAAAGTGAAACTTGTTCAGAAATACATTGCATTATTCAATCATTACATATGTATATGAATTTTTTACAAAAGACTACTGTTTTAAATTTAAACAAATATTGTTCAGAACGAAATGATTAAAATATTATACATCGCCCACTGTCAAATATAAAGAAGCTGTGCCATATGTTTTATTAATTTTTTAAGTATCAATTGCAAAAATTAATGCATTTCTTAATAATTTTCCATATCCTTAACGGACATACTAACTAAACTGTTGTTTTTGTGAAAATTTTAAAAGCTACATATAAATACCTGTTGTAGGATATATTTGTATACGAAGTTTCATATAGATTTCATATAAAAAATGAGAAATATTTGGCGGAAGTCGATTGTCAAGTTATTTTTTTTTTTTTTTTGGAAATCAAGCTCATTTCTCAGGTAAAGTCAAGTCAGTTCACAAATCGAGAATTTGGTAACCCTAATGTAGGTATTGTACACAAAGGGAACATAACAAACAAAATGGGTTTTTCTTTTCTACTATAAAGCTAAATTTTGCAAGATATAACAAAAAAATGAAGTAAAAAATACTTAAATTGAAAACAATATAAAAATGTTTCAAAGGGACAATATATATATTTTTTTTTTTTTTGCTCTAATGTTACTAAAATAAAAAGTAATGTTATATAGATTTATAGATTTTTCTTTTTTAATCCCATTGTTTGTGAGGAGGAATATGCTGATTTCATTACTTTTGAAAGATGTACGAAAAAACATGAACATTTATTACTTTCCCCCGAAAAATTAAGAAACATAGAAACAACAATAGAATTTTCCTATAACAAATTTAAATTTCAATTATAACACTAATTATTTACCTTTCCTAAAAACATTAAAAATAAATATTAAAATTCGAGAATGAATTGCGAATGAGATCCAGGAGAATTAAAATAAAATTCTAATATGTGATTAAATTTGTATATCTTAGAGAATTTTTACTGTAACTGTAACAACTACGAAAAAATATTGAAAATTTTGTAACCTCATTAGTTGGATATGAGAACTTCAAAGGTTCAAAAAAAAAAAAAAAATGAAAATAAGAATATTATTTCCAAAATTTTGTTAGTATTTTTTCTCTTCGTCTATTGTATACGTTTCGATATGTAGGTTACAGACATATAACGAGTATAAATATTGGGATAATATATCATGTTGAAAGTTATAACAAATACTTTAGTTGGATTATACACTGGAAAAAATATAGTTTAATTAAAAAAATAATAAAACTTAACAACAAAACTAATGGAAATAATTTAGTTCAAGCCCTATCATAGTTCAATTCTAGTTTAGTTCTACCTCCAGTTCAATTCTAGTTCAGTTCAAGTCCGTTTCGAGTTCATTTCCAGTTCAATTCTAGTTCAGTTCCAGTTCTGACCTTGTCCTGTCCTAGTTCAATTCTAGTTTAGTTCTAGTTCAATTCTAGTTCATTACCAGTTCTGTTATAGTTCAGTTATAGTTCAGTTATAATTCAGTTCTATTTCAGTTCTAGTTTAGTTCTAGTTCAGTTCTAATTCAGTTTTAGTTCAATTATAGTTCAGTTCCACTTCAGTTACAGTTCAGTTCTACTTTAATTCTGGTTCAATTCTAGTTCAGTTCTACTTCAATTTTAAATCACTTCTAGTTCAATTCTAGTTCAATCCTAGTTCAGTTCTAGTTCAATTCTAGTTTAGTTCTAGTTCAGTTCTAGTTCAATTTTAATTGAGTTCTGGTTCAATTCTAGTTCAGTTCTAATTCAGTTCTACTTTAGTTCTACTTTAGTTCTAGTTCAAGTCTGGTTCAGTGCTAGTTCAATTCTAGTTCAGTTCTAGTCCAGTTCTAGTTCAGTTTTTGCTGCGAACAGATGTTTCTAAAAAGTGATCTGGTTGTAGTCATAGTTTATCTAACTAATAGTGTTCCAAAAAAAAAAAAATCTTAAAACTATCTTAAAATATTTTCAGTTGTAAAACTAAAATCCATACATTAAAAGAACATAAAGAAGAAAACAAAAATGAGGAACATTTTATGCAGTCAATGTTAAAATTAAATTAAAATAAGAAATTATGTTAAATGCTATAATTGCAACTCTAGTTATCACTTCACTGCGTGTTCGCCTCTATCTGAGTCTACTTACACCAGCATGACCAGCGAAAGAAAAATGAACTGGAGATGTCATATCTGTAAACCTCGAAACGGGTCACCAAATAACATTTATCACTAGACGAGAACAATCAAGAAAAACAAATACATGAGAATGATATTGTCAAGAAGAGTAATAGATCTAAGAAATTCAAGGAGATAATACCCCTCAGTACCTTAAATTCTAAATTTTGCTCAGTACAAGCTGATATCTCAGAGCTTAAAATAGACATAAAAGAAAGGAAATCACAAAATGTCTCTGAACTCAAAACTGATATTAAAGAAATAAAATTCCAAATTGTGCAATTCTAGTTCTAATTCAGTTCTGGATCAGTTCTCGTTCTGTTCTAGTTAAGTTCTAATTCAATTCTAGTTTAGTTCTAGAACAGTTCTATTTCAATTCTAGTTCAGTTTTAACTCAGTTCTTGTTCAGCTCTAATTGAATTGTAATTCAATCAAGTTCAATTCTACTTTATTCAATTTTCACTCATTTCCAACTTCTTTCGTCAGATTTTCGTTTTAAACCCTTTTTTATTTTCCCTGAGTGCATCATCCCATTACAAAAATTCCCAGTTTTATTGGCGACACTATAAATGGCACAATTATCCATAAATGTGGCGACAGCAAATTCTAGTTTAAAATGTTGTTTTTTCTTTTGGCAATTTTGCAACAAAGATATTAATTGCTTATTTCATTTATATTCGCTTATGTAATATTTTATTTTAATACGAATTAGGAAAACAAAAATACCCTGAACTAGTAAATACATGTTAGTAGTATTATGTGTTTTAAAGTATTATTTTATTTTAGATTTTTTTTCGTTTTCCATTTTGTTCTAAAATATAGATATTTAGGTTAACATATGAAATTGTGCCTTTTGTTTTCTATAATATATATATATATATATATATATATATATATATATTTATATTTGCGAATGTATATACGAATGACTCTATAAAATACAATTTTAAATAACTTAATAACAACTTTTGGGAAATACTTTTAGCTAAAGGTCATTTTGAATTTTATTTGTTGGTTTGTATAAAAAAAATAAAAAATAAAAAGAAATAAAAAAAATTTAAATAGAATTTGCATGGAATTTTTATTAAATTTTTATAAAATTTACCTAGAATTAAAGTTTAGCATTTTAGAATTAGATTTGAAAAAAAACATTTTAATTTAATATAATGGAAATGAAATAGAAAAGGACCTGGAAAGTAAAATGTCTAAAGCAGGAGTTAAAATTGTATCCAATTTTGAAATATTGCACAGGTAATAGATGAATTTGTCTTCGTGACGTTTGACACAAATAAACTTGGAACATTTTCTGCAATCATATTTTAGATATCAACTAAAATGTTAAAATTAAAGAAAACAAAAATTTCTACAAAATTGAAAGAAGAATTTGCTTTAATAAGAAAAATTGCTCTTATTTTTAGGAAATTTTTTTTTAATTCTAATATAAACATTATAATCACTCACACTTTACACCGATTAAAAAATAATATATTACAACCACTGCCCACATAATCTAGATAGACTTATTGTTAATGTTATGGGACATTTATTAGGAAAATTTGTAATTTAAAGCTTTATAGATTTTGTCTGTTTTTGTTAAGATATTTTTGTGAAATCGATGGAAGCTTAAAATATTTTCCCAATAACAAATATGTGAAATTCATTCATGAATTATAAATGAGAAAACTAATCAAATAAATATCAAATAAAAGTAAAATAAACTTATTAACATTAATATTTTAAATCCTCTACTAACAACAAAAACAAACCACATAATTTTCTATGAACTAATTTTCTTTTATTTGGTAGGCTGTAAATAAGTATCTAGTGTTGTATCTTTGTGTATTTCATAAATATTATTTGATATTTATTTGTATTCTTTGTTTTCCTATTGCCTTAAGTGGGTTTGTATGAAACTTTATGTCCGTCCATATGTTTTGCGTTAAGTAGCTTAGAATATGCCCACTTTAACTATTTTTAAATTAGAAATCAATAATGCTATTGAAACTACATATGAAACATCAATGGACAGACACTTCATTTATAATCACTTGTTTATGAAACTTATATATGTATTTTTTTCTCTTTGTTTTTATTAGGGTCACCTTAACAGCATAGCATAACGTTAGGGCATCTTCTTCCTATATCATAGGCAGCTTAAAATAAATAAAAAAAAAGATAGCACACGTGGGAGTATTAAATAAAAACAATCTCACTGGCGATATCATCCCCTTTATGTCTGCAAAGGAGGGCAAACATTCTGCCATATTCATATGATAATAGTTGCGGTTAGTGGCCAAACATTTAAAATACTATTTCAACACACACTACACCAACTATTTTAGTAAATATAACCACCGACCAACTAACTATTCAATCTCATTTAAAATGACCAAGACGAAGATAAAACTTTAGTACAAGTAGTTGTTGTTATTTTCATAATATACAGAAGACCAACATCATAGACCTTACTACCGCCAGAATACATATAAATAGCTAAATAAAGCTGATAACTTTTTTGAGGAAAGGGGGAAACTTTAAGGTGGTGAAAAAGATAAGTTTCAGATATTCTTAAATATGATTCAGTTCTAGTTTAGAGCACTTAACAAAATAATATATATTTGGGATTATTCTTACTCAAGAAGTAGTTATTTCCCTTACCCAATGCCATAAAACAAAATTATTATAATTTGTTATTTTTTTTTTTCTTTTTTTTTGTAATAGCAAGCCATAGTACTTATCTTAGTTCCTTGTTAAAGTTATAGAAAAAAAAAAAAAAAAAAAACTGTCGAGATCTATAAAAAACAAGTCAAAACGTTGTATTCGGCTTGGCCGAACCTATATACCCATCATCTGCAACCTTTTGGTTACCAATGCTTTTTTAATAAAGATATTGGCAAAAAAGTATGATTTGGAGTTAAGAAGGACACTCTGTTTTCGTAGTATTTGGTCTTTGGGCTTTTTGTTTATAAACCGATTTTGCTCATTTTTAATACCAAGCAAATCTTATATAACATAAATATCCGCCCCGAGCCCTATCCTTCTTTCAACAGATACACAGACGGACAGACAGACGGACGGATATTGCTAGATCGCCTTAGATTTTCACGAAGACCCAGAATATTCATACTTTATGGGGACTTAGATGAATATTTCGACATGTTACACATGGAATGACGTACTAAATATACCCCCATCTTTTTTCTTGGTAGCTCTCTTGTGTGCGTTTGAAATTTTAAGTGTGTGTATCTTATTTATCAATTGTATGAATGTTGATATGAGTTTATAATACAATTTTCTACTATTCTAACACTACAACTCGTATAAATTCTTTATGTTTATTGCAAATGTTTTTTCTTACCAAAAAAGGTTGTGTGTGCATATATCTAGACTTCTTAACCTTATGCTTTTTACCACAAAAAAAAACATTTTCCCTAACCCCATTTCCACACATAATTCAGATTCGTATTCTAACATTTATTACCCCAAAACCAAGTTCCTGAAAGTGAATGTGAGCAGCTCACAAGCACATTCTTACAGAGTTGTAAGTGCGAGTGTGTGTTGCTAGCGTTTCATATTTTTTATGTTTGAAGTTCTTTAGCTGCTACTCCATGTTGTGTGTTTCCTACAAGAAGCCATGTTCATATTTCGTTTATTTATGTGGCAGTTGGGTTTTATAAGTTTTGGTCTTGGTTTATAGTGTTTATTTCAATTTTCATGATATTATTTTTTACTTTTATTTCAAATTTACTTCAAGTTTTAGTTATATCGTTTCTAAGCACAGTGGGCACAATAGAAACAAAAGAAGGTACAAGAACGGACCTGTGATTTAATTCTGAATAAGTATTAGCTCTCACTTAACTAGAACTGAACTAGAAACGAACTAGAACTGAATTAGAACTGAACTAGAGCTAAACTATCACTGAACTAGAACTTAACTTGAACTAAACTAGAACTGATACAGAATTGAACTAGAACTGAATTGAACTAGAACTTAACTAGAACTAAACTAGAACTGAACAAGAACTTAACAACAAGTAAACTAGAACTGGGTTAGAAGTGACCTAGAACTGAACTATAACTGAGCTAGACCTGAACGAGAACTTAACTAAAACAGAACTAGAGTTGAACTAGAACTTAACTAGAACTAAACTAGGACTGAAATAGAACTGAATTGAACTAGAAGTTAACTAGAACTATACTAGAACTGAACAAGAACTTAACTACAACTAAACTAGAACTGAATTAGAAGTGACCTAGAACTGAACTAGAACTGAACTAAAACTAAACTAGAACTGAGCTAGAACTGAACGAGAACTTAACTAAAACTGAACTAGAGTTGAATTAGAACTTAACTTGAACTAAACTGGAACTGAATTAGAAGTGACCTAGAACTGAACTAGAACTGAGCTAGGACTGAACTAGAACTGCACTAGAACTGAACTAGAACTGAACTAGAACTTAACTAGAACTAAACTAGAACCGAGCTAGAACTGAACAAGAACTTAACAACAAGTAAACTAGAACTGGATTAGAAGTGACCTAGAACTGAACTAGAACTGAGCTAGAACTGAACGAGAACTAAACTAAAACAGAACTAGAGTTGAACTAGAACTTAACTAGAACTAAACTAGAACTAAACTAGAACTGAACTAGAAATAAACTGAATAAGAACTAAACTAGAACTAAAATAGAAATGAATTAGAAGTGACCTAGAACTGAACTAGAACTAAACTATAACTGAACAAGAACTGAACTAGAACTGAACTAGGACTGAACTAGAATTGAACTAGAACTGAATTGAACTAGAACTTAACTAGAACTATACTAGAACTGAACAAGAACTAAACTAGAACTGAATTAGAAGTGACCTAGTACTGAACTAGAACTGAACTAAAACTAAACTAGAACTGAGCTGGAACTGAACAAGAACTTAACTAAAACTGAACTAGAGTTGAATTAGAACTTAACTAGAACTAAACTAGAACTGAACTAGAAATGAACTAGAACTGAGCAAGAACTAAACTAGAACTAAAATGGAACTGAATTAGAAGTGACCTAGAACTGAACTAGAACTGAGCTAGGACTGAACTAGAACTGCACTAGAACTGAACTAGAACTGAACTAGAACTTAACTAGAACTAAACTAGAACCGAGCTAGAACTGAACAAGAACATAACTGGAACAAAACTAAAATTGAAGTAGAGCCGATGAAGAGCTTAACCGGATCCCATCCTTTAAAATTCTTAAGGGTCAGTTTTAGTTTGCGCAACTTCTCCTACGTTTTAATCCTTCACTTGACCCCACTGTCCATCCTACATATCATCATTGTCTTTTCCAGCACAAAATGTTATTGTTGTGCGTGTATCTGTGTAATAACAAATAAATATATTTATGTTAAAATTTTACTTCACAATATGTTTCAGTGTGTGTCTGTGTATGTCTGTAAATGGTTGGTTGGAGAGAATCCAAGTTGTCGTTACGGCTATTAGAATTTTCTATTTTATTATATTTTTCAGTTTTGCTTTCTGTTGTTGTTGTGTTTTATTGAATTGCTAGAATTGCTGTCTTACATGTTAAGTGTATTTAAATAAATTATTAATAATCAAATAATTTAATACACTCGGTAAATGGCTTTAAACGCCACGTAACATATAAAAAAAGGTAGCACAGGTTGTAGACTTTAGTTAACAATTCACACACAATATCAACGGCAGGCTACAAGCGACTTTTCTACGCGCACAGATACGTGGTAGATTTTGAGGAGTTAAAATTTATATATAATATCATACATTTTTTAACTAATATTTAATAGAATAAATAAAATATTATAACATTTTATAAGGGAGTTTTAATGGAAAACAAGTTATGTAAAGGGAATTTATAAAAATGATTAATTAACAGGGAAGACACATTTGTTGTATTTAAGATAGACACGCAATTTCACATATGATACTATTTGGTAAACGCGGTTTTTACTGCCTGCTGTCCTTAATACCAAAATTCATTTTTATATAATAAAACTGGTCGGCAAAAAAAAATATTTTTCTCTCCTCCTTAAAAAAAAAAAAAATATGTTCACTATGGTATTCGAACTGTTAAACATTAATCTGCTGGCAGTTTTTTTTTCCATCAGGTCGTGACTTTTTTATGGGCATGTCTAATATCTCTCCCTTAATAAGGCGAATGCACGAGTATATTTTACCATAACGAGATTTAAAATTATCTTTAGGCCATCTTAACATTATTTCTTTATCCGCTCAATATTTTCGAAGTTATTAGGAAATTAGTGGCGAAAAAATATAAATTTTTTCATGAAAAATTTTAAGAATTTTGCTCATTAACTCGAAAAATATTGGGCGGATACAAAAGTAATGTTAAGATAACCTGAAGATAACTTTAAACCAAATCTATGAGAGTTTTATTTATTTAAATTTGGCAAATCATTGTCGAGTTATATAGGTATGACCGTTGAATAAGGTGGTTATATTAGTCATGCCCATAAAGAAATAAGTACGTGATAGCAAAAATGAAAGCATATTCTTGTTCAGCTCGTCAAATTCTATTTAGGAAAATTGGTGGACTATTTTTGTTTAAAAAAAAAAAAATCTGGTCTAAAATCCATTTTTTTAGCAGTAATTTAAAAAAAAAAAATTAAGACATTGTTAAAAGTTAGTAAAAAAGTAAATTATAACAGACCAATTAATAAGAAGTATATATTAAAAATGTAATGGGGCAAGATTGACAGTCTGAAAAAGCATTAAAGTGGTTATTTTAATATTAGTTTTAACATTTTAATGTAAATTGAGTTAGAAATACGAGGGCGCATCAATAAGTACGTGACTTTTTGAACTTCCCACGTAGTTATATGAAATGCAACACTATTCCCATCAAGTACCACCTGTTAATAGACTACTGTCAAATTGTGTCGGCAAGTGTCGTCATTTAAAAAGTGAATTTCGAGTGCTGATTAAACATTATTTTTTGCGAAAAAAAAACCATCAATCAAACCAAGGAAAAGCTGGATAAATACTATGGGGACTCTGCACCATCGATTTCAATGGTAAAAAAGTGGTTTACTGACTTTCGTTGTGGTCGCACAAGTACAAATAACGCTGAACGTTCTGGCCAATTGAGGTCAGTACACCCGAAAATGCCGAAAAAATCCACGATATGGTGTTGGGCGACCCAAGAGTAAAAGTGCGTGAGATTGTTGATTGTTGCAGTGTGGTTTCGATTTTAAATTATCAGCTGAGTTTAAGAAAGTTGTCTGCAAGATGGGTCCCGCGTTTGCCGCATGTGTCAACTTCAAAGGATTGTTTGGAGTTGTTTAACCGCAATCCGAATAAGTTTTTGCGGCATTTTATAACTGCGAATGAAACATGGATACATTACTGTACTCCGGAGACCAAGCTGCAGTCTAACCAATGGGTTTCTCCAGGTGAACCTGCTTCGATAAGGCCAAGGTAAGTTTGTCGGCCAATAAGGCGATGGCAACAGTTTTTTGGGATGCACGCGGGATAATCCCATATGGCCAAGAAAAAAATTCTTTTTCATCCAGATAATGCACGGGCACACACGTGTGCAATCTCAATGGCAAAACTCTATGGCAAAACTCTATGGCAAAACTCTATGAAAAAAAAAATTAAATTTTTGACCAGTGTGCAGTGTGTTTCTTCACTTAATTGTAGGTATGCATGAGTATTTTCGCTTAACTGTGAATAACATCAATATTTGTGCATCAATTTTTATGATACATGGCTTATTTTTTCGTAGCACCAGCAGCTATATAATAAAGATAAAAAACGGAAACATTTGTGCTGTTTTAACTTTTAAGAAAGAACTTTTAAGAAAAACAAAAACTATTTTCTAAATAACTTCGAAAATAATAAGCATATAAAGAAATTATGTTAGAGAGGCATGAAGACATTTTTAGTCCGCATGGTTTGGTGCATAATTTATATAAATAAATCCTACACACCCTTCTTGAGTTATGGTCTTATTATGGGCGAAATATTAAACACGCCCATAAAATATTCCAGACTTGATGGAAAAAATTGTAAGCAGATTCATTTTTAGTACAACAAAATCCATATAGTCCAACTAATCATGTTTAAGAGAGGATTTTTTTTTTTGCCAACCAGTGTAATTCTCCTCAAAGTGGTTGAAGTGTGGTTAAAGTCATTCTATATTTAAATAATTTATATAATTTATTGATTTTATTTTTTCCCCTCTTATTTCTTTTTTTTTTTTTTTTTTTTTTGAATTATGTAATTTTTATTGTTTGGGGTATCATAAAAACAGCCCACAAAACAAAAACAAAAAAAAATTAAATAATTAAATTTGACCACAAATTTCAATAATATTTTCAACAATTTTTATATGTTAATTGCTCACAATACACAATAATAAAATATATAGAGAAACAACACAGATAAAGAGAGAAAGAAAAAATATGAAAAAAAATTAATTAGAAATTAACACTATAATAAAATCATCGATAAAATTTTATGATTTTGAAGGATTTTTTTTTTACCACAATTTTGTTTTTCTATAACCCACAATTATTTATAAATTCAAATCACATCAGAAATGGTAGCAATGAAAGTTAATATTAAAAGCCAAAATATATACAATAAATATGGTTAATAGCAATTAAGGAAAAGTTTATGGGTTTTAAATGAATTAAAGATCTAGATATGAAGGTTTTTTGTTACGTTTTGGTGATGGATAAAATGCTGTAAAATCTTTAAGTTTTTAGATATTGGTGATAAGGAAGTGATTAAGTAAAGTTGATGTCATAAAAAATCATACATTACTATAATGGTGAGAAAATGGTTGGAATGTTATATAAATTGTCACTTTAGAAAATACTTAATTATCATCGAATTTAATTTTTAATTACAGTTCCCAGATATTTAGTATTAAACTCGTATGTATTTAAAAATCAAGAAGGTATAAAAAATGAGCTATAAAAAATATTTGTGATTCACATAAAGCTTTTTTATTAAAAAAAAATCTACTGCACAACCATCATTCTGCCATCATTTTTAAAAGCTTTTTTTCTTAGTTTATAGATAGTAAAATCACACTTAGTAAATTTACACTCCAGCTGTTGAATAACTTCTTGGTAGACAAACTTTAATTTTTAGAAGCGCTCGATGTTTTATTCTCTTCTATTTAGGTAGGAGAAATAACGTTATCAAATTGCCTTCCCTTCTGCATGTCCGTCTGCCTTTTATATTTTCAGAACGCTACCGATAACTTAGAAACATATATATCTACTAGATAAGCTTCTAAGAAATTAAAAATGCGCTAATTTTTTTAAAAGAATATCAAATTTTACAGAACGTACAAAAAAAGTAAATAAATAAATAATAGAAAAAAAAATCAAAAATTTTACAGCTATCTTTAGAAACGTATAAGTTTTCGATAAAAATTAGAAAAAAAAAATAAAATTTTGTAATGTAAAAATTAAAAGAAAACGTACACCATTGTGTACGAGCATTAAAATTCGGGGACTTATATTACACCTTTCACCAATTTTACTAAATGTAAAATAAAATATACAAATATACAAAAGCGTTGATACTAACATCTAGATGATTTTATATACTTTCGATTCCTAGATTCCTATGATGGTGTAGGGTACCAAAATATGATTACAACAATTAAAGAAAACAAAATATATAATTTTTCTAATATGAAAATTTTTCCAAAAATACAAGATTTTCCAAAAAGATATAAATTTTTGAAAAACGTACATATTTTCAAAAAGTACCAAATAATATAAATAATTAATTCGAATCTAGTTTTTATCAATTAATTTAGGAATTTGGGAAATTGCTGCATTAAGTATCAATAGGTACCTTTTTTTTGGAAAAATATTCTTTTTTAACATTATTTTTTAAATCATACTTTTTTACGTATTTGAAAACTTATGCTTTTTGAAAATTGATATACTTTTTGAGATTTTTGTACCTAAAATCGGCACTATTTAAAATTGTTTTTGGGATAAATAGTATTTTTTTAAATGTGACATTTATTTCCAAAATTAAACATTCAAGAAATTTGATTTTTTTTTTTTTTGCTAAACTGAATTGTTTTCAATACAAAATTTATAAAAATAATAATTATTTATTAATACGTTTTATTTTAATATATGATAAGATAGAATAATAATATGATAAAATAAAATAATAATATGATAAGATTCGATAACCATATGAATACATAAGATAATAGTATGATAAAATGGAATCATGACAATGACAATTTGATATAATAAAATAAGATAGAAGAATAATATAATCATAACATGAAAAAACGAACCATAAAATCGTACACAATATGATAAAATAGAATCATAATAATTATTACTTATAATCATTTCTATTTTTCGATCTAATCATATGTTCCAATCATAATATATTGCTCTTAGATTACAGTCACTACAACTATATTTTTTCTCTTCGTGTAATTGTAAAACTACTTATGTATGGAAAGTATGGATCTATTACTAATTTTATTTAAGGTACTTAAAACAATTGTTGTTTATTGTCTTTATTGATATCTCGCCCCTAGATCATAAGGTTGCCTCAGAATCAGGTTTGCCCCTATTTTGGAAGAGTCTGTTAAACTTGCAGTTTTTATATAAATTTACTGTGGAATAACTATAATTACCGCTACTTTACATTATATACATTACATAATTTATATATACATACATTTATATATGCATACATTGTTGTAAAATATTATTTAGACAGTACATGTAATTTTGCAATAAATAATTTTAATACAAATTTTATATTTTTATTGGGTGCTATTTTTTTTTTTTTTTTTAATTACAACAAGTAATATTTTAGTAAGTTTTAAGCAAAATTTCAAATATAAACATAATTTATTTTATCGTAAAATTTGTAAAAAAAATTAATTATTTGCTGTTAATTAATATTATCATTTTGATGATTGAAGCAAAATCAAATAAATTTTTTTTTTTATTGATATAAGGAAATTCATAACATAAATAAATTTTTATTTCTTTCTGTATATATATATATATGATTTTTTTTATGAGGTAAATAATCCTTTAAAGACGATGTAATTAGAAGAAGGTCCAAGAACTGAAGGATGCAAATTAATTTCTGAGTTCAGGTTTGCCTTAGCTATAGATTAATAGTGTAGCATAAAAATAGAAGTAAGTTAATTATATTTTTGTATGAGAAAAAAACCATTATTAATGGAAATGGGTTAAAAATCTATAAAGAAATTTGCAAAATTCCTTGGGGCTCTCCTAACAACAAGCTTAATTCTGTAAAATCAACGATAGAAGTTTTAACCACAAAGAAATATGAAAACCAAAGCAATTAATCGACTTTCGGATGAGTTGTTATATAATAAAAAGTGTTGAATTAATTTTCAAAACGACAATATTTCAAAAACAACATAATTAATTTATCGTTTTGTGATTAACTAGTTTATTTAAACATTCTTATCCTTCATTTAACTGAATTAACTAACAAATATTTTCAAATATTTAATTATTAATTTTTAGGGAGAATTTCCGGGATCCCGTGATATTTAATAATTATCCAATAGCTTTAATTTAATAGAAAACTATTATGCGTGTTCTAAGATTTCACTTTGAACAATATTTAAATGAAATTTTGTTATTATCAGATGCAAATATTTGTTAAAGTAAATCAATAGATTTATTGATTCAATAAATTACAAGCAATACATTACAAGCAATACATTACAAAAAATACTAGTTTTTATTTCTTCTCCTAACTCTAAATAAAAAATTGGTTTATTAATAAATTACAACAATATTAATAACAAAATAACCAAAAATAAATTTATTCAAAATATAACCGAATTTCAAGCAAAACATGAAATTGTTTTTATTAAAAATAAATAAATATTGGTGTTTGTGACGTTTTTTAATTACCTTAGTTTCTGTAAAGTCTGTGTGTATAAATAAAAATAAACAACACAATACAAATAATAATATAATACATACATACATACAAATACAAATAGCAATTATATAGAACTAAACATTTACGCACAAATAGAAATATTTTTGAAAAACCTAAACATATGTATATATATTAGGGTGGCTTCAAATTAAAAGTATCGATGTTCCCAGCTCAAATAAAAATTTACTTCATTCTAAGATACCGTTTCTCAAAAATTTCACTCTAACATTATACTTTCGTGAGCTTTATCAAAATGAAAAAAGGTGCTTTTTCGGGTTTAACGGATTTTGTCCTATTTTTGGCAAAGAAACTTTATGAACATTTAGTATAACAAAAAAGTCTTTTGGAACGCACATTTAATGGCATAAGAAAAATTTGGAATCACAATTTTTCAATTTTTTACACATAAATATTCAAAAACAAAGAAAACAAATAATACAATATAATCCTAGAGCAGTTATAACGAAACGGTTTTTTCCGTTTTTTTTTTTTTTTTAATTTGAACTTGTGTGAATTTTAATCGAATTTTTCGAAACATATTATCCTTCACATACAAGAGCTTCTAAGAGGAAAGGAATTAAATGAATTTAGCATCAAAATGAGCGTATTTTTTAATCTTTTTATTGATTTATAGCATTTTATACTTCTATTAATAATCAACGAAATCAATTAAGTTTAAATGACATACTCACAAAATTTATGCTAATTAGGGTATTTGTGTAAAATTATGCCACTTAAGTAACACACAGAACTTATTTGGGAACTCACAATAAGAAATTACTCTCTGTGTGTAACAACAAAATTTATGCTAATTAGGGTATTTGTATACAATTATGCCACTTAGGTAACACACAGAGAGCGATTTTACTTGTAAACTCACAATAAGAAATTACTCTCTGTGCGTAACAACCCAGCAAAAACTTTTTGGTTTTCGGTAATGTCAACTACTTATTAAAGTAGTTTCTTTGTAATGAGGCACAGTAATATTGCAATTACGTGGATTAGTTTTCTAGAGGTTGTTGGTTCAACTCCATTCCGATGCTATTAGTTTTTATAAAATGATGTCTAAAAATAATAATGAATGTTTTGTCACTTAGAAAATTAAAGAAAATTAAGTGCGAGTTGGTGTACTGAGTAAGACGTTAGTCACTGAAAATGAATGGTTAACTTGTGTCAAAATTCAAATCTCACTCACGTCAAAATTTTTTTGTTTTTTTTTTTATTTTATTTTCGTTTAGGAGAATATTTTTGAGTACCCCTAGAATCTAAAAATAACTACATGAATTCAGGCAAAAAATAAGTAGTTCATTTTTGTTTCCAAATCTAACCTCTAGATTATCAGGAAAGCAAAGTTTTTGGTGAGAAATTGTAAATAATACACTTCTTTACATAATTTTTGTGTTCATGCACTTAAAAAGTGTGTTTTAGGCGCTTAAAACATGCACTAAAAATGTTAAAATATGCCGCAAAAAACAAATAAAATATGCACTTATTTTTTAACTCTTATTAAGTAATAAACATAAATTTTCAATTCAGTGTCATATAAATTAAAATATATACAGCAAAAAACGATAAAGTGCTTCCAAAAAAGATCGTTCTCACCACTTCAAATTAAGTGCATATTTTGAGGTTTTGGAATTTATTAATAATTACTTTCAAAAAAGAGAAAAAACAATGTAAAATGTTAATAATTTCTAAGAAAATTAAAATTTCACAAATTTAAAAGTGTTTTTAATATCTTTAAATAAAGTTAAAACAGTATTATTTCTTAAAAAATTGTATAAACATAGTCTTAAGAAAGGTACTTCAAAAAAGTAAAAAAGAACAGGAGACATAAAAGAAGACCGAATGACAATCATTGGTTAAAAAAAGAACTTTTGCAGCACTTTTTCTGCACTAAGTACTTCCTTCCTATGACAACATAATGTTAAAATCATGATTTTTTCACCTCTTTTCAGTTCTTTTTTTTTTTTTTTTTTTGTTGAATATTAATAAATATTTTTATTTACATACATAGGCAGAGAGAGTAGGTTCTTCATTTTGAAATGTAAAATTTAACCTATTCAATATTAACAGATGTGATGAGTGCATTTTTAAATGAATTTTCATCTGAATATAAAATTGCAACAACTGTTGTCTCCATGATAGAAGGATTTTTAGTTCTATACAGCTTATTGTTCTCTCAGACAAAAAGTTAATCAAAACATATTTGTTTTATAAAAACAGACGACCTCGGAAACAAATGTTTCATATGCATATATGAACGTATTTGACATATTCATTAAAAACAAATATGTTCTTAATTGACAATTATGTGTATATCACCTTCAATGCTACAATTACAATAAATTTAAAGCAAAAGTTTTAATAAATAAGAGAAAACGTATTTATTTTGTGAAAAGATAAATTTGATGGCTCATCGCTTACAACAATCAACGCCCTTCTGGGATTGTTAATTTTCGATATATAGCTTAACAAAATTTAACCTTCTATAGCATTTTTCCATATTTTAAAATTTTGAAAAATAGATTTAAGTCACTTTATCAGAAGTTCACAGAAATTTTTTTTCCACAAAAAAAAAAAAAAAAAAATATTTTAAATTGCAATTTTTCATAAAATATTACGCAAATGTGCTTTTATGACAAAATATGTAAAAACATGCATTCTCAATAAAATATGCAGATATATTATGCATTAAAAAATCAATGCCATTCTCTGATTCGGAAAGATATTTAGTTTTCACTGCTCTAGGAGTAAAGGAAAAATCATGCACTTGCATGAACTTCCGGTCCTTAGTTATATATTATTAAATATCATATTTTGATGCTAAATTCATAATAATTCATTCACATATAGACCATTTTATATATATGAAGGAAATTATGTTTCGAAAAATTCGAATAAAATTCAAATAAATGCGAATTTGAAAAAAAAACTGAAAACCCGTTAAAACAGTAAAATTTCTAGAGGATTATATTGTATTATCTTATTTTTTTTTTAATATTTTTGTGTTAAAAAATCAAAAATCCAAATTTTTTTTGTGAAGATATAATAAAATTTGGACTCATTTCGACTTGGCCTCAAATTTATGTTAAAACATTAGATGCGAGTTTGAAATTCTTTCTTGCGAAATCCAATTTTCATACCGTTTCTTTGGCAGAAATGTGAAAAAATCTGAAAACCCCGAAAAAAGTACCTATTTCATTTTAATCCAGCTCACGAAAGGATAATGGCTGAACGAAAATTTTAAGAAACGGTATCTTATAATGATGTAAGTCTTCATTTGAGCTTCATCAATATCCCATTCTTTTTCATACAAACGGTGGCCACCCTAATGTTATTTAGGGTATCCAATCGATTGACCGTCATTCGGTTATTCGATTAATTTTGGTCGATTAACTGTTCGAATAATTTAAAATTGTCTATTTTCGAATAAGGAATAAACCGAATAATTTGTGTCGAATAACCGATTAACCAAAATTTAGCTTTTGAATTTATAAATTTAGATATTTTTTATTTTTAAAATAAATTTATATCAATTACATCTTTTTTTAATTTATGTTACATCGCAGCAAGAATAAATAAGTCATTTTTAGGGAAATACCTTCTCATTACTTCCAAAGATTCAATAAGTTTACGTTTTAAAAATCCACTAAAAAGGAATTCAAATGAATTGTTCGGCTATAAGACACTCCTTTTGAAAATATTTGTTATTAAAAGGAACAGTTTTAAACAAATGAAAATTAATCTTATGCATAATTTTTTTTATTAAAAAAATATGTTTCTTTATATAAGAATTACAACTTATTTCCTTGTCCCCAATAAAATAGAATTTTAATGTTCATTGCAATTTTGCATGAAATCGTGAAAATGACCTCTTTCTCAGTGAATAGATGTCAAAAAAGGGAACATCTTTTAAAAAAATATTTATTTATTTATTTTTTTTTTTTTTTGAGAAATTGTTTTAAACAAAATGCGACGTGATTATAACTTCATAAATACTTAAACTTGTGAAAATAGAAATTTTGGAAAAAAAGCAATATTAATTTTAACTTTTACGATAAAAATCATTCGCAGACAGAAAATAAGAGAGTTGCATTAAAAAGACTGTTATGTTAAATAAAGCTGAATTAGGAGAATATTTTATAGCAATAGGTAAAAAAGAAATTAATTTTTCAAATAAACGGGAAAAAGAAGTGATAAAAATGAACCCTTTTTGAAAGAATTTTATCTATATTATATTTCTAAAAAACTATTTCAATAGATTAAATACTATAGTTAAGGTTATTTATATGTTTTACATGTATTACTAAGACCATTCGGTTAATCGAATAATTTGTTATTAATTGATTATTAATCGAACAAATTTTAACCTCGAATAATTAATATGAATAATTGGATACCCTAATATGCATATGTAGATACATATTTACATACATACATACATAGGTATGTATGTCTATAATAATTTGTATATTATATTAAAATACAAATAAATACTTTAACCATTGCACACTAACATAAATGACTTTCGTTTTACACGCACATACATATAAAAATCCTAAATTTAGGTTCTTTGGTTTTGGGTTTGGGGTCTGGATGAGCACAAAATAAAATGAAAATCAATGTAATCATTAGAAGTTGATAGTATAACCATCACCAAGAACAACAACAACAATAGCAATACTAATATTAAGATAATGGTTAAAATTAACAACAACAATAACGGAAAAACGACATCAACATTCAAACATACAAAGTTCAAATATTACGGGTAACTGCGGAAGCAATCTTTGGTAAATAATAGGGTATCCAAATGGTTCGATTTTTTTCTTGTTCGAAAAAACCAATAATTCGAATAAGGTATTTGGTTTATTCGAATTATTCCATCGTGCATTAAAGATTACTCGAATTATTCGATTAATTTATTTTTGAATTTTATTCGATTAATTTAAAATATAAAATAATTGATTCTGCAAAATGTCCAAAACGTATTACTGGTATTTAGTAATCTGATACACTCTTTGAGTAGTATGATGTTTATAGAAACCAACTACTCCAATACAATCAAGCTATAAAGGAATTGGAATTGGCAGAAATAGGAATTGGAATTTGTCTTTTATTGGAGTTCAGTTTAAGACTTCTTGGCAGTACGAATTTAAAAGTTAGAAGGGCAGGTTATATATTTTGACAAAACGAAAATTGTATGAATGACATGATCGCTTTTTGACAGAATATATTTAGCTATTTTTCGTGAGACAAAGACACATAATTATTTGACTATTTTTTGGAATACTATAGCAATCAGCTTTTAGATATAACTTAAAGATGACCTCTTCTTGGATTAATGCAAATACGATGTCAAAACAGTGTTGGCATTAACAACAATATTGTAAAGTATTTGTAAGTTTTTAAAAATTTTATTAAAAAAAAAAATGCTAAAGCATATGCATATTTAAGGAAGTTGCTTAAAACACTAAAAAAGAATAGCATTTAAATGACTTGATGACTCAAACCGACTCCGCTCTTTAGTTTTTATAAAATTAAATTTGGAAAGTATATAAATATTTTTTTTTTTTACACTTTAAATTGTTGCATTCAACTCCAACAGCAAATTGCTATTAGATGCTTCAAAGGATTTCTCCATCTTCATAGGTTCATGCGTTCAATATTTTCCTTTTATGTTTATCTATTAAACATTTTGCAATATTTACGTAGGTCGCACGATGGCTCAGAAACTAATTTCATTGGTCAAAACTCCAATTTTTTGTTAACTCCAATTTCTAAAATTTTAATGCCATTCAATAGTAAACATATTGAAACTAAGGTGGCCAAAAAATTAAATAAAAATATTGGTAATTGTGGACGTGGCATGCTGTTAAAAACAAATATTTTATGTTATTTTATAAAAAATGTGATTTTTGTAAATTTGGTCAGAAGTAAATTAATTTTTTTTTTATTGGTAGGATACCGCACCGTTTATACCTGCTGTGTTATTAAATATTTTCTCAGGTACTATATTTTAGTTAAACAAAATTTACTACCAGGAGAAAGGCGAAAGTGTCCTCTTTAACCCCATATATACTTTTGTACCTATCTGTACCTGTCTGTAGAACACTTTCTCTATTTGAATGAAATTACTCCCAACATTTTTTCATGGAACACTTTCTAAAAATCAATTATGATTTGGATTTTAAACTTACAGTATCAATAAGAAACACTGACAGCAATAGAGAGTTAGGAAGTTTAAAAAAGAAAGATGATGAAGACGAATTTCTCAAATATGGGTTGATTATAGAACAACCAAAACAATGATCAGGCAATACGACTGATGGGAACATAGCAAGAAAGTTCTTTGCAGATACCGAAAGTGCATCTGAAATAACAGGTGTCGATATAAGTCTGATTTCAAATTTAAAACAATTATAGATGTATATGTGTGCAATGAACAAATTGATGGTAGAAAATTTTGTGATTATGCGAAGGAAACTGCACGAATATATACAACCAAATATCCATGTAGAAATATGTCTGGAACAGTTCACAAAATCCTTTATTATGGAGAAGATATCATTAAGTACTATTTGGTACCATTTGGAAATCTATCACAGGAAAACCAAAAAAGAAAGGAATAAGGATTATAGATTTTATAGTGAGCACAATACCAGAAAAATATGACGAAATTCTACAAACTAAGACCTATTTAATATATTAGAGACGTCAGATTCGCTCATCTCTAGATTTCGAAGTTAATGGAAAGAATATCGGGACTTAGATGAAGAAGCAAAAGGGCCGCTATAGGACAGAAATAATATAGAACTAAATATGGAATATTTATAGGCTATTTTCCAAGCGAATGAATAATTATTATAATTTTCTTTCATAGATATTTAGGTAAAAAAGTAAAATAAACATTAAAAAAATTTCAGCTATTATAAAAAAAATTGTTTGTTCTTAATGCTATTTAAATAAAAGATAAATATAAACATTAAAAAATCGTCATTTTTTTCCAAAAACAACCAATTCAAGTGAAACCAGTTCTTCTGGAACCTGTTCTGGAATTGATAAACTGGGAGAATGTTCACAAAATTATCCTTAGTATTATTAAAATGTGATTTTTATCTGCTTATATTTTTTTTTACAAATAACGCTGATTCAAAAAACAAAAGATCCGCATTTGCTACTAAATGTTATAAAAATATTAAAAATTCTACTTTAGTCTTAAATTTCACAACAACTGCTGGACAGTTATTAATGGAGAAAAATTCAAGAAAATATCTCTCCATCAAAAAAAAAAAAATTCTAAAATATCTCTATCGATTCAAAATTTACAGAGGTTTGGCCGATGAAAGACGATTCTGAGCCACTGTGCGTAGTACGCTTTTATAAAACAATTTCAGTTTCCATGATGATTCCAAAATTTTTATCTTTTTGCTTTTACTATGTAACAAATTTTAGAAGCAGTTTCTTTTATTTTTAATTATTCAAGTCCGAAATTAAAATGTTTAATTGATTTGTTTTCAAAATTATAATTTATTTCTATGTATTTATAAAAAAAGTTATCGGACTACTTATTTGTTGTTATTGAAAGACAAACTTTAACATAATTTTTCTTTTCCGAACTGAAATTGTCAACATAATTCCATATTTAATTGTTTAAATTAAAGAAAAATAAAAATAAAATATAATCATATTTTTTATATCAATAATTAAAAATATGCTAAATGATGTATAATATAAAAAAATATTCGTTTTATTCGAATATACGTCATAAAAACATTCGAGTTATAAGTTAGTTGAAAAAGACCATTTTTAATTTCGGATTACTCGAATGGATACCCTAGTAAATAATGATGACATAATAAGTGGAAAAAAGTATTGAATATTTAATACAATAATAATAATAATAATGACAATAATAACAATAACAACAACACAATGGGAGTAAAAAAAGTAGTAATATTTATTTTATTTAGAAAAACAATAAATATAAAAATTAAATAACGAAGAAAAAACGAAAATATTAATATTTATAAATAAGCAAATAAAAACAATGTTGCTGATAATGATGAAGATGAATAAAAAATTCAAGTACACTCAGGCCTCGATTTGTGTCGTTTCATTTTGCATCGCTGCTTAAAATTTCAATATTTTAATTATTTCGATATTTGATTTTGACTTGCGGCGCTATGATTTCGATTTGCGTTGCAACAAAATTTTAATAGAAAAAATGGATTAAATTCTCTGTATTAGGTTAGGAAATCAGTTTCGAATTAGAATTTACACATTTTAATTTCATCTCATTTTTCAGAAAATACTGTTTTTTATTAAAAATTTAATTCTTTTCCGTTTAAAAGTGTACATACATAGAAAATAGTAATTCGATTCGCGTCGTTTCATTTTACATCCTAATTCTCCGTTCCCCATTAACGGCGCAGGCCGGGGCTTCAGTGTATTATAAACAGTGGTTTGACGTATCGTTAAAGGTCTTATATAGAAACAGGTGTTTTAGAATTTTTTAATAAGATTCTTATTAAATTTAAAAAAAAAAACTTTTTTTATAGATGCAGATCATGTGTATTCTCCGGTATAAGGATACAATTAATAATGAGCATTTTCCAATACTTATCTACAATTTTCCGAATGCTATTATATACAAATAGTTTGTGTATGGGTTGGCCCTGACATGCCAATTTAGCAACATTTTATAACATTAAGTCTGTTTGGACTTTAAACTGTCTCTAGATTTTTTTTTTTTTTTTTTTGCTTTACACATATAGAGATAATTTCATAGATAGTCTCTCCCAGTCAAATCTGTAGGACCTTCCAGGCTTCCAAAAAGTTCTTAAACTCAGCTTTTCTCTCAATCATCGAATGATCAGAAGGGTAGTTTTCATCCCTAAAATCGTGAGATTTCAAAATACTTTCGTCCGGTAAGTCTATCATCGTTATATGATAAAGATACTGGAAAGTCTTATGGATTCGACCATAAAGAAGTATCACATGATTTTCAATAATTTGCTTTTCCCTTCGGAAATTACTACTCAAGAAATTGTCAGATTGATAGAGAAATTACTTGAATTCAAACATGACTCTATGGCAGCTTTCCCAAACAGAGAAGGTGCCTTCAATAACATCACAACTACGGCAATCCTGTAACTGATTATTGTCCATGTTAGAGACAAGAATTGTCATTGCAAAATTTGAAAATTGAAACGATATAAAGCGTCATACAAAGTGGGATGATCTCTCTACTTTTATCGTTCGTTGTTTACACGAACGCTGTAGAGTTCATTATATAGGTACTGTTTATAAATGTGATTACTACGGCAACCAAAAATATGCTCTAGAAAAGGATTTTATGCACATAAAAAATACTCTTAAAATCGGAAAATATGCCCTTAAAATTAAAAAGAAAATGCTACTAAATTTGAATTTTCTGACTCAGCTCCGATTTTTTTTTTTATTTATCGTTAATATTATTTTTTTTTTTTTTTTTTCGATAAAAATAATGTTATAAGCATTTTTGAGTGCAACTAAATAGTTTTGAAGTTATAGACCACTGAAAAACGTACTTTCCTAAGATATGAGTATTCATATTAAAAAAATTTGTTGTTATTAAGAAATTGAGTAAAAAGGAAAATTTTCGTAAACGAAACCGGAAATCTTTACTATTTTAAGTAAGTTAGGGAGCTCAATGAGTACCATAAGTATAAATATGCTCTAAAAATATTATTTTTTTTTTTCTAACAAACTTCTAATTATCTAATAAGTAACATGCTGCATATTACTTGATTTTATTAGCAATTGCAAAAGAATATTTTTTTTTTCACTTAAAAACTTTAAAAGCTAAGTTTCTATCAATTTGCAAGATGAAAAATATTAGGAAATCGAATTTAAAAGACATAGATGACAGTAAAGATAAAATTTCAGTAATACGAGTAAAAAAAAATATCTTTTTGCTCTTAAGTGTAAAACGTAAAAAAAGTATTTAAATTGCTAAAATATGCTCTTAAATAAGGATCTTGTATAAAAATGTGACAAAATATGTTGCTAAGCCCAAAATATGCAAAACTATGATGTTAGGACCAAAATATTCAAAAATATGCTGTAACAAATCAATGCTAAAATTTATAAAATTTTTTTGAAACGATTTCTCTGTAAACAAGTTTGCAATAGTAAATTACCTTGTTGTCTCTATTTGGCAGTACCAAAGCAGAGTTTGTCGACTACAGTTAGATACCAGCAGAATGGAATACGTATTTTTTGTGCCACTACACACTTCGTCAGCATTCGTGGTGTCTTATTTACTTTGGTTTCGTTGTAACCTAAACATGGCGCCCGCCTTACACTGGGTACAATTTGGAGGGATTCAATTTGCAGCTCCAGGCGTTTGGGACAAGTAAATACAGATAGAATCTAGAATCGTAAACGCTGTTACAGATGTGGTTACAGTTTGTAATCGTAAATTGCCATAAAATTTCTGAAGAAACAAGCCTATTTCAGGCCGAGTCACGAGACGAAAAAGGAAGCACATCATCGGTGCGCTGACAAAAAATTCTATATGTAATTTTACGAAAAGTTTTTTATTGGACCTTCCAGAAGTTCTATTGAACCTCCAATTTAAATTTTAATATATTTTCAAATATCTGGATTAATTACGATTTTATAAAAAGGATTAATATATAATTTTGTATGACTTTCATACAAAAAATAAATCACTCTCCTGAAAAGTTGTTCAAAAATACATAGGACTTTTCATCAGCGCACTGGCGATATAAAAAGCAGATTTGCTTTGAGTTGTTTATTAACGGTATCCAACGTAACCAAGACTCTGAACTGTAAGGAGTTATATTGAAGACTTCACAAAATTTTCCGAATGACTTTAGTCAAAGTTCTCACATTGACTTCTTCATTAAACTCGTGTAATTCAAGAAGATATTTGCAGTAGTATTTAATTTCGGTTGAACACTTTATTCCTTATTCTTGTGCGGAAGCTGTTTATTTGGAATATTTCAAAAGAAAATGCGAAATCTTCAAACAATATTTACGTATTCTCTGAACACCAATAATAGGATAATTGAGAAAACGATAAGAAATTTATAACTCAGATTGGGAGAGTTTGTATAGCTAGTAATGCGATCATACGAGTACTTTATTTTAGACTCAGTTTCTTTTAAACGTTAACCATTACGATGCTTTTGAAGCGTTTGTTATTCCATTTGTTTTTTTTTACCAAACAAACCAATTCTTTTTTTTTTTTTTTGTTAAAAATTTGTATTTTTGAAATAAAGCCGAGTTTTCATCAAAATACCAAATTTTTGTTGGGAACCTTGCTCGACCAAAATTTTTGTAAAAGTACCCTTTTTATAAGTTTCATCTTCCTTATGAACTATTGTTTTAGTAACTGGAGCTCACATGTTTGATTGCAATGATGAGAATTACAATAAAAGAGAGAATAAAACAAAAATATTGAGAAGAAATTGAAGAAATTAAAGAAAATGTTAATTCTATTTTGAATCTTTCACTTGGTTTATTTATTTATTTGTTGTTGTTGTTAGTTGGCTTTATAATTATATATGTATTTCTGTTGTTGCGTTGTGCCGTTAGTATTTGTTTATGTACAAAGATCATTAACATCGATCGATTTTAAGGCTTGATTAACTAATATTGATTAGCATATCAAATATAAACAAACACACGTACTAAACAAGTGTGTGCTTATATGTGTGTAAGTGTGTTCATATGTAAATCAAACTATTTTGATTATTATGTATGAAGTAACATGTTGTAAATCGACAAATCCATAAAACCAACAATACAAGAATGCGAATGAATGTTATTGTGGGGATTAAAACTTCTTTATTTTTTATTTGTTTATTTTTTTCATTTTAATTGTGGAGATTCCCAACTGACCTGAATTTCGTTATTAGTGAACGAAGAATTTTCGATAGCACACATTCGAGAATGTAAAAAATATCTACATCGAATATTTAACTTTTTTTCAATAAGATATCCAAACTAAATGTTTTGATAAATTATTTATTTTTCTAAATTTCTCAAGGAATTCTTATGTTAATAAAGATGCAAAGTATTTTTTTGTTTGTGCATGCAAAACACTAAAACATAAAGAATGTAGCGTCATTCTTTAATCAAATATATAATATTGCGCTTTAAAATTTCAGATGTTAGTTAAATTTTTGATCAATTTCTAATAAAAAAAAAAAAAAAAAAAACAATATAAAAAAATTTTAGAAAAAATTATTAGTAATGTCGCTACTAAATAGATTTGCAAAAGACCATATTTATCTAAATATATGATATATTTTCTTGCAGAAAAATTAATAATGTAGAGAGAAAAATCATTGACGACTCCTCTGGGCGAAGTTAAAATATGGACAATTCATTTCAAATGTTACCACTCTTATGTAAATTACTTTATTAATTTTATTGTTCATTACTTTTTGAAAAGTAATTTATTATTATGTATATTTTCTTAAAAATTTAACTATTGTATTGTTTGAAATAAAACATATGTAACTTTAAAAATGAAATCAGCTTTTAATTTTAGATTGGGAACAAAATGGAAATGAAACAAAATAGAAAACTATTGTTTTCGAAATATTGCCAATGATAATAATCACAAGTCGTTAGTAATATCGATAAGGAATAATTTTCATAATTTTTTGATAACGAAAACGAATCTCTAACGAATATTTTTAAATTTCGCTACTGATATCGCTAAAGGTTCACTACTAATTAATACCATTGAAGAACCTTTGAAATCGAGAGATTCGCTGCCATAAAATGAGCGAAAGTTGAACTCTAGGAGCACATATTCGGATCGCCAACGATAGTCGTTCTCGAATGTTTAGTTTACGGTTATATGGGTTACAAAAACAATAGAAATAAACAGCATTAACTTCAAACATCATATTGTATTTATGGGCTGTATTTGGTCATGCTTATCATGTACATTTATGAAGAATGAAAAAAAAACAACAAAAAGAAAATAACAATAATAACAACATAAATAAAAAAATATATACAACATAGTATACAACGTTAAATAACAACTGACCGTCCAACAACCATAAGAACTGGTAGAAAATTAAAACCAACAAATATTTATTTTTCCAATCAAATAAAATTTGTTCTTCTTTTGTTAATTTTTTCTAAAACGTGAGTTGTTGCTGTATCTGTGGCTAATACATTTGATTTCTTTTCCCTTTATTTGTTTATTGTAATTTTCTTTTATTAGTAACAAGTGTTTATTATAATGATTTCGTTTAATTTATGTTTATGTTTTACATATATCTTTTGTTTTAATTTTGTGTTTAATTGTGTTTTTTCCTTTTTTTTAATCGGGGAGTTTACTACCGTGTATTTTTATGTTGTTGTTGTTTTAAAATTGTAATCGTATAAAATATATATATTATTTAAATTAGTGTGAGAAAAACATATATTTTTTAACTGAAAAATATTTATTTTATTTACATGTCACTTCTTTTATGTTTTATGTTATATTGTCGGTTTATTGTGAAGAAGAAATTCTTAATTTTTGCTGGTTTCATCTTAATTAAAGGAAATTATAATTTTTGTCCCTAGCATCCGTACATGTTTAGATAAAGTACAGTTGTTGTCAGTGGTGTGAAAGAATTATTTAATAGATGGTAAAGGAACGAAAAATGATAAAATAAACAATAAAATAGAAAACTTTTATGTAATTTGAATTTTTTGATTCACCAATATACATATCCAAACGGACCAAAAACAGGCATTTTCAGATTTTATATCTCCGATTTCAATAAAATTCGCTAGAGATATTACCTATTGCTATTCTTGCTCAGATCACAAACTTTCAGACTAAAGACCCTTTCCGATCCAAAAATATGACCTTTTAAAAATGAAAAAAATGTCGAATTTTTTAAAAAAGTGTACAAAATTTATTGATCATAACTTCTAAAAAATTCATTGTAGATTCTTTCAAAGGACTTGTATAAAATTTATTTACTTCGAAAGTTCAAAGGCAAAATGGATGATATAAAGCTGAATATCTCAAAAACAAAAACAGTATTTGAAAACTGTCTCTTTCTCTCTCTCTATATATATATATATATATATATATATATATACATATACATATATATATACATATATATATATATATACATATATATATATATATATATATATATATATATATATATATATATATAATTAATTTCGAAGTATCCCAGCAAAAAATTTGTTTGTTACGTAATGACTTAAGAAGCTAATAGAATGACTCTTTACTACTTACACGTTAGCTAAATAACCCATTATTTCAACACGATGATTAGATCAGGCTTACCGTATATTACTACATACCTCATATTATTACAAGTAGGCATTTTAGAAGGTCCTTACTGAGATGTCATTGAAAAAACCAATGCTATTCAATAACTCACAGAAGTCATTATTAGTGAAAGCAATAGAAACTACTTATATTTTAGGTTACAAATAACTAATTAAAAAAAGTTTTTTCTTTCTTCTACTTTTAATTTAAACTTAAAAAGAAAATTTTATAACTTGAATTATAGATTTCAAAAACTTAATAACAACATACTTTTTTTGACATACCATTTACTTTTTAAAGTTTTTAATACATACATATGTACGTATACAAATTTATCCCTTCTCTAAATATAATAATAAACTGAGTTAAAATCCATCAAAAGTTGCATTTTCAAAAAGTTAATCATTAATAAGTATATAAGATTAAGCTATAGGTTATAAGTAAATAGTTACTAGACTACTTATATGTAATGTAGACGGTATGCAGTTGCCATTGAAAAGTAACTACATTTGTAACAACATGCCATTACTAAGTTTTTGCTGGGATGTTTTCCTATGAGCTCACATTTAAACAAATTAAATTTTATACACAAAATTTCACTTAAGTTTATATAACTTTCAACATGAAATTCTGCACTTGTATGGAGAAGAGCTGTGTTAACATTATATAATTTTTTAAGACTTAACAAAAAAACTTTTTTTGAGATATAATAGTTTGATTTTTATATGTCTAACTTTGACCTTTGAACTTTTTATGTAAAAAAAAGTTTTTGCATATCGTGATAAAGATAATATCTTTGACTTTAATGTGAAACTAAAACTAGGGATTTACTATGTATAGTTTTGAAGTTATTAGCAATTAAACAGGTACACTTTTGTGAAATTTTTTTTATTTTTTTCGTTTTATATACCGTCATATTTTGGACCGGAATGAGAATTGAGTCAAAAATTTCATGATTTGAAAAGCACTTCCAACAGCCAAAGAATTTGATTTACATAAGTGATGTCAAATCCGATTGTTGTCCGTTTTCACATGGAATCACTCATTTAATTTTTTTTGTCACAACAATTTTTTTTTTTATTTTATTTATTTTTTTTTCTTTTTTTTTTGTAAGAATTGAAAAATTGTGAAATTATAATAGAGAAAAAAATGGTTTAGTATCTTTTCTTTTGTGATGTAGCAGTGAGTCCGTTTTAAATTGAATGAATTTTTGAAAACCAGAAATTTCATTTTCAAATTTTTAATTTTGAAGAAAACAATTACTGCCAAAAGATCGTAAAATGTTGTATTTTTGTAATTGCAAACATTTTTGAATTTTTTATAATAACGTTTTTATTGGATGATTTAGAGAATAATTCTTAGATTTATTAATTTTTTACTTATATTTAAACGTTAACTACATAATGCAAGAAAATTCCTTGCTTCCAAAAAAATTGTAATGCAAATAGAAGATCATAAGTATCACTGTTAAATATTCCCTGTTTTATTTTCCCAAATTGGAGTTAAAGTTTGGGGAAAATATAATACAATTTTGTATTTAATTGTTTCAGAAGATTGATTCTGAAAGACACGCCTACTTTTATTCTTTAAATGGAAAACAAAACGATATGTTTTTGTTATTATAGTAAAAAATTAGCATTTAGTTGCTTACAAATTTTTCTATTAAGATTCCATACAATTTGAAGCGTCCTAATCATTTATTATGGGACATTGCAACTTAAAAATAAAATATCTTAAATGACAAGACCATTTTAATGCCGTTGATCTCAAAAATTTGTTTCAAAATATTGAGAAATATCTTCCAGATAGGCATTGATAAATTTGGAAACTAAAATACCTGACTAAACGATCCAAAATACACTGGTGCAAATATCTATAAACGCATTTAAAATTTTTGTTTTTCTTTGTGATATATTCTTTTCTTTTAAGCAAAAACAATGTTGTGTTGTTACTATAACTTGCGATATAACGGTACTTTTTTATGTAAGAAATATTTTTTCATGCGTTTGTTGTTTTCCTTAATTTAGCAATCAGAACATATTGATGATCATTTCAGAAACGCAGTCTAGTAAAATTTGTCGAAAAAGTTATTGCAAATAAAAAAATAAAAATAAAAAAATTTAACAATTTTAGTTTTTTGTTTCACTTAAGGTAAGTTTCTGATGACATCTTTGATTACTTTTCTTAAAATTGGGAAATTTCATCAGCTTAAAGGATGCCCACTTATAGACCAAGAAAAAAATTAAAATTCAACTTTTTCGTGATCATGGCTGTTCGGAAGGAGTTATTCGAGGTTTTCTAAAGAAAGGGCAGAAATATGAAGTACGGAAACCAACAAAAGGTAATCAAAAATTAACAAAAAGGCGAATTAATAAAATAAAAGAAGGCCACCCGCAATAAATTAAATGCTAAACAAATAAAAAGTAAACTTGAACTTCTTGTCACTTCCAAACATGTTTCACACATTTTGCGAAGAGATGATAACTTAAAATGGAAGAAACAAAAATGTAAGCCAATGCTAAAACGACGTCATAAGGAATATCGTTTAAAATTTACGCTTAAATACATGAAATGGATAGATGAGAGGAATAAAATAATCTTTTCTGATGAAAAGAAAGTCAATTCGGACGGTCCCGATTCATATTTTTGGTACTGGCATGATTTGAAGTCAAATGAAATTAGTATATCGTATTATGGTTTAGCAACCTTTTCTGCTACAAGAAAAAGCAAAAATATGTTTTGGTCTAACTAAAATGAAGAGCGGAATTTATAATGAACTGTTGGAAAATGCTCTTCTTTCCTTTATGGATGTGAAAATGGATGAAGATTGCATATTCCAACAGGATAACGCTGCAATCTATGTCTCGAAGCAATCTAAATCCGGGTTTAATGAACATAGTATTCTACTATTGGATTGGCCGTCTTGCAGTAAGGAATTAAATACAATAGAGAATCCATGGGGTTACATGGCCCCCAAAGTTTACTCAAAAAATGCACAGAATGAAACGGGGTTAAAGCTAAAAATTAGGCAAGCCTGGGAAGAAATTGACAATGATTTTCTTCAAAAATCATCCAAAACAAAGATACATCAAGAAATTATTAATAATGTTAAATTAGTTCATTAGTTTAAGCGAGTATATAGTTAAATGTCATAAAAATGACATTAAACTACTAAAATTAAAATGAAAAAAAAAAACAAAAATAATGTATATTTTAAGTTTTTTGTTATTAATTTTTTAAGTGAAGTCAACCTTAATTATTTTTTAGCTCCATTTTTGGTTAGTTGATTAAGAAAATTAATGTACGTTTATAAGAATATGCACCAGTGTATACCACGACATAATTGTACTTGTTTTTATTTCTCTAGTTACATAGCCATATTATTATTGCACTCGAAAAATGCTGTAGCGGAAAATTTTTAATTTTATTTTGATCAACACAGGTATAGTTTTTCTAGTGCCCCGATAGCTTGAAAAACTTACATTTATGTAAGTCAAAAAATACCTCATATATCGTTTCATAATAAGGCACCAAATTGACATTGTATTTTTGTAGTCGGTATGCAAATCGCCAATTTTATAACAGCTAATATTATCAGAAATAGAATCTAAAGTTTTGATAAAATATGGTTATCAATTTTTATCAATTCAATCACGAGCTTCAATTTCAGGCATCAAATAGTCGGTTATCATTTCACGATAACGGTCGCCATTGACCGTTACGTTCGCACCGTCATCATTTTGAAAAAAATATGGACCGATGATTCCACCGGCCCACAAACCACACCAAACCGTTGTTTTTTCTGGATGAAGTGGCAGTTCTTGATCTCTTCAGGTTGTTCTTCGTCCCAAATGCGGCAATTTTGTTTGTTTACATACCCATTGAGCCAGAAATGGGTCTCATCGCTGAACAAAATTTGCCTTGAAAACGTCGGATTTTCTGGGAACTTTTCAAGAGCCCATAGAGCGAAGCAATGTCGCTTGGGAAGGTCAAGCGGCTTCAGTTGTTGCACAGGCTGCATTTTGTACGCATTCAATTTAAGATCTCGACGTAAAATACGCCAAGTCATTCCATACGTCTGTCCCAGTTGCTGCGAACAGCGCCGAATCGACCATAAGTTGAGAGAAGTGCACGAAACACATTCCTCACAGAACGTGAAAAATAACATATCGATATGCAGTGTTTACTCAGATATATGCAGTTAAAGTTAAAATATTTCTTTATAAAAAATTTTAAATAAAATTAAAATATTTTTAAAAAATTTTAAAATTCATAATTCATGCTATAGGCATTTTCCAATATTCAAAGTGTTTTTTCCACAGCATATGGTATGTTTACTAGTAAATGCAAACAAAAAAAAGTATTTGAATTAGTAAGTTCTTATTTTCGTATTTTTGTCGTTATAATTTTGATAAATATGACACTGTGCCATGGTTGTCATAGGGAGGATGTTCTTTTTTTAAAGATCTTCTTGTAAAAAATAGTCTTATATATATAATAAAAATACTTTTAAACTGATGCAATTTTTTTCTTAAAAAATAAACTTTGCATACATTTAATTTTACCGCTTTAGAAGTAATTATTAATAACTTCCAAAATAGTGCAAAATATGCACTTATTTAGTTTCTCTTTTGAAGTTGTCAGAATGGATACTTATTTATTTATTTACTGATTTTTTGGAAGCACTTACTCGCTTTTTGCTGGTTATCTATAATTCTACAAAATTTATTTACTACATTTCATCATTTTTCGTCCTATTTATGATTATGCTATTTTTTAGAACTTGTAATTCTTACCTCTAAAATATATGTTTTTAAAATGATTTTTGATTTCCGAAAATTCGGATATGAAAAATTTTCCAAAATAATTTTGTCAAGGTGGATTTAAATTACGGACCAAAATGCGTTTGATCCAAATTCATATCAAACCATAACTTTCTCCAAATGCCAAATGTTGCACCATTTTCAACAACTACAGACTTCAATTAAAGTTCGAGTAAAGTTATGACTATGACATTATAAAAACAAAATGTTGGATTATTGGTTTTTAGATTAATAGTTCTAAATCAGATCAGAAATATATATTCCAACTTTCTGCTTTAAAAGTTTGATGGAATTGGTCAGTAGCGGAGTTGTTTAAAAGATATAAAATCGTAAACTAAAGCTTTTTCCACCAAAGTTTAGCCATATTGACCGAACTTTATTGAATGCTAATTTACAAATCCTTAAGGGGTTTAAATATAAAATACTTTTATTTCAAAATAATCATTATATGAACAGACAAGATTTCTCCAAAGAGAAAATATGTCCTGTAGTTATATGACACCTTTTAAAATTGATAAAATTTTCATAATATATTTTTTGATCATTAATTTAATTTTATTCAATAAACGCGGACAAAACAGAAAGGCTGTTAAAAACTAAACTACAGTTATTAATGTTCTATTAAAATACTTAAAATGACAATGATTTTCAAGACTTAAAACTTGTTTTAGAGGTGTAGGGCTTCGGGCGAATATTTGATTTCCGTTTCTTTTTCACTTCAAAGCAATACAAGGATTGCACCGACCACATTGGTGTAGAAACAACCATCTTAGAAGATGTTTCCTGATTATTCTTATTATCTTGACCACAATAGATTTTAGTGTTTAATTCAACCAATTTCAAGTTAGAAACTAAATGATGAGCCAAAATATTATCCATTTTATTAATAAATTTCAGATTTTTGTGTTTGATTAATGTTTACGGCAAAAGGGATATAGAGTTACTAATGCTTTGTCCTTACTTTTTAGGCAATTTTTTTACGAAAAGAACATGAATTAAGAAGTTAAGATTTGTAGAGTCTTAAGGGGAAATTTATGAAATATTACGTAAAAACTACCTGTGTTTGATATATAATTTTTACTACCTGCTAAACAGACTTATTAGGAAGTATTTAGTGCTGATATATTATTTATATAATTTTTTACTGCAATTTGGGGATTTTGGTATTTAAATGTATTAAGAATTAAAAGATTATATTAAGCTATTCAAAATACTTAATATATAACAGATGATTATTTTCTTTTGATTAAAAAATCTCAAGTTTGTTATTTTTTATTTTAAAAACTTTTACTCTTTTTAATTCTGTTCAATTTAAAAAGAAATTTAATTTGCATAGATTCATATCCGGCTCGAAATATGAGTGGTTTTAGGGGGCAAGTTGCCAAGAAAAAAAAAAAAAAAAAATGCGGTAATTTAACGATAAAATTAAATCCTAAGAGATTGCGTTAAGGCTAAAAGGTGGAAGAAACAACAACAAAATATTATAAATTAGCTTAATTTGATTTGAAATAAATTTAAGAATGTTTTTACGCATAATAAATAGAGATTATGCGTAAAAACATTTTTTGGAGTGTATAATGTTAAAAAAAAACGTATTTAATTTATAGCATTCTGTATCGTTAAGCATTTATAATAAAATGTAAAGATAGCAAAATATTATATTTGTGCATATAACATACAGAATAATTTATGTAAAAAATATTTTAAAGTAAGTAGCTTAATTGATAATTATGTCTTAACATGTCGCAAACGACAATGGCTAATGTTAGAACCTCGGTATAATGTGCTGTAATATACTTTATCAGCATTCATGGTATCTCTCCTACTTGGATTACAAATTAAGGATCATCGTATGAGAGCGAAATCATTCCCCTTGCAATTGATAGCATTAAATGAGTGTAATAAACCCTCCATAGGACTTTTCTGTGGTAGGCAAAATTTTTGATTTACGACCTTCTAAACTTTTCTTGTTTAGGTCTAAAATAGTTTCAGATAAATCCATAAAAGTGAATTAAAACTAGGATTTAGTGGGTTAAAATGTACTACAGAAATTTTCTACATCGAATTTCACTAGGGGTCACCGAAGTTTTAAAGTTCATCATGTGTAGCATTTATTCAAAAAATGAAATGAAAAAGTTATTAGTAATTTTATTAACAATTTGAAAAAAATTTTAAGTACCTTGCTTAAGGCTTTTATATATAAGAAATCTAGGAAAATTGATAATTTTCTTTTTTAAGAACACATGATAATTCGGGTGAATTTTTTCCTTTGGAGACCTCTAGAAAATTTCTGTAGAACATTTTAAGTCATTAAACCCAAGTTTTAATTGACTTTTATGTCTTTTCTTAAAGACGGAGTAGAAATGACCCCTTATAAGGAGAGATAAATGAATTGAAAGCTCTAATGAAATATTTCCCGTCAAATGCTCTAAATATTCATGCAAAAATAATTGAGCTTCGAATTATATTTATATTATTTTTTTGATTTATCTGAGACTACTTTGATCTTAAAAAGGAAAAGTTTAGAAGGTCATAAATTGAAAATTTTGCCTACCACAGAGAATCCTTTGGAGGGTTTATTACACTCATCAAATGCTAGCAATTGTAAATGGAATGATTCCACCCACAAAATGCTGTTGTATAGTGTTAAATGCTAAATCGGTCCATATATAAATGGTTTGCAAAACTATTTTCTTATTCTGACAAATCTTGCTTTACTTCTTTTCTAGATAAATAAACATGTAATTTCGCCAAAAATGTTTCCATTTTAAAGCTCTTTATTAGACGTAACGTCAATCAATTTTAATTTAATAATGTAAATAACTGTTCAACCCATTATTTTAGAATATACTGGAAATTACATGATATTAAAAAAAATCGCTCTTATAGTACGGGAACTATTCGTGAAAAATAAAGTTGAGGCAAAAATTCAAACTTTCGGCCTAAATATCTTTTTTAAAAATAAGGGAAAAACAAAAAAAAAAAATGAAAATTGAAACTATAAAAAACAGCCCTAATTTGTATGTAGAAGTTACCGAGTTCTCAAAATTTCTTCATACTCGAGTTGATCAATTTTGACAGCCTGTATATCACCCCGTATTATAACAGGCTAATTACATGATTATTTTTACTGAAAGCTTAGGTCTTATTCCATAACCTTTATGTACAAATTTATTACCCATTATGATCCGGTTTGAAGGACCATTAACGAAACCAAAAGGTCAAAATGAAATAAATTTTTAATTGTAAGAAGTAATATATCGTTTCTCTTCATAAAAAGATCACCAAAATCTAATTTAATTTGAATTTGTGAGCTCTTGAAACTTTTTAATAAGGTGCTCGAAGCTCATCTCGTATAGTAACAGGGTGTTGAGGAGATAATTTTTCGGAAAGCTTAGGTCCTGCTCTACAACTGTTATATACATTTGAACATTGGAACATAACACAGTGACTATAATACAATTTTTTTTTGAACCATAGGTATTTCTTTACAATCTTTATCTACAATTTAATTTGACTCGGACAGTAATTTAGGTGATATAGATTATTTATCTCTATTGGGTATTATAACAGGGTGATTATAAGAAACTTTTTCTGAAAGCTTAGTTACTCCTCTATAATCTTCATACACATTTCAATACAGATTTAATACTCACTGTAATCCTGATCGAAATACTATTAACAAAGTACAATCATTACATTACACTGTGCTACCAAAAATAATAATAATAATACCCTTGTAATGTAACTTAGTGTAGTTTTTAGGCATGAGTGAGTATGGGTATAATTACTACACCATTTCTAGAGTCTTTAATATACCCCCAATATCTCGATTTATTAAAAAAAACGATTTTTCGTACTTCGTGGCTTTAAAAATTTCTATCTCGAAACTTTTTTCAACGGAATTAGAATGATCAGATTTTACCATTTTGAAAAGGTGTATACACATTTTTATTCACAGCAAAATCGTGTAAGATATTAAGATACAAATTCAATTTTTTATTCTTATTTTTTGAAATGGTTGAACCATCTTTGACCCACACTTTATTAGAAAATATATTTTTTCTAAATATTTCGTAATACTATATTTTAATAGGAATAAAATGAGCCATCACTTGATAAAATCGGATAAGAATTGTAGAACATATAATTTTTTTTTCGAAGTTGAAAAACTCATAAAAATTTGTTATTTTAGTAAATTTTGTTATTGCCAATTTATGATACAAAATAATGACAACAACGAAATACACGAAATACACAATTTTGAAAAAAAAATTATATATTCTACAATTCTCAACTGATTTTATTAAACGATAGCTAATTTTATTCCTAATAAAATATAGTATTACGAAAGGATATGAAAAATAAATATTTTTTCTAAATAAGTGCAAGTCAAAAATGGCTATAAAATCCAAAAAATTCGAATACAAAATAAAAAATTTGAAAACTTAATATTTTACACAACTTTGCTATGAATATAAATATAATATTAAAACATATTTAAAATCTAGAGAAAATTATTTTTTCAACTAAACCAATCACTAAGGTGAAAATACCGTGGTATATTTAATGCCACGTTTGGTATACCTTTGCCTCCATGTGCAGTGTTACCATTGAGAATTTTGAAAAAGTGTTCAAAAAAGTGAATTTAAAAAAAGAGCCGATTGCTTCAATACCTAACTAAAAGACTCCTTAAAAGTTTTGTTTATTTTATAAAGACAAAAACAAAAAATATTACATTTTAAGAAAAACTATTGAAACAAAACAATAAATTTGTAATAATTTTTATTATTGCAGAAATAGTTAACATAAAATTCTATACTTTTGTACGAGGTCTTCAGTGGGACTCCAGTCTTACTAATCCCCTCCTATTATTTTTAGAAGTGAAAGCATGGATTCACAAGTGCTGACGTGAATTCTGTAGGACAATTTATTTTTCATTACTGATATTTTAGAAAAAAGATGTTCAGCCGAGGCATTGTTGACAGCCAAATCAAAAATATAAATTTGTATATAAGTTTTAATCAAATCTATTTTATAATTTTCTTAATCCGGTCCAAAAAGATTCCGCATTTGATGTCTTAAATAGTTGTTCATAAACTTTATCATTAGCTTTAGTTCTTAACAGTTTTAATTAACTTATAAATTATTCGGGGCATTTTTTGTGAAATAATCTCAAAATAATTAATTTCTTGTAGGTCGAGAAATTTTAAACATCTTAGTTTCTCGTCATTTAGCATATAGTCTTAAAAAGTCTCCTTTTAGTTCCATTTTAGAAAAGAGGGCCAAAGAAGTGGCCAGGTGGTTGAAAAAGCGGATATTGACGACATAATGCTGATTCTTAGTATAATTAGGCTTTCCAAATATCAAAAACCTATAAAATTTATTATAATAAATTTTCAATTTACCCACTTCCCTAGAAATCATTTAAACAATACAACTCAGCCAGAAACAAAAAAAGAAAAACCTATCTACTTACATATGAATTTATTTGCATATCATTAGTTATGTTTGTCTGTAGATTGATTTAAGAATAAAATAAATAATACAATAAAAAAAACTTGTTTTAATAACGAAAAAAAAAAAACATTTTAAATCTCACAAAGAATTACAGACTCATACAGAATATAACTTAACAAAAGTTTGTCTTGTTTATTTTTAATAAGAATTTTAAAGAAGAAATTATAAATTAACACATGCAAAACCAATACAATTCAAACACTATTATACACATTCATATGTATAAGTTTCACTATAAACATTAATACATAAATATTTATTATAATTGTTTAAAGTAATTCGATAATGAAATATTTAATATTGTTAAATACATTTCATTATATACAACAAAAGACTGTTTTAACGGATTAAAACAGATATAGATTTTAATTCTTTTATTAATAAATAGTTTTTATAATATATTTTATTAATTTGAGACAAAGGGAGATATTGTTCTTGGGGATTTGGAAATAAATTTAAAACTTAAAAATACTTAGTTAATATTACCACAGGCTTTTATAAGCGTTTTAACACTAGGGACTTTAGAAACGGCTAAAAACCTGAGTTCTTAAGATATCTGAAATTTAAGATTTGATAAGTATATTATGTGATCCTAATATAAAAAAGCGTTTTCTAGCTTTAACAATTGACAAATATATAATTTTGTAATTATACAATAAACATTAAACATTGGAACCCTAAATCACAGCAGTTACTGGTCACCAAAAAATCAGTTCATGAGCATACTTTACATAAATTACAGCCATTCGTTTTTTGTCAATTGATAAAGCTAGAAAACGCTTTTTTATAATAAGATCTCATAATATGTTTATCAAATCTAACAATCATCAGATATCTTAAAGAATCAGATTTTAAGCCGTTTCTAAAGTCCCTAGTGTTAAAGCGCTTACAAAAGCCTCTGGTAATATTAACACCACCGCAACACATGCATGTTTACATAAATTATTACAATAAAAAAAAAAACAACAACAACGAAAAGTTTTAATGAAATAAAGTATAAATAATAAATTGTCCTTTTTAACATTATTTTTCTCGTTAATTTGAGTAGATTTATTAAAAAAATAATTACACCATTTGTTTTTCTTTTTTTTATTATTCGCTATTTTGAATGCATTCAATGTTTAATTTCCATAATATTTGTTGTTTTTTTTAATGATTTAAACAAATTGTAACGTATAAATTAAAATTAGTTTTCATGTTCTTATTTCATCACTGGTCGTTACGTGGGTCATGATACGTGTCATGAATTATTAATAAATTTTTTCTTTTTGTTTTCAAATTGATTAATTAACAATTATTTTAAATAAAGCTAGAAATAAAAAAAAAAAGAATAATAATAACTATAACAATATATGTTTATATACATTTATTAATATTAATAAAAAATTCCAACAATAATAAGCAAAAGAACAAATATAAAAAATGTTATTTAAAGGTTCAAATGCAAATGCTGTCAATGAACTTTCTACAAATATGTACAGTGAAAGCTCCCATAGCCGGACAGTGAACGTCACGCTGATTTTGTCCAGTAAAGGAAGATGTGTGTCTATGGGATATAGTTTTTTTTTTTACTAAAGGGGATTTCAGTACTATGTCTTCTTATTTCAAAATTTAAGATTCTTTGTCAATGAGTTAACTTATACGCTATAAATATTTGGAAGATATCTTCCTAGAAGAAATTTGTGCAATATCTTCTTTTTATTATTTGGAAGAAAATCATCAAAATAATTTTTCTAATATTTCATTTTTTCAGTTTAAAGGAAATTAGACAATAAACAACAAAAATATATAAATTTTTTTTCAGTAAGATGATTATCACCTCTGCAATATATTGATGATATCCCATTGAGATCATCTGGAGGAAATTAATGCAATACTTTTATTTTTCAGTCACATTTTTTTCAGTTGTCGAAAAATTGTTTAAAAATTAAAAAAGTATTGAAGAAATTTCTTTGACTTTTAGCAAAGTAATGGATATTTTATGTGAGTGTTTCAGTTTTTATGCCTTATGATGTTAAGATTTATGTGCATTTATGTCTTGCAAGATGTAAAAGATTTCTTTATTATATTATTTCAAGATTTATTTAGTGATAATTTTTCTATATATTTATTACATGTTCCAGAAGATTATCTGGCGGTATTTTCTTTTTTTCACCTAAATGATTATCTAGCAACATTGCCTATTTTTCTTCCAGGCGTATTGTTTTCTTATTGCTTAGATGTATTGCCTGTAAGGCACAATCTCTCTCGATGGGGGAATTTTCCGCAATATGAATATGATTATTGCGGTAATAAAATTTTTCTTCTAAGCAATGCGAATTCGAATCACTTTCGTATTATTTTGCTTGTAGGGATATCTTTTATTCTATATACAAGCATATTTTTTAATTTATTTAGATATTACACAGAAAAAAATTTTGTACATAAATATAAAAATTTACTTTCATTGATTTCAAGTTCATAATATTTAAGCATAATTTCTTAAGCATTAAAACTTTTTTTTATATTTTTCCAAAAAATCAAAAGTCAAGAATACTGAAAAAAATTTTTTAAATTTTCATTTATATTTTCAATTTGTAAAAAATGTTTTAAATTTTCTTCAGAAAATTTTAAGTATTTAATGATTTTTAGCTACATTTTGGAACAGAACAGAAGCGTTTTTATCAAAATAATGTGCTGAGGAAATTTCTAAACATTATTTATTTTAAAGATTTTCTTTGGAATTCTGTCATTTTAAGGCATTTTTTGTTATTATTTTCATGTGTAACTATTTTTATTTACCATTTGCAATCAAATCTAATAAAACTAAATTAAAGATTTAACAAAATTTTTGCAAAATTCCTAAAATTTTCATTATGAACAATTTAATAATATCTATGAATAAAATTTGATATTTTATGAAAATAGTTTGGAAAAAAAGTCATGTACGATTCATCATATTTATGAAAAATGTTTTTAAATATATATAATTTTTTCTCTGTGTAGTTATAATCAGGGAAACCACAATATTTTTTCCTGGACCTGGAATGAAGTTTCAGAACAAATAAAGTATTTTGGCATCGGCATGTAAGTACATATTTTTACATATTTTACTCTTAACAGCATAATTTTGCTTTTAGTGATTTTAGTACATATTTGTTAGAGAATATTTAATCCTTTTAGAGCATATTTTGACATTTTGAGAATGATTTTTTTAAACTTATGTTTTTCAAATTTGATCTTATAAAAAAATAACAAAACCAAAAATATTTAGTATTGAAGATTTGGAAACACATTAATTGATCTTATACGACTTGCACCAGTTAATATTATAATATTGTTAAAGAAAACGTATGATAATTTTGACAATTTCTGAACTAGCAATATTTCTAGAATTAAGCAAATAAGCAAATGGAAGAGCAATAACGTTTCTATGTGATCTACTAAAAATTATTGGGAATCAAATTTCGAAACAGTTGATAAATTTCAGTTTTGAGTAATTCCATTTTGAATTTAAAAATTGTGGCCCTTGTCAACCGATATAGATAAAATTTGCTGCATGTGTAGGGGAGAACAGAGTCATGTAAAATGAATTTTTCTCATTTTTATTTTGAGAAATGTGAATACTCTATAGATTTGAAGGTGATTAATTTATTTATTTAAATGGCCATAACTTTTTTTATGTAAAAAAAAACAAAATAATTTTTTTACAATGGATTTGTCAGAGCTTGTATTTTAAAATGCCTTATAAAATTTTTGAAAATAATTAACATATTTTTTTGCAAGAATTTTCTTTATTATTTTCATATATAATGCGCATATTTGTGGTTTCTCTGGTTATATTAAATTATGATTTTGTGAAATTTATTTTATGGAATTTACAGTTTTATTAGAAAGTCGTTTACTTACAGTTGAGTTCTCTCGCCGTTTTCCCCTTTTTTAATTACTTTCTAAATTTTTTAATTTTTCGTACACGATAAAAAATACATCTCTGATAATTTTTTTAACTAGCCAACGATTTAGTTGGCCAGACTTCTTCCCACAACATTTTCATTGCCGATTTCTTCAGGAACTTTAAAAATTTGTCATCAATAAAATGCATGTTAAGGATAATTTTGACAACAAAGTCAGATTTCTTGGTGTGTTACTCCATTTATTAACAACAAAGTTAAGAAAATATCCCGAATTCAGCATTATTGAGGACACAGTGAATGAAAATCACATGCAATTGTGGTGTGTTTGGCATACACATGATATGCTTTAGTACCAATGTCTTTAATCAAATAGTCATTGAAAACATTTTGACTATTCAAATTGGGAAAATGAAGTGAAGAAGAAGGTGTTCTGGTATCGATTCTTAGTAGTATCCAAAAACTTTTTTTTTTTAATTTTGCTGACGACAATGTGGATTACAATGTCGCTCAGGTTATTGAGCAGAATTTTAGTGCTCTTTGTTCAAACAAGTCGCTAATATTTTTTTTAATCTGTTGTAATGTGTCGTATGACAAATCATGCAGCCATCATCGAGGATGTCTTCAGAAAATGGCTAACTGGGATGAATATCTGCTTTTAAAGATCAAGTTTTCAATTTTCTCTTTTTTGTTTTCGCTTTGTTTTTTAGTATGAAAATCTTTTAATCAAAAATGACAGTCGAAGTTAAATTGAAAACTTGATTTTTCTTAAAATCAGCAAAAAGTTAAGTAAAAAAAAAAACGAATAGTAAATTGAAGCAAATGCTTTTAAATCTGTCTCTCATTTTTTATTTTTTTTATTTGTTTTTCGCATTTGCTGGATCAGTAACAACATGTGTAAATAATTTATCAAAAACAAAATTTTATACTTAACTTCAAAAAATATATGCAAAATAGTATTTTTATGAATAATTTGTTCTTTTATTAACCCTTAAAATTAATATTTTTATAAATTATTTGTTTATATTAAATAAAATCAGTTTTTCTTTAAATGCTACCCTTTATGAGTAGTTTAGAATATTCTATTGTTTTTCAAATAGTATTTTTTTCATATATTTAAATTTTACTTTTTGGAAAAATAAGAAATATTTTGAAAAAATTACTTAGAAAATGTTAAAGATATAAGAACTTCGGGTAATGTGGACTAACCTTTTTTTCAGATTTTCGCCACAATATGAGTGAAAAATCAAAAGCCATTTTTAAATATGTGGCGTAATGTATTTCTTATTAACATTTTGAAAAGGAAAAATATTATTTGCCTCAAAAATCAACATAGAAATAATTGACTGCTAATGTGGATATAAAATCAATCAGTTTCCATAGAAAAAATTACCACCAAAATTTTTTCAATTAACATTAACTAAACGATAAATTGATACAATAATTCTTTAATTTGTTTTAAATGTTTGTGAAAAGCAAAAATAATAAATAAGAAAAAAAAAAAAAAAAAAGAATGACGCTTTTAAATAATTTAAAATCAAATGCAAAAAAGAAATGGAAGATATCAATACTTTGTCTTTTTACCAGCGACAGATTTGAATATTTTGAAAATGCTTAGACTCTCTCATGGATATAAAGGGACTTCTCCTTTTATTTATACCACATTTAACTTTTAAATTTTGCTAACATTGTATCAACCAGCAATCCAACTCCAACAGTCTTAAGATGGCTGATAGAAGATATTGAATAAAAATCTTGCTTTCAAATAAATGGATGACTCTGAAACTAAAATTGATGTGGTGTTGACCGGTAAGTACAATAAATAACAAGATTCCGAATAAATAACAAAAAAGCGACTACAGTACACAAAGAAATCATCATGACTAAACATAAATTTTCCAATGGAAAAAAATGTAAATCAATATATCACATATAAAATTAATAAGAAAGTATTTATAAAGAAAGCAGAAATAAAAGAAATTGTAAATGTTAAATTTATAAATATACACATGTGTATATGTTTTTCAGAACGTTTTTGCTTCACACAATCATCTACTTGATTGATTTAATCAATTCTTATTTTTCTTTTTATTATAACCGTATTGATTCATTCAATTATAACATTATTTGAAGTATGTAATTTTTCAAATTATATTTTTTATTAAAATCCTAATAACATTTAATTGGAAAAAAGAATTTTGTTTTTCTATTTTTTATAATTCATATTATTATTTTTAGTAATTCATATTATTATTTTGGTGAGTGGTACAAATTTAAACATTTTAAACAAGTTTGCAATCGTAAATTGCCTTTTTGTCTCTGTTTGGCAGTACCAAAGCAGTATTTGTGGACCATAATTAGACACCAGCAGAATGAAATACGTATTGTTTGTGCCGCTACATACTTCATCAGCATTCGTGGTGTCTTATCCATATTGGTTTCGTTGAAACCTAAACATGGCGCCCGCCTTGTATTGGGTGTAATTTTGTGGGACTCAATTAGCAGCAGCAGGCATTTGGGGCAAGTAAAACGGAGATTGAACCTAGAGTCGTAAACGCTGTTATAGATGTGGTTACAGTAATGTCGTAAGCCTACATCCGGTTCGAAGGAGCATAAACAAGTTTGCAGTCGTAAATTGCCTTGTTATCTCTATTTGGCAGTACCAAAGCAGAGTTTGTGGACTATAATTAGACGCTAGCAGAATAAAATACTTATTTTCTGTGCCGCTACACACTTCATCAGCATTCCTGTTGTCTTATCCATTTTTAGTTCAAATGAATTTTTTGGTGTTTAAAATTGTTTTTTTTACTTTTTTCTGTGTGAACACAATATAAATTTAAACATATTTAAACATATATAAATATTGAATTATTATGAACCGATTTTGAAATTAAAAAAAAATTAAGGTAAAATTTTTGATAACATGTGAAGGAAAAATAATCCGTTAGCAGTTTAGAAGTCCGATATTCTTAACACGAGAACATAGAAAAAATGTTTACCATATATTTTTCAATTAACGCAGTTGTTTCATTTTACATCAAAATTTAATAAATATATTCAAGTAAATATAAAATAAAAATAAAATTTCAGTGAAATTTTATATCTCACTTATATTTTTAATTGATTAAATCATCTACTTGATTGATTTTATCAATATTTTTAATTGGAAAATTTTGTCTGTTTTTCAGTTTTTACAGTTTTTAGTAATTGATATAATTATTTTGGTGAGAGGTGCAAATTAAAAAACAGTTTTTAATAAAATGAATTATTTACTAATATATTTGGTGATTGGTGACTTTTTTCTATATGTTTTGAAATATAATGAGTGGTAATTATCATATTAACTCGCAAATTAAAAAATGGGATAAACCTTTTAAATCCAAAGTTATAAGTGTTTTTTGAAGGATATAACCTTACATTTACATCTAGCATATCACGATATATATTTTGAAGCCAAGTTGTCACATCGTTATCGTTTATTCTCTTTTAATTAAAAAAATTTTCTTAAGAACTTAAAAAAATTTTAAACTGTTTTGAGGGATATTTTTGCAAAGATTATTCTGGATGAAACAACTGTTCGAAGTTTTTGAAAAGGGCCAGTCTATAGTCTTCTGAATTTGACAAAACCAGGTATTTTAGTTGTATGTATGTGCATAGTTTTTGGTTGTCAACATAAAGGTTAAAGAAGAAACAAAGAAACACGATGGCTTTCTATCCTTTAACGATAGCCTTTTTTTGCCTATACAATATTGCACAAACTGCTAATTAAATATCAGGAAGATAAAGAGAGTAAAGCATTACGTAATAGGTCTCTATTTATACAGCTTCCTTGTATTTATTATTGACTAATAAAATCCAATATCATGTAAGTATGTATGTATGCCAATTCGTATTCTTTAGAAGTAATTCTGCGTTTAGTACATAATTCGAACTATTTCAATAATATAAATCGTTGTTATCAATATATAAATTTTATAAACTTTTTAAAAATTTTCCAAAACTTCAGGAAAATCTAATAAACAACTTTTCGTATAAATTTAATATAAATACTTATGGAAATAAAATATTCTAAAACTTTTAATCTTATAGGAGCAAAATATTTTTTTTATATTTTTTTTTTTTTTTCAACTACAATTCAAATTGGTTGCCTAACAAAATGGGGTTCAAAAAACGCCTTAAGTAATTCTCATATTACAAACGACACAACACATTTTATCAAATAATATGTATATTTAAAATAAATGTTCTTGCTAAATTTATACTATAACAAAAAGTACCACACTTTAATAGAAAAAGTAAATTTAAATAAGCAGAAAGAAAAAAAAAATATTTCAAAAACAAAAACTTTCTTTGACCTTTAGCCACAATTGCACAGATAAGAATAAAAGGAAAATTTACACAATACCTTTGGTTGAAGCAAAAAGGAACACGCTCAACATATACACAACCACATATTTATGTCATTCGTATTTTATTTCTTGAAATTATTTTGCATCGCATGTTACTATAGTACAGAGTGAGTTTTCGTTAAAAGTTTTATTCAAAAAATTTATCTCAAAATTTCTTTTTATAAGAAATTTTCGATAAATTTTATCTTTTAGATTTTTGAAATTTTTTTTCGCATGTTACTATAGTACATAGGGAGTTTTCGTTAAAAGTTTTATTCAAAAAATTTATCTCAAAATTTCTTTTTAAAGGAAATTTTCGATAAATTTTATTTTTTAAGATTTTTGAAATTTGTTCTTAATTTAATATTTTCAAGAAATTTTCTTTTTATAAAAGATTTTCTATAAATTTTCTTTTTATACAAAATTTTTGATAAATTTTCAGCTAATACTGTGTGTTGCTATTGTGGACTATTACAATATAATTTCCTTTTCTTTTGAACCCACTGTTTGTGGCTTAATATATCTGTCTATGTGTCAGGATATGAAAGGTTTTTGGTAACAATTTATATGAATGTGTATTTTTATCTGTTTGCATGTAAAATATTCTTCTAATCCTCTTTCACACTTTTACAAAGAAAAAAAAAAAAAAAAAATTCAACAGAAAAAAATAAAAATATTTTTAAAATGAAATAAAGTTATTTCATTTTATTTTTAACAAGTGAAAGTGAATTTAAATATTTTATGACAATTTCTGCTTGGTTACAGACAATTTGTTGCTGCCTCTGTCTGCCTGTTTGTCTGTCTGTCAAATATATTTCTTTATAAAAATTCATGCGTTTGTAAGTTAGCTACTTCATGCCACATAAGTTGCTGGTTGCTTAGTTGTTTGTTGCTGTTGATGTCTGGCTTGTTAGTTGTAAATATTATTTTCATTTTTTTTGCTACTATTGTTGTTGTACGTATATATGAACATTCAAATATTTGCACCCATTGCTGTTGTCAGTTTGTTAGATTTAAAAAAATGGAAAATTATTGTTAAAAGAAGAGATGAAATAAAAATATTACAAAAATAATAAGAAAAACCCACATAGACAACATAAAACCAATGTACAACCAAATACAACAACTACATATAATATTCCTAATGTATATTAAACATTTCAAATACATTCATATTTACATATAACGATTTATGTAAACAGTCTTTTAAGGATTGTAATCACAGTGGGCGAATTGGAATTTAATAGAAAATTTCATCATATTTTTTATTATTATTTTTTTCTTTTGAAGTTATGTAAAAATTCAAGGAAATTTAATTCATAAATAAACCTACATGGTTCAACACATAGGTTTTGGTATATTTATGAATATTGTAATTGCAATAAAGTGACATCTTTATCATGACATATCTTGTTTTTTTACAAGATAATTAGCTGTCTGATCTTTTTCAATAAGTTATAGATAAATTTGTTGCTTGACCTCTCTCTAAAATCTTACACTTAAGCACATGTTCACAGTTCTTGAGATCCCGAAGAAAACTCTTCTCAAGATTAACAATATAATCTTTACAGAATTCTTGTAATATTTTGTTTTAATCAGATATTCTGACATGTCTATATTTAAGAAGTAAGTAGTAATTCAACAACTTATTGAAGAACGTTTGTAGACATTATTTGAGATGTCCGTCACTTATATCGAGGCGAGAGATGAATAAAGAAATATTTGATTAGTAGGGACTATACACTCTCACCATTTCGTTGTATGTTATTATCGTACTAAACTTAAATTATATTAATATCTAAAAATAACTTTGACAAAATTTAAGTTTTTATAGAGATAAAAGGTTTCCCTCTTTTTGTATTTTTTCTTATTTATCTTTTATTTCCATACTCTTTATACGCTTCACCAAAGGAGAGGCGGAACAATTATATTCTTCTCTACATTTTTCTATTGAAATCAACTTTTCGAGGATCTCTGATAAACGAGGGATATATTGAATCAATAACAAAAAAGCTCAAAATTTTAGGAAAAAAATTTGCTAAAAAAAAAACAAAACTGTCAATAAAAAATAAAATTTTTTTAAATTTTTACAGCTCCAAATTTTAGGGCACATTTTTGATTTGCTAAAAAAAAACTGTCATTAAAAAATATAAATTTTTACACCAATTTTTGGAAAAATAGTAATTTTCAGAATAAATATTAATTTCGGAAAAACGTACAAAAAACTTTCAAGAGAATAAAAGTATTTAACAATTTTTCAAAAAGTGTCAATTAAAAAGAAAATAAATAAATAAAATTTATCAAAAAGTACCAAATAAAAAAAAAGAAAAAAAATCCAGAACTTTACCAACTTTAAGAAAATTTACCAAAGAAATACCAACCATTTTTAAAGAAGGTTTTAAATTTCAAAACAGGTAGTAAAATTTATAAAATAAAAAAAATATTAATAATTATATAAGTACCAATAAAAAAAATATATATAACAATTTTCAAAAAGTCCACATTTAAAAAAGCTCAGTAATGAAAAAAAAAGAATATATTTTTTATATATTACAAGATATAAATTTTGATAACAGCACTAATTTAAAAAACCTGGTAGTGACAGATAGTTTAGCGATATAGGGGTTGCGAGCTCGATTCTCGCGACACTCTGGTGTGCTTAATTACAACGGGCTAATAGTCTACGTTACTTTGTTCGGTTAATTAGTTTTAAATAGAATTTATAACATAAAAAAATAAATAAAATAAGTAAAATTTTTCTAAATTCTATCTTTTCGAAAAAGCATTAATTAAAAAAAAAAAAAATAATAATATTAAAAAAAAAAATTTTTTCAAAAAATAGAAATTTTGATACCAATTAAAAAAAACATATTTTAATACACAAAATTCTGTATATATATAGATAGATATGTATATATATAATATATATATATATATATATTTTTTTTTTTTGTTTGAGCTCCTTTTTCAATATGATTGAAAATAAAAAATATATACATATATATATATATATATATATATATATATATATTTTATATGTATGTATATAAACGAGATAAATTTATATATATATATAAAAGTATATATATATATATATATATATATATATATATATATATATATATATATACATATATATACGAAATCAAATATATATATATATATACATATATATACGAAATCAAAAAAGAAAAAACAAAATGTGATTTTTGTGCTAACAAATTCATCTTTTCAAAAAGTTTTCAATTAATGAAAAAGTATAATTTTCAAAAAAGCGACAATTTAAAACAAAGTACCATTATTAAAAATTTATTATTTTCAAAAAAAAAAATCGGAGAACAAAAATTTTGAAAGAAGCGCAATTAAAAACAAGATAAATCTTTTGAATTTTCAAAACGTACTAATTTTAGCAATTCTTTTTTTAAATTTAAAGGAACAGCACATTTAAATAAATAAACGCGACAAATGTTGGGTCATCAAATATTGGCTCAGTGTTTCCAACGCGAGATGAAAGTCTAACATCAGATTAATAAAATTTCCATTTCAGTAGTTTAAACATAAAGTCAAGTTAAATAAAGTAAAAAATATTATGAAATGGGAGTGGAAAGGGTGTGGCATGTATTAAGTATCTAGTATAAAATGTTTAGTAGTATATAAAACAATAACAAGAATATATAATAACATTTGAATTAAATAATTTAAACGTTTTTTTATTTTCCTTCATATTAAAAAAGGGGCTCAAAAAGAAAACGAACTTCAGTAGGCCATAAAACCGAAATTCTAACTAAATTTGAAAAACCATTAGGGAGTTTTGTTAAACTACTGGTATACTTTAATTTTTTATTGGAATTATTTAGGCATTTTTTGTGCTGTTAAAAAATAGATTTTAAAATTAAATTTTTCTAAAAAAAATCTGATATTAAATAATGCTAATTTTCCAATTAATCGTTTTTAAGCTTGAATAAACTAAGTTTAATAAAGGAATAGCTAAATATAAAAATCTATATTTATTCAATTTGTTTTTGTTTACTTGTTTCTTTTCGCATTTCCCCTAGTGTCCAGACTAGCAAAATTTTCTCAAGACAAAGGTCAAATTTTAGTCTGAATTTTAGTCTGAATACATAGGGTGTGGGGGACAGAATCAAACCGTAATTTGGAAGAAGGAACCTACAGATCCCTTAGGAGAATATTTTATCTGTAATGAAGTCTCTATTAGTTATGATATCTTTACGAAATTAGTTACAATACCTAACGGTAATTATGGACTTTATCATTTAAAATGATAAATTGTAAAAAAATGTTAAATTTTTTTAAAAGAAATCCCACAATTTCAAAAAAAACCCGGTAAAAATCCTAAAAAGGAAGTTTTTTGGAATTTTTCCCATAAAGCTTACATTTCTTTAAAATCCCATGAATTACGCTTTGCAAACCTTTTAGAGTACATTGAAGATTCAGAATCTGTATTCTGTTTGTAGATTCAAGCTTTGAGATTTCAGAAATTATAGGCCAAAGTGAAAATTTCTATACAGTATAGGTCATATTCGGGAGGGCCTGTACTGAACCCCATTCGGTGATTGGGCTAGTTTTTAATTTTAAAATAATCTCCTTAAAGATATCTCTCGTAAAAGTATAATATTATTATTCATTCTTAAAGAAAGTCTTGTTTTAGAGAAAAAAAGAATATAGAAATTTTATAGACCAAAAATAAAAAAACACAATAAATCATAATTTTTCAATTTGAAAATCATTTATTTTTTTTATTAGAAAAAGAATTCTACTTAAGGTTTCTCTTGTTTGACAGATAATTTTGTTCTTTAACTAACTGGAAGAAAATGTAAAATTAGACGAAAATATTAAGCTATATAATTGAAAATCTGAACCCTGATTTTGCAAAATTTAGATAGTTAAAATTTCAAACGCAAATAACTTGAAACTATAAGGGATAAATAGCATATCCAAGCATATTATAGGCCTTACCTAGAACTTTAAGAACCCAGCAAAAACTTTGTTTTTCTAGTAAGTTAGCTGGTAATATTGGAGAAAAATATAAACAGGTTATTATTTTTTTTTTGCCGAATAACTACTTATTTTTGTTCGCGTTATCCCGAAATTAATTAGTTGTTGTACATGTTAAACAAAAATAAAAAACAAAAACAACTATGAAAATATTTTACCATTAGTGAAATTTAAACATGGGTACAAATTTACCGTCCGTTTTTAAAGACTAACGTCTTATTCACTACGCCATCTTAAACTTTTTTTAAAAAGCGACAAAATTTTTGCTAGTATAAAAATATCCTTTTAGACATTTTGAAAAAAAACTAACAACATCAGCGCTCTAGCTAACTGATCCACGTGAATGCTATCTTACTGTATTACGCAGAGTAGGCAAAAAATAATAACTCAATACCCAATAACTTCTCAAATAAATAGTTGTCATTACCGAAAACTATTTCTTTTTTTTCAAATCGGATAAGAAACGAAAATTTTGCAAGCGGTTAAAAATTGTCTATTTTGGAGGTACTTTGTTTTGAGACCCAATATCTCCGCTTCTGAGGGGTCTGTAGGTTCCTTTTTCCAAGTATAAAATTATACACTCCTCTGCTATGGCTACATGGTATTTGTGTAGATCCAACCTGTCAATTAGAAGTTATAGTTTTATTTCCAAAAAATTTAGATTCTACTCCATTGTGCCATGTAAGAAATACCAATAACAATTAATATCGCGTCCTGTATCAAACAAAAACTCTGAGAGCTCGACCGCTTATAACTTTGTTTTGACGTTGCAATAACACTAATAATGTCTGCACTAGACAAAATTGTCTAGCTAGGACAGGCATCTAATTTTCGTAATTTTCCCTCATTTATTTTCATGATTTTTTTCAATTAAAAATTGCTGCTTTACTCAATCTTGATTTTATGCAAAAACTAAGAATTTATTCCTTTAAAACTCTAAAACCCATTAGACTTAAACACATTGGCAGTTTACTCTTTACTTTATACTCAGACACATTCGTATTCTCTACTCAGATGACATCTGCTTTAAATATACGTAACTTGGTAGAGATTTTTGGAGTAAGTTCTACCACGCAAAACACATACACACAAATGGAAATGATGTTCCTTAATGTAAATGGATGGATGAGTGGTCGGATGGGTGGATGAATGAATGGGAGCAAGTAAGTGAATAGCAGAGTGATGGAATGAATAGATAGATAACATACATGGTTTTGTTACGGTCTGGTTAAGCCTTGTTTTGTCTTTTATGTGAAACATATGTATGAATATTGGTTTTTAGAATTTCAAACTAAAAATATTATAAATGTCAAACATTATCGGTATTATTTGTCCTATATCACCCTTGTTATCATTTATCATTATGAAACAAAATAAAACTTTTATTTGAATGTAAAGGCGCAGTCAGACTAGGAAAATATTTGACAGAAACTGACAAATATTTCTTTGACGTAATTTGATCATAAAATATTTTTGTGTGGCAAACAACAAATCAGCTGATTTTTGCTAAATAAAATTATTTAATAGCAAACAAAAAAGTTTTTAATGTAAACACAGTGTGGCCGCACAAAATTGTTTGTGTATAGTCCTTAAAATTTAGAGAGCTACGAGATCTTTAATTCAAGAACTACTCTCATAACACTTTTTTAAGAATATCTGAAAATTTAGATAGTGTTTCTAAATTTTTTAAAAATTGTTGTGTGATGCAAAGAGCTTAGAATTTTTGTTTTTTGAGTAAAAATAATAAGTGTCTCAATAATTAAAAAATTTTAGGTAAAATTAAGACGATTCTTCTTTACCTTTCTGGTGGATATTTACACTTTAAATCAATTCACCGATCACATTTCAGAGAGTGCTACAACATTTTTAAATCCCATAAAAATTTTCTAATGTATATTTAATATACAATTACAAATATTTCATTTAATTTTTTATAGTAAAATTTTATATTAAAATTTTATATTCATTAAAAGGTTAAAATCAAACTTAAATATTGTAAATATTTATTTAATATTTTAAGATACGATCAGACTGGGGAAATATTTGAGAGAAACTGACAAATATTTCTTTGTCGTAATGCGACCATAAAATATTTTTGTGTGACAAACAACAAATCAGCTGATTTTGGGCAAATAAAATTATTTAATAGCAAACAAAAAAGTTTTTAATATGAAAACAGTGTGGCTACTTAATGGAAAATGTTTTCCCAATTTCTGGGTAAATATAATTTGATCTTAAAAAATTTTTGTAAGAGAAAACAATGTAGCAATAAGAGTTGTATTGGATCTAACTGATTAAAATGTAAAAAAAGATATAAATAAATGAGAACTTTTAAGTAATAAATTCCTCTAATACAATACTGCTGATCATTTTACTAATTTCATTAACTTGGTTAAGCAAGCAAAAGTAAATAATATAATAAGGCAGGATATTTAATTATATTTGTTATGCTTAGTTCGTACTCCAGGCAGATTATACGAAATGGTTTAACATCGGAGTTGTTGCATATACCAACATCTGGGTGTCTTATATAAACTGCTGAAACTTGCTACGCGAGTTATTCTCGGTTAAGGGTTCCAAACCCAATTTTTTACATATATCTTGTTTATTATGCATCAAACGTGTTCTGATGCCATAGTGTCCGCTATGTTATAGGACGATATAATCAAATTTTAGGGATAATTATACCAACCATCTTCTAAGGATATTCTCTTATCTCCTGTTGCACATATTGTCGATAAATATTATTCTGGTCCATGTTAGGGTGTCCGCAAATGTAAAAATTTCAATAGTTGTAAAAGCAAAATTACAATCGAAAACTGAGCACGTAACTGAGCAAAGACTTCGGGCACATAACTGAGTACGTCTGTCTGTATAAGACTGCCTCTACAAGTTTTTATTAAAATCGGACAATATTTTCAACTAGCATATAAATGGTATAAAGAAAACACAGAAAAACTATGATTTTAGTCGACATACAGTGGCTCTGAATCGTTCTTTAAGGGCCAAAACTCTGCAACTTTTGAATCGATAGAGATATTTTAGAATTTTCTTGAATTTTTCTCCAGTCTTAATTTCATCAAAATTGGTATAGAAGTTGTTGGGAAATTTAAGGCTAAATTGAACTTTTAATTGTTTATACTATTTAATATGAAAATGGAGATTTTTTGTATTTTAATCAGCTTTACTTATAAAAAAAGTTATAAGCAGAAAAAAAAAAACATTTTAATAATACCCAAGATAATTTTGTGAACAGATTCCCAGTTTATCAATTCCAGGTACCACTTGAATCTATTGATGGCAATTTTTTAACGTTTATTAGCTTGAAAATATTCCATATTTAGTTCTATGTTATTTCTGTCCTCTAGCAGCCATTTTGCTTCTTCATCTATGTTCCGATGTTCTACTTTCCACTGACTTCGAATGCTAGAGATGAGCGAATCTGAGGTTATCAGTAAAATATTAAATAGATCTTCATTTGTAGAATTTCGTAATATTTTTCTGGTATTGTGCTCACTATAAAATCTTTAACCCTTATTCCTTTTTTCCTTGGGTTTTCTCTGATAGATCTTCAAGTGGCACAAAATGATACTTAATGATGTTTTCTCCGTGATAAAGGATTTTGTGAACTGTTGCATACATATTTCTCCATGTATATTTGGTTGTATATATTCGCGCAATTTCTTTCGCATAATCACCAAACTCTCTAGCATCAATTTATTCATTGTGCATTATGCACAAGTGCATTGATAGTTGTTTTAAATCTTGAAATAAGATTGATATCAACGCCTGTTATTTCAGATGCTCTTTCGGGATCTGAAAAGAACCTTCTTGCTGTGTTACCATCATTGCCTGATTCTTGTTTTGGTTGATCTATAATTAATCGATATTTGAAAAATTCGTCCTGAACATGTTTCTTTTTTAAACTTTTTAACTCCTTATTTGTGTCGTTGTTTCTTATTGATCCTGTTAGTTTAAATCCAAATCATATGTATGTGTTCCATGAAAATCCAATGTGTTCGGTGATAATCCAAATTCATATCTAATTATCTAATGATTTTTCCGAAATTTGTTTTAAATGGCTCGATGTGGTTCGACATATAATGCAGCTAGATGAAGTCTTTGCGGCAGTCAAAGCCTGGCATACTTTTTCATCTGTCGTCGTTAGCACTAATTGGTAGCTTACTTTAATTATCTGGCCATCAAACTCTAATTTGAATGAATGTAGTATTGCAATTTGGGTTCTGATATTAATGATTTTTTTTAATGGCATCAGGAGTTTCCAATTAAATTCAAATTTAATTGATCTGCAGTATTTCGTAGAAGATAAAGTTTGCTTCTTCCAAATATCTTTTGTATGTGTCCTACAGGTCAAAGGCTCCATGTCTTCCAAATTCTTTATCAATCGCAATGCTGCATATGAAGTATCTTCACATACATATTGCTCGTATTGTTTTTGTCCAGAAGAATCATCATATCCCCATTTGTAAAAGAGAGTTAAATTTCTTCAAAACATTTCCTTTAAATGATAGTAGCAAATATTAAGCTGTATGATTAAGAAGATCTTGAAGTTGTACCGCTACCGAAATCGGTGTGATTGCAATAGTAACTCATGGCAAACAGTCATTCTTAGCAGCAGTTATGTGATGATATGATGGAGAGAGATTTGAGCCTTTTTCAATCGCACGCTCTCTGAGATGAGAATATTGCTGTTTTGTTAACTTCAAATCCAAAAGTATTGCTAATACCTCTTCATTTGAGAACTGTTTTTCATCACTTGGCTTTGGAATACTTTTAAGAATCCGTTTTGTTCTCACTGGACTAGCGTTAAAAACTTTTCGATTTCGACTTTTGTGAATTGTTTCTGTGGTCGAAATTGATAAGCTAAGTTTCTTGAATATTTTCACATCCGATTTCCTCATTGATATCTATAAGTTTCCGACTTCTAGATCTATCGCTACAGTTGTCTAGTGATTTTGGTGATCTCCCAAAATTGTTTTGGATTGTTCTAAAGATACCTGGGCAGTAAGTTTGTCCTTTAAAAAGTTGTTATAGCTAGTATAAAATCTTTGTTTGCTCCATTCAAATATTTTGTAGCGCTTTGTTAAGTTTTTGACGAAATCAGTTATTTTATTTTCCAAGTCCAATTGTACTTCGATGCTGCGTGAATATAAGTTTACTTTTTTTTAACGTAATTTACAACATCTACCCACTGCTTGTTTTTAAGATACTCTTCGGATAATTATTTATAGCTGAAGCTCTCCATATTCTGTAAAGATTTTAAAATTTGATTATTATTGCTTAGATATATTAATAGCAACTGAGTTTATATTCGAATACCACTGGCTTTTATCCTTTTCTTACATTACGTTATACTATGATCCCAGGTAGCATAAATAAGTACAATAAAAAAGTGCTAAAAAACTAAAAATAGATAAAATACGGAAAACAAATTTAATAATAAAATAATAATTATATCACCTATCATAACTTATAGGCCTTGGTGTATATATATTTGAGTCATATGAATAGGTTAAATAAAAATTAATAAAAAACTGGAAGTAATTTCTTTCAAATGGAAAAAGTACTCTACAGACGGGTCCGGATAGGTACAAAAGTACATATGACATAAAAAATGACACTTTCGCCTTTCTTCTGGTAATGAAATTTGATTAACTCCTTTTGACGCTCAAAAGTTTTATTTCGCTAAATTTCAAATTTTACTAAAATATAATACCTGAGAAAACATTTAATAACACAGCAGCTATAAACGGTACAGTGATACATCATACTATTTCTTAAAGACTATTATCCTAATAATAAAAAAATGCATAATGAGTAATGATAATTTACTTCTCATCAATTTTACAAAATTCACATTTGTTACAAAATAGCATAAAACATTTGTTTTTAACAACATGTCACGCTCACAACATGTCACGTTACCAATATTTTGATCTAACTTTTTGGTCGCCTTAGTTTCAATATGTTTACTTTTAAATGGCATTGAAATTTTGGAAATCGGTATTAACAAAAAATTGGAATTTTGGCCAATGAAATTCATTCCTGAACCACCGTGCGACTATTTATATACGTGCTAGGCGTAGTGTGATCTGATTTTAATAAAAAGTTTTTGGTACAATTTGCTTAAATTTGTACCCTTGTAGTCTTATTGAAAATTTTACATTTGCAGACACTCTAATATGGAGTAGGAAGAGATTTCTCGACAATTTATATAATAAAACTAAGTACATATCTTTAGAATATGGCTTGTATAATTATCGTTACAATAGTACTATATAGTCTGAAAAATAAAGCGGATGCTAAACAACATTAAAATAATGTGCGTTAGCCATATAAATATGGAGTTTTAACCGTAGTTTTTTAATAATTTTTGCACAACACCCTTCTTCATTTCGTCTTTAAACCCACTTCCCAACCCATTGCCTTTTCTTTTTTTTTTTCTTATTTTTTTTTTTTGGTTTCTCTTCTAAAAAGACAATCGAAGCTGCACCATATCATTAAACCAAAAAATTTAATAAAAATAAATTCATTTTTTCCTGCGGTTTGATGAAATAATTTTTAAAATGTTACCGATGAGAAAACATGTTTTTCTATTTGCCTATTTGACTATATTTAATGTCTGTTTGAACAAACTAAAATAGGAAAATAAATATGCGTAATGTGACCAAAAAAATAAAATTTTATGTACGTTCGGGCAAACAAATACGAAACAAATATTTGTCTAATCTGACCGTACCTTAAGTTTTGTATTACAAATGTTCTTTTAGATATTTGAAATGTCGAAAGGGAAAAAGAAAATAAAAAAATGTATCGTTGTGAATTTTATATGCACATCCATATGTATGAATATGAGTAAATTCATACATGAAATTTTTTGCTTGTCATTTGAAATCCTTTAGAAAAATATGTCATATTTTAAATTAGTATTGAAATTTTTATTTATACAAATCAAATATGAATTTTTATGATCTGTTAAATGTGTGTAATTTAAAATGTATCTATAGGAAACCAAAAAGAAAAACAAGATATGGATATATGATTTTAATAATACCAACAATTATTCTACATTTATGCAGCATTACAAATGAATATATAAATGAAAAAAGAATCTGCAAAAAAAAAATTGGCAATCAAATAATCACTTAATTCAGGCGAGAGTAATCAACCATAAAATATGACAATATTTAAAAAATATTTATATGAAAATGTTTTCCAATATTGCTGAATATATTTAAGGCTTAATTACAGGGATAGGATACACATAAATCATTTCAACAATAAACAAATTTTTATTTGTATTTTATTCTGATATTTTAGCCTGATTTTTTTATTTGTTTCTCCTCACCATAAATTTAAATATTAAAAGAAATATATTTTTATTTTTAGAAACCTGTCAAAATGTTCATATCCTGCTTTCGACACCTTTATCCTTCCAAAAATACTAAATAATAAAATTTCCACTCAAAAGGATTTGAATTTTAGATAAAATATTTAAAATTAAATATATTACTCAAATGTCATTAAAAATGTCAACGATGATTTAATTGCATGTATTTATTACCACTTAAAACCTTCCAATCAAATACGAACAATCACCAACACCAACAGGCAACAACAATCGAACAAACTCCCGATGATAATGAATGACTATTTGGTAGGGTGATCGATGCGGTTTTTCAACCGGTTTTAAAATCGGTTTTTCCTAGCTAGATGCCGTCGGGTTTTTTCAAAATGTCATTTTTTTCGATTTATTTAATTTTTAGTTTTTTTTTTTTTTGTTATTCTTCCATTGCATTTTATTTAATAATTTTGAAGAAGTCGAAGAAAACAATATGTTTGATTTAGGCGATAATATTTGTTTAAAAAACAATTATAGACCGACTCAGATCATATGTTAAAACCTTTAATAAATAACCCGAAAAACAAAAAAAAAGCTACAGGCTTACGTTAAAAAACAGGAAAAGAGGGAACTTAAACTAATTCAGCATGTGAAGCACCTTTGGAATTCCATGGCGAGTGATTTCTCAATTCTTAAAAATTTATAAGTGTGTAAATCATGCATTTTTAGAAATTGCTAAGAATTCAATTACCCTTCTAGAAACTGAAGGGATTTTTATATTTCTCTTTAAAGGTCTTTTAAAAATTGAAAATCCATTGGCAGAAGATTTACTTGTATGTTTAAAAAAGGGGATTAACGAACGTCGCATAAAAGTTTTAAATACATTATTGCTATATTTAAATACAGGAAAATTACCCAAAAGCGTTCATTTACTCAAATACTCTTCTGCGACCGAAACCAAGGAATTTGAATGTAAATTATATGGTCGCTTATTCGGCGAGGAGGAGGATTGTTGTTCCGATGAAGAAGACGATGTAACAATAGATGATTCCGACAATTTGGAAGATATATTAAATAATACCATTAAAAATATACAGAATCCTAAAATAAATAAAACAAGCCAAGGAAGTATTTTAACTGATTTTTTCTGCATTTTAGACAAATGCAATAAAAAGTCTGAAAGACTGCAAAAATTATATAATGATTTAATTACTATATGTCCAACTACCACGTTAAGTGAAAGATCTTTTTGTATATGTAGTTTTATAAAAACTAAAAAAAAAGAACAGATACTCTCCAAAGAATTTAGATTATATCTTATTTTTAAGAGATAATTTTAAACAAACTACCTAAATAACTATATTTAATACGTCCTGTAAACAATACAGGTTATCATCGTATTTTAATAATATTTATATACTTTTTTTTATTTAATTTTTTTATTTAATTTTTTTATTGAAATGAATTTTTTTAAGTTTGAAATTAATTTTATCTACCTATACAATATTATGTAATTGAAATTCTTGAGAAGAAAGTTGAATAAATTGTTGGTTTAAAAAAGTAAAACACGTATAATAGTTGCTTTTTTAACCTGTTAACCGGTTTTTTCTGAATTTCAAAAAGTGCAATCGGGTTTTTCAAAATACCAACTATTCGAATTATTCGGAAACCGGTATCTCCAAAAAGCCGAATAATCGATCACCCTACTATTTGGTGAACAAATTGAAAATTTTATATATTTCTTTTGTAATTAAATTTTTGAAAATATTTTGTTCTCATCATAATAAATATATAACAGAAACACACACACATATTTAAAAATTTATGACTTTTTGGCGGTGCTGGCTAGTTGTCTGTCTAGCTGTCAGAATGGCATTGGCTTGGATGTTAATGGTGTTTTATTATTGCTATTGCTAGCAGAGCATAGTTGCTAAGGATGTTATGTTGCTGCTTAAAACAAACATAAAATCTGACACCAACTATATACATCGGGACTCTGCAATAAACCCTCCTCCCTAACAATGATTTAAAGTTTTTAATGAATTATAAAAAACATAGAATGAATAGAAAAATCTACAAATAAAGACTAAAATTTATTTTAAAATTTTTGTTTTACTTTATTTTGTTGTTTTGGTATTTTTAATCATAAATTTACTTTCGACAAAAAAAAATATGAGAAAATATACATAAAACACAAAAAAAAAAAAAAAGTCCTACAGCAACAATAATAACAATGAATATGAATATATATATAAAAAATGTCATTAGAGTTATGAGTGCATTTACCTCTAACTGTGGCTGTTGGCTTTATGAAATATGGTCATCATCGGTGTTGAAGTTAGGGGAAAAAATGTATTTCTTTAAATTTTAATTTGAGTACATTTTTCTAGTGTTTAGTAATAAATTTAAGTTGATTTTAATGCAATAAGGTTTATTAAAATATCTTAATTTGTTTTAATCCGTTTTAATTTAGAAAATTAAGATTCTGAAAAACTTAGATAATGGGGGACATTACAGGAAATTAAATCGGGATATAGTTCGAGGAACTTAAAACTTAATAGGTAGATAGAATTCATGACTATATATTCCAAAAAAAAAAAATGTTTTGTTTTCCATCGAAATGTTTTAAAGAAAAATATGTCTTTAAAATAAAACAAAATATGCTATTCAAACATTTGTTTGTATGACGAAGTTTAAGATTGTATAATTTTTTTCTGCATTATTAAGCAAGTCTTTTTTATAAGAATATTTAAAATCATAAACTTTAAGGAGAAAATTACAAAATTTTTATTGATTTATGAGGCATTTTGATTTATAAAGCTAGTATGACTTTAAAACAAATTAGAACGCTATATTTGGATGTGTCAAATCTTTTATACCCTTAACCAATTTACCAACAAATAAAAAAACGAATGCCTTAAAGTACGCATTTATATTTTAAAATTTATATTTAAAACAAGTTTAAGTGCTATATGCGGCTATGTCAAATCTTATATAACCTTTAATCATGTTGAGCTACAATATGAAAATGTAATATATTTTCAATTTAATGTCAAAAAAAATAACAATATCAAATGAAGACAATATTAATTAAAAAAGAGTAAATTTATGCACCGATTTCATTGATTTAAAAATTCGAAATTCTGAAAAAATATTTGTGATAGATCTATACATGAACGAACTAGGAGCTTCAAAAAGGTATAAGGACGCGTTTTGACCCATATCTCGGTTAATACTGGATAGTTTTTAAACAAGTTTGCAATCGTAAATTGCCTTGTTGTCTCTGTTTGGCAGTACCAAAGCTGAGCATGTGAACTATAATTAGACGCTAGCAGAATAAAATACGTATTTTCTGTGCCGCTAAACACTTCATCTGCATTCGTGGTGTCTTATCCATTTTGGTTTCGCTGAAACCTAAACATGGCGCCCGCCTTGCATTGGGTGCAATGCTGAGAGACTCAGTTAGCAGCACCAGGCGTTTGGGGCAAGTAAAAGGGAGATTGAATTTAGAGTCGTAAACGCTGTTATAGATGTGGTTGCAGTAATGTCGTGACATCCGGTTCAAAGTACCATTAAAAATTACTTTATTGCCTCTGTTTGGCAGAGTTTTTGGACTATAATTAGACATCAGCAGAATGATATATGTATTTACTGTACTGCTACACACTTCATCAGGATTCGTGGTGTTTTATCCATTTTGGTTTCGTTGAAACCTAAACAGTCTTAATTCATTTTCTCAAAAAAAAGTACTGAACAAATTTCCGAATTTTCTGTGAAAGAACGAAGGACTTAGCTTTGAAAAAGTTAAAAAAAATTATATATATATTAAAACAACAACTATAAGAAAAGCAGTCATTATAAAAATAAATAAAAAAGGATTTGCCATTAACTCTTATATGGGGTTCCAAAAAGTTCAAAAAGTGTTTTGACCGATATCTTGGTTACGTATCGACCGATTTGTTTAATTTCTTCAGGAAATAAAATTAGAAAAATGTTTAGGTTTTTTTTTTTTTTGTAAAAAACGAAGTCTGCAGATTGTATAGGGGCTTCAAAGAGTCTAAAAAACCGAAGAACGATTCTAGTGGGAATTACGGTCAAAATTCGAAAGTCGGCAAATATTAGTGCAATATAATATAAACAAAAAATTGTAATTTAATATTTTATGGATCATATATATATATATATATATATATATATATATATAACTTTTGAGCATCTTATGTAACACTTTGAAGCCTCTTCATGTGGCCGTTAAGGAATTGAGTAAGTAGCCGATATTACAATATTTTTAATAAAAAAATTAAACAATTCTTTTTCCAAAGAATTAGTCAGACATTGAAAACATCATGTTCATGAAAAACGTTTAAAAGTAAGTTATATTACAACTCTGAAACATGCCCAACCAGCTTCAAACATTTAGTATTAAATAGTATTAATTATAACTCCAAAGCAAAACTAAAGAGTTAGGAAATGAGAGGATTATTTTGAAGTACCTAATAGTGATATGTTGTCGGAGCTGAATATAACAACTGAAGGTGTAAGAACAGAAAAAATATTTTTAAATTATATAAAAACTAAAGAGCGTAATCAGTTTAAGTCAAGGCATTTAAATGCTATTATTTTTTTAACGTAATTTTAAGTAGTTTCCTTAAATATACATATGAATATATTTTGCATTAACACAATCAAATCTCTATTTATATATTATAAAAATAATTGTTAATATAATTTAATTTTTATTTTTATGTTTGACAAACACAAATATAAACATTTACAAAGACTTATTAGATTTTAAGTTCTTTTTTTTTCATTTTACAGTAAAATTTTTAAAAACTTACTAAAACTTTATATTATTATTTTATATTTTAAATTATTCGAACAATTCGAGTATTCGAATTATTCGTTTTGTACGCAAAAAGGAAGGAATCTAATAATTTCGATTCCCTAACACTATATTAATTAAATATTGATTTAAAATGAATCAATTGTGTGAATTGAAAAATATAAGATAATAAATTGAAAATTTCCTATAGAAAACATATTAAGCGAAAATTTTTATAAAATGAAAATTTCTATAAAAAGAAATTTATCGAAAATTTACCAAAAATTTTTACATGAAAAAATATTAAAAATTTTCAATAAAAATAAATTTGCTTTTCAAAAAAAGAAAAAAAAAAATAAATAAAAATAAAATTTATTAAAAATTCCACATAAAAAAATATTTATCAAAAATTCCCATAAAAAGAAAATTTATCGAAAATTTCCTATTAAAAAAACGATCGAACATTCTTTTATAATAGAATATTTGGAAATTTTTTATAAATTAAAAATATATGTACATCAAAATTAAATTTTAAGTAGTTTTCTTTAAATAGTTTTTAATTAACATTTTCTACAATTCCCCATATTTTACGAAAATCCCCAAATCCACCCTTACGAAAATCTATCTTCAAATGAAATTTGAAATCTTCAGTTTTGGAACAAATGATCTCAACAGTGGTCAGTGTACTAAAAATATCTTTAAGAAAATTCAGTCTCTATATACTTTGAGTTTCAAATGCGATTCTTATATCGCAAATTAAATAGAATTATAAAGAAAATTAAAAATCACAGATCACACCTGCTAATAATATTTTTAAAAATTTATTCTGGAAACGAGAATTTAACTCATTTTGGTTTTTTGTGAAATTATTTCCTCCCTTAACTAATATTAAAAATACGCAACATCAATAAAAACCAGAAACATTAATTTTAAATAGTAAAAAAAAAATATCAATAAAATCATTTAATGTGCAAGTTAGTATGAGTACAATATATTTTAAAATCAATGCAACCGCATATGTACACAAACACACACTCACACTCACACTCGTTCACGCATTAAATCATAGAAAATCTGTGCACAAATACACATGCCACACATTGATATTTTGTAACATAACTTTTTGACTAACTAATATTTTAGCTTAGCTCAGCTTATAACTCAATCATTGTACCATATCTACAGCTTCAAAAAAATAAGCCATACTATACCTACCACTCATGACACACAGTTGCTTACATTTAGGCAGACAGACATATATTAAATTCACTTACATTCACTTAATGCAGCAGCAAAAAAGTAAAAATAAAAACTCCAATAAATTTTTAACTTTAATTATCTGTGCATGGTAGCAATTTATGACCGAAACTAAATTTAATTTGAAACAAATGAACAAAAAAAAAAAAAAATACAAAAATACAAATTTTATCATCAATATCTAAAATCTCTTCACGAACAATATTACAAAACGAATACATATACATATGTATGTTTATATGAAAGTATACTTTCATATATTGGAGAAGGTATGCACTAAATATATGTATGCAGCATGAGGCAGCTAAAACGTTCAATATACATAAATGTCTAAATCACAATAGTTTACTTTTCCTGCCAGTGTTTAAGGTAAAATTTTTATGGCCTGAAATTGTATCAGTATGTATGTATGTATGTAAGTGTGCAAGTATGTGTAACAAATGTTTATGTTATATATTTAAAGCAACATAAATATTTTCATTGATAAAAACCATATTAAAAACTAAATCCAAACCAAATGTTTTCATAAAACTTAGTCGTACACTCACTCATACAACTACAAATAAAATTAAATGAATGCTTCGAATGAACAAATTGATTTTTTATTTGTTGCTATTGTATAAGAGGGGGGTTTTTCTATACTTAATTTAATCTGTAGTATTAAAGAGAAAATAAAATTCAATCTGGGTTGTTTAGAGAATTTGTAACAGTTGTTGAGAGGATAAAAGATTGTTATTTAAGAATTAAGTGAAGTATGTCAATTTGATATATAAGAATCAGTAACATCTTAAACTACAGGTCTTTGGTCCAAGTGTAATACATAGAAAAAAGAGGAACTAATAGGTTTATATGCCAGCATGGGCATGTTTCAAAAAAAAAAAAAAAAATTGGATCAGTTTTTACTGGGGAATGCAATTTCCCGGACTTTTCGGTAAAGCGGGAGAAAATTTTCGACATCCCGGAATTCCGGGGATCTCGGATTAAAAATAAAAGTTATAGTTAAACGATCCAAGTTGAACATTTGACACATATATAGGTAGCGAATCTATGCATTAACAGATCTAAAATGGGGGAAAAGGAAATCTGATCTATTGATTAATCAACTCGATTAAAAATCAATAATTTTTTTAGTTTATTTTTATTATTATTTAGTTTATATTTATTAAAAATTTATTTAAAAATTGAGAAAAATTTCTGTGTACACGGTTATTTCAGTATTTGGAATAAAAACTTTAAGCTGTTACAAATTGAATAATTTTATATTTTTGAAAGTCACTGGATATGCCAAGATGTTTCAACCAGTTATACTTTATTACATACATTAAAGTGCCTTACAAAAAAAGTTGCAAATGACACCTCTCTGGAAATGAAGACTATATGATTCCTAAAATATTACGTCTGAGTATTTTCATTTACGTGAGCAGGACCATTTTTAAAATGCCTCTAAAAATACGGATTTCTTTCAACAGCATTATAAAAATCTTCGTTATAAGAAAATTAACTTTAAAATATATAAACATATTAAAGCTTGGAATATACATTTAAATAATTCTTATATCTCTCTTTATTGGGGAAGTATTAAGATTTTATTAAAAATTTGTATACCCCACACCACCATAGGTGGTTGGGGTATTATGCGTTTGTGCTGATGTTTATAATGCACAGAAAAAATAATCCAACACCCCCCTTAAAGTATACCAAGCAACTCAGAATCACTTTTTGAGTCAATCTAACTATGTCCGTCCGTCCGTCTGTCTGGCTGGACGACTGGCTGTCCATGTAAACCTTGTGCACAAAATAAAGGTCGCAATATTAAAGATAATTCAATGAAATTTGGCACGTAGGACTTTTACGATACAAGGACGAAGCCTATTGATATTGGTTATAATCGGTCTATTATTTCACCTAGCCCATATACAAATGTCCTCCCGGAATAGGGGTTTAACGATCATAAGTGCCTTAAATAGAGCAATATTTTAATGAAATTCGGTGTAAGGATGTTTTGTAAAAGTATCAACCCTTGTGAAAAATTTCATGAAGACGGGTCCATTATTGACCAAATCTTCCATATAAAATCCTCTTCCGAAAATCAACTTAACGTGCATAAATCCCATACGAAAGTTAGTATCAAGTTTATATTTGAAACAAATAAGTTTTATATAAGTACAAATCACAGTGACAAATTTTATGAAAATCTCTCATTAAGTTACCATAGCTGCCATATAAATTCACTTTAGTGTAGGACCATATTCGTGGGGTATCATATGGTCGGGCTTGACCTACTATATCTTTCTTACTTGTTTGTCATATTTTCATTATTTAAACATGTAATTGTATATATTTCAAATCCAATATATATATATATATATATAGGATATTGGATTTTATGGTACCCTTTGAAAGGTCCATTATGATATTATTAAAAATTATAGATGCTTAACCCTTTCAAAGCAATAGGATAGATTTTTACATTTGCTTCCCAAAAGGTTAAATTAGCAATTTTTTCTAATAAACTGTACGGAAGAACTTATTATGATTAAATATCAATGATTTTATGAAAAATATTACAAATTCTTTAAAAACGCGATCTTAATAGAATAAAAGAAAACCTTAGACGTATAATCACGAATTTATAGTTTTATAACCAGTTTATGCTTCTTGTGACATTTATTTTCTTAAATAACCATTTATTTGTCATAAAAATTAACTTAACATATTATGGACCGGTGATCCCAAAATATTACTTTTATTACTAAAAGATCAAATGAATACATAAATCAATAGTACAGAATAACACCATTCCATTTATACCCTAAAATCTAAATTATAATAGAAAATATCCGAAATATTCAAACTTTAATAAAATAGTATTTAAAAAAAATTCGTAGCAAATTTTAATAAAATCTTCATTTCACGAGAACTAAAACTAATTTTAAAAAACTTTTTGCTGGTTACGTATTAGTCGATATGTGTCTATTGTGTATTGTAACTTTTTTTTTTTTTGACAAAAATTCAAAAATTGTGTACACAGTTCATCATATTTTTGGAGGTATTTAAAAATTAGTCCAGCTCACGTGAACGAAATATTTTGGGGATTAGTTTATAACATATCAGTCTTCAATATTAGTGGGTACATTTGCAACATTTTTTCATATAAATAGATGCACTTTAATATTCATATATCTTTAAAGTGTTTAGTAAATGAATTTAAAATAAGTCTGTCATAAGGCAATGCTTTCAAAATCAATAAGGAAAGGCAGTCACAATGTGTCACCCGTGACTTAATACACAATTATGAATTTATCGTTATGATTCAGTTTCCAACTAGAATTTTAAATCAAATTTTATTAAAAAAATATTACAATTAATAAGTTTTTGTTAAAATTCTAGTAGTTTTAATAAATTTAAGCGTTTTTTTAATTGCCGGGATTCCCGTACGAAATTCGCGGAATAGTGCTACACGAGAAATGGCAAATTTTCATGGAATCTTGGGACGGGAAATCTCGGGATGCCATCTCTATTTTTTACTTACTTTTGCACAGTTAAAATCAAGCTTTATAATAAATATTTGACTTGATTACATATTTATTTATAGTGTGTTTAAAGTTCGTTTCAAGCCTCCTAAAACCTAAATGTAATTTTTTTTCTCATATTAAACGGAACCACATTGAACACACAGTGCAATGTTTCCATTTTGAAAAAGAATAGACAGACGACACTCTCTGTTGGAGAATTAAATGTACTGAAAGGCTTTATGAATAATTTGATTTTTTTTAGGATTTACAGTCACATTTACATTGATGGCTTTTTGCAATAACGGTAATAATTTTAAATACCCCTTGTGGCGAGACAAATTTTGGCCAAAAAAGCTCACTGCGTCAATTAGAAAAAAATTATTTAACAAAACGAATAATAAAACCAAAAGATATTAAAGTTGAAATAAAAAGTGTATTTAGTTTCAATGAAATTCAATACTAAAAAAGTTTAACTGAGAAGGAGGTTGTCACAAGAAAAAATAACATATTTATGCCTGACACATCATAAATCCTTTCGAGACAGATATTTACAACGCATAAAAAATGATCGAAGCCCATATTTGAATATACTGATCGCCTCTGAAGCACTTTCGAAGTATCACTTTTTCCAATCGTTCTAGAAAGAACTTCTTGCTCAGTGTTGCCAGATGAGGGGATTTGTCAACAAATAGAGTATTAAACTTTTATTTGGGAATGGATTTTTTTTTTTAATAACTCATGTATTTATTTATGTCTTTATTATTATTTATTATACTAGAGATAATGTTAACAATTTTAATTTTTTGTTTAATTTATAGATAATTTTTGATAAAGTTTCAGTTTAAAAAAATTTCGACAAATTTTAATTTTTTTAGAAAATTTTGATAAATATTATATAAATTTCATATGTGGAAATTTCTCCTTAAATATTCTGTTGATAGAAAAATTTTAGTTATTTTATTTTTATAAGAAATTTTTGATAAATTTTCTGTTTATACAAAGTTTTCTCTTTTTAAGAATTTTTCGATAAATCTCCATTTTATGGAGAACTTTCAACAAATTACTTTTATATAAAATTTTCAAAAGATCTGCTATGACAGGAAATTTTATAAAAAAAACAAATAGAAAATTTTTTTTATAAATTTTCAATAAATTATCTTTTTAGAGGAAATTCTCCATATATTTTTTTAAATATGTAAATTTCGACAAATATTATTTTTATGGCAAATTTCTAATGAATGATATTTTTATAGGAAACTCTTCATAATTATTTTAAAATAATTTATTTATAGATAAAAAAAAATCTCTTTTTATATAATATTTTTTATAATGAAAATATATATGGAGCTTTAGTTTGATAAGTTTTTGCATTGTTGTTGGTTATTATCTGTGAAAGCTTTCAAGATCTTTTGCATGTGACTTCAACAAAATTCTAAAGAAAAAGAAAAAGCCGCAAAAATCGCAAAAGAAGAAACATATTAAGTTTTTTAGGTGTCACAAATTCTGTTCTTTTCAATTTAAAATGGACTTTATCAATCATGAAAAGGTTTAACTAAAAATCGTAAACTGTCATTGCAGATCAGAAGAGAGTATTTTAGATCGAATACAAATTACAGTCTTATTTTTTTTATTTCAATAGAATGGTCATCAGAGACAAACGTGTAATGGGCAGTTGCGTGGAATGTCATCAAAAATAACACTCGAAATGTCCGCAATATCATCCAGAGCTTTCGTCTTCGAGGCGAGCAACTTATCGAATTAGTGCTTGAGCACTAGCAATACTTACAAGCCGAACGTAAAATATTATTGAAATGCAATTGTATGGAAAAAGCCGACACTGCATGATTGCATGGATTCAAGTGGTCAAATTTTCAATAACACACCAGCATATATCCAAGCGAATTTAAGCGGTTATCTATAATTTAAGGATAAACTGTTACTTTTTTGTGCGACCGCAAAAAAAAAAAAAAAATAAAAGGCCAAATGAAAATTTTTCCATATTAGTATACTTAAAATGAATCTAATTTTTCAGACCCAATTATTACTTTTATAAAATTCTTCTCTCAATTTTTTCTTGTCACGATTTTCAGCATAATGAGCAACCCAAGTTAAAAGCATCAACCGCTCCGTGTTTTACTGCACACTTTTACAGGTAGATGTGATTTTCGAAGTCAATCTGATGTTTCTTATTGTCCGTCTCGATCTGATCCACCAAACCAGTCGATATTGAAAAGCCACAGCGTTGGTAGCAAAGCGTATATTATTTTCACTAATTATTTGAGCTCAAAATATTCAAAATTGGAAAATATTTGATACGAACGTGTAGATTGTCAAAGCAAAGAAGACAAAGTTTTTATAAAGCCTTCATTTCTAATTGGGGACTCAAAAAAACCCATATATTTATTTCTATAATTATACAAAAGTGATTGAGTTATATTTAAATTGTTACGACTAATTCAGTTATTGAGCCTCGAATTCATTACTAGTACACATTAGGTTTCCAAATAGTCACGAAAACACTATAACTATACCCAAGTTTTATTTTGTGTAGCAAATTGTCCTCATTATGCTTATCCCCATTTGGAAATGACTAATTAGTAGCATCTTTTTTTTATTTCTCTCAAATTATAATGCTCAATTCAAATGTTAAAATGTATTGACTTTAAAAAAAAATTAAATACTTTAGCTGCAGCATATTCCCATAATTTTTATTTTTAGTTTTTCAACAAATTTATAAATGTTTGCATACATGCTCCTCAACAATTGCAGTTTCCACTCGCGTTGTCTGATAGCAATTATTTTCATATATATCCCCATAAATTCTGTAATCCTTGGTATTTTCATCATTTTTTTTTCCAATGATTTGTTTTCGTGTTACTTCGAATAGAAATCTATGCAAACATAAGACTAAAATCAAAAATCCACACGTACAACTCGTACTGACACAAGGGTAAATAATTATTAAAATGAAGGAAAACAAACAAAAAAAAAAAAAAAAAAAGTGGAAATAATTTTTGTTCTATCGAAAAAATAAAACAACGATACAATTTTTACATTTTATCTCTAATAAAAATAACAGGACAATTTAAAATAGAACAACAAAAACGTGAAAAACATGATGAAAACACTAACTGAGAAAGTTTTCTATCATCCGTCACAATGGGAAAGATTTTAAATCAAGATTTTTTTCAAGATAAAATGGATCCATCTAGTGATCATCACTTCACCCCAGTTAATTACTGTGATAGTATCAACTGGTAGATATATCTCTTTGCATAAAAAAAATATTTCAATACTTTGCCAAATGAATAACGAGAACAATTTTTTGTCCAGTTGAACTCCTTCCCATAGTGCCCAAATATGTGTGTCATTTCAGGAGTTTGAGTGAAAGTGTTTGTATTTGGTGACTGTTTAAAAGTTTTTCACAGCTTTTTAAATGTTTGCTGTTATTATTGCTGCTGGCTGGTGCTGAATATTTCTGCTGGAGTTTGGCTGGAGTGAGCACTTGGTTGAGGTGGTTGGTTCTTGGTTCTGTTGTTAGTTTATTTTGTTTCAACAAAACTTTGCATGAATATTAAACACTAAATAAATAAATGTTTTCATACAGATACACGATTCTTTTATTAAATTTATTTGTAAATGTATATGAAATTTTATCTAAATATTTTTTCTTTTTTTTTCAAAACAAATGAACTTTTCCAGTTCCAATAAAAACCAGAAGAGGAGAGATATAGTAAGCTTTAAAAAAACCAAATGAAAACAAGGAATTATGTTGCTAAATTGAAATATAATTTTGTTTTTGTTTTAAAAATTTCGTTGTTGTTGTTATTGTTTATAATATTTTGTTGTCATTTTAAATTATTTTGAAAATCTCCTCTTCTCTCTTGTAGTTGTTATTCAACTAAAATGAAATTAATGATGTTATGTTTCTAATTTTTTCTTTTTTTTTTTGGAAAATCTCTTTTCCTCATTTTTCAATTTCTTTTTAAACCGAAAAAATAATTAAATGAAAATAAAATATGAGAATGTAAGTAACGGAAATTGGAAAAAAGCAAATAAAATGAAGAGAAAGATTTAGATTGGATTGGGTAAGGGCGAAAGTAAATTGTTGAAAAATAAAAAAAAGTAGGAATAAGATTTGAAATAGAGCTGAACTAGAGCTAACCGAGAACTGAACTAAAACTAAACTAAAACTGAATTAGAACTAAATTTGAATTGAATTAAAACTAGAACTGAATTAGAACTGATCTAGAATTAAAATTGAGCTAAAATAAAACTAAACTAAACTGAACTGGAATTAAATTAGAACTGAATAAGAACTAAGCTAGAGCTGAACTAGAACTGAATCAGAATTAACCTAGATCTCAACTGGAACCTGAACTAAAGTACAATTTCTTATTTATTCCCCCAACCAATCCCTAAGCTTTTAATAACCAACATCAATTTAAAAAGAGATACCAACAAAATAAGAAAATATAATAATAAAACTTAATTATAATTTAAAAACATATTTAAGTAGCAAAATATTTGGATTTTTTTTTTATTGCTACTTTAAGCTTAAATTAAAAACCGCAAATAGGCAGTAGCCACAGGCAACTCGTCGCAGTAGCAACATTAAAGTAGTGTGAGATATTCAAAACAATAAAACTAACAATAAAAAAAATCAAAACGTATTAAATGCATGCTGCTGCTCTCAGCTCATAGATTGAACAGATTGAAAGAAAAACAATAATTAAACTGAAAAACAGAAACAAATTTATGAAACAAACTACAATTATCTACTGAAGTTTGGGCTGCAGACAATCTTAAACACAATAGGTAACTTTAAAATACAAAAATCTAGAATTTAAAGTATTTAATTTAAAATTTTTTGTTTGAAAACCTTTAATTTAGCGATTAAACCAATATCAAATTGAAAAAAAACAACTTCAAGACAAGGAGAATAAAAAAAAACTACTGAAAAACACAGCAAGAAATCATACATTGTATGTTGTTTTTATTGTTGTGACTATGAAACTGACAGGCTAGAAATTGTACGAACAAATATCCAGTAAATAGACACATCTCTCAAAATATTGTTGAAGACTCTATAATAATTTCAAACACACATAGAATTCAACTTACTCATAATAGACATTGATGTATTGCCCCCTTTTTTTGGTTTCTTGCTGACTTGGCTAACCATTTAGTACGAGTCAAAGACAAAGACAGACGATAAACCAAACATTTGCAATAAATAAATCATAGTTAGAGCACTTGTTAGGTAGGTACTGAGTCCATAGTTGAAGTAGTTTTTTTAGGAAATCTAAATTTGGAGAATTGAAGATGGTTATCTGGATACCTTATAAGCTTTAAAGCTCTTGGTAATTTTAAGTTAATTTATTTGAATAATATTATTATAATTTTATACTTAAAATTTTTGTTGTAAAGCGATATATAAGAAATGAGGTGATGTATTCTGTACTAGTATTGATATCTAATCGAATCCTCAAACAAATAACTAACAATTTACCAAATTTAATATACTCTCGATTCTCTTGTAGCGATCCATACCAAATTATCTTGTATATATGCATGTCAGGTTTTTGGAAGAAAAGGCTTTACTTGTGCTACGCAATCCATCAATCAATTAACTCTCTACATACTATATACTTACAACATAATTCCATAAATGTCTTTTTGTGTCCCACCCTCTGCTGCTTGCAATAAATTGAATACCATGGAAAGGCCGCAAAAACAACAGAAAACAACTAACACAAGACAAAAATGCAGCAACACCAACAAACTGGGACAATTTTACAAGAACTTCACAGTTTACGTGTCTCTAAAGTGGACAGAGTTTAAAGAATTTTTCTTTTTTCTAACTCTGCGTGATTCTAATACCAAATTTTAAACACCTTTTGTTTTTTATGCTCGTATACATAGAATTCTTTTTTTCGTATAATTTTTAACTTTTTCATGTTGTTGCTTTAATATTTTAGTTATGACCATCATTTAGGCTGTAACATATAGCCATCACCTGCCTTTGAATTATGTCTTCCATGTGTTACAAAAAGCTTTACCATGAACAAGATTAGTTAATCTAGGAATAGAAATAGTTGGCGAGGGGGTGTAGGTAAAAAGGAAGCATATTTTGTTGATTATGAAATACTACACATATCTCTGTAGAAATTTTTTAGAATAATGTGCAACAAGTATGACCTACCGTATAAGTATGAAGTTGACACATAGGTCATCTTAATTTGTTCACAAAAGACAGCACTGAATGAACCGCCTTTACTATTTTTAGTTATAGTTCCGGCTTATAACATGGTAGCTAGGAAAATCTGCTGTGTTTTGCATCAACAGTAATAATAAAGCCTGAACACCTAAAACTGAGAGTTATAAAATTCTGTATTGAAAACTTTTAAGCAGACAGTGGGTTAAGTTTAAATATAATAATTAATTTCAAAACTAAATAGAACTGAACAAACTGAACTAGAACTAAAGTAGAACAGAACTAGAACTAAACTGAACTAGAAGTCAACTAGAACTAAACTAGAACTGAACTAGAACTAGAACTGAATTAGAAATGAATAAGAACTGAACTAGAACTGAACTAAAACTGAAGCAGAACTGAATTACAACTGAACCAGAACTGAAGTAGAACTGAAGTAGAACTAAACTAGAATTTAAATAGAACTGAACTAGAACTGAACCAGAACTGAATTAGAAATAAATTGGAACTAAACTATAACTTAAGTAAAAGTGAATTAGAACTGAATCAGAACTAAAATAGAACTGATCTAGAACCAATTTAGAACTGAACTAGAACTAAATTAGAACAGAACTAGAACTGAACTAAAACTGATTTAAAACTGAACTAGAACTGAAGTAGAACTGAACCAGAACTGAACTGAAATAGAAATGAGCTAGAACTGAACTAGAACTGAAGTAGAACTGAATTAAAACTGAGCTAGAAATGAGCTTGAACTAAACCAAACTAGAACTGAACTAGAGCTGAAATAGAAGAAAAAATTTTGTTTAATGCAAAATTTTTATAATTAATAATTTTATAAAAAAATGTTAAAATTTCCCGAATATATATTAAGCAAACTTTCTAAACAACTTCTTATACTGTCTCCTAATAATACCTAAAATCTGCAGCTAATAAATAATTTTTTGACCAAATATTTCTTATACTAGAAAAAACTATTAGCAACTTTTGTCTTTAAGTTAATCTAAACGTTAATCACAATAAATATTAATCACATTTTTCCTTATGAACCTTGTTTTTAAAGATATCTACTTCTCTTGGATTCTCCAATTAAACATGAAAATTAATTACAATATTTATTGTAATTTAAATAACAATTTGAGAAATATTTTCCCTAACCATACCCACTGTCTTTCAGGGCCAAGTGTGAAGCTGGAAAAATAGTAAAAATATTTTTATATTTTTTGGATGACTTTGGAGCAAAACATACAAAAATTTAAATCGTTATAAAAAGACCAACAGACCTACATGGTGATAAAAAAAAGTAAAATAAACCTTAAATAAAAGTGAAATAATGAATGGACTAAAGTAAAAAGTGTATGAATAAATAGCACATAGTTTTTCTCTTTTCTTTTTTTTACTCTCTGAAGCAGGCAGTCAAGCAATAAACGCACAGCAGTGGGTCACCGGCCTCCTGTACCGATTGTAATTCATTTTAAAAGTTGTACAAAATAATAAATTTGTTCAGGTTAACAACTACATTTTAATTTATGTTTTATTTTATTTTGTTTCTTTTCTTGTAGAATTCAATGTACTTGTGTGGATGGATGTACATATAACAAATCTTTGGCCAGTGGACTTTTGATAACCACCGACAACTAAAAGACGCCACCTGACTGACATATACGAAGCCAAGAAATATTATCAAGTGTACAAAAATAAAACTCCAAACAAAAGAAATTAATTAATATAAAAAGGAAAAAATGAGCCAGGCTAATAATATATATCAATTACTAAAGAAAGAAAAAAAAAACAGAAAAATGGAATTAAAATAGCAAAATTACAGAAAACTTTTTTCTTTAATGTTTGACATTTTGAAATATGCCTGGACGAACCAGGATCTGTAGCAAGTTTAAGGAGCATTATATTGTAGTATTGGCAACGAAGTGTACACATTTGTTGTTTTGTTTTATCATTTTGATCAACAAATAGAAACAACATGGAGTAACAAATAAAACAAATAATCAATTTTTGTTATATTTAGATGGCCTAATTTCAAAAGTACAAAAAAAAAAAAAACAAAGGAATAATCTAAAAAAAAATGTAAGGAAAAAATAGGAAAGCAGAAGATATTTAGTGATATAATTGCAGAAATTTGTTCTTTGGCCATTTTCTTTAAAATAAATTATATTGTAGTCTCATTTCTCAACAAATAAAAAAAGTGCAAGTACACTTAGGAAATATTAATAGCAAATAAATTATTTGAAATTAAAAGAAAAAAATATACTAATACAAATGAAACATTTATTAAGAATTTATATTCACGCAGAAAAAATAATTACTGAGAATTGAGAGAGAATCCTTTTTTCTTCAGATATTAGTTGAAACATGGTCTGATTTTAATAAAACTTTGTAGAACCAGTATTCTTACCATCTAAATTATATAATTAATATAATTAGTAGTGTTGCCAGTTTAGCCTTTTTTATTTTGCTTTTAGCCTCCAAATTTTCATTTTAGCTTCTAGCTTTTTTCTAGACTTTTTTCATTTTAAAGGACTGTAATATTAGTATTTGAACAGCGAAAAAAATATTACTATTTTTATTTAATTTTACACAATCATCCACTTGATAATTTTTTGTATTTATTCACACAAAAAATAGAAATAATTTATATATAATCAAAAATTTTTGCCTGCGGCGCTTTATTCTCCAAAAAAATAACTAATTTTATGGACTTATTAAATCGATTATTATGATTACTTTTTAATATACTTCATATAAACTAGTTATTGCAAAAAAAAAACTTTTATGCAATGAAGCTTATGAAATGGAATCTAAATTTGTGTGGTAGTTTTGTCTTTTTGCTGGAAATCGTTCTATGTTTAATTTATAAATAGGCCAAAGTATCTGTAAAAAAAACTAGAAATTAATAATAACGAGAAATTTTTTTAAACTAAAAAAAGAAATTAACTTTTTCCTAGCATTAATTTTTGCAGCATTTAGCCTTTTTTAAATATCAATTTAGCCTCTTTTTTCACATCCTGGCAACACTGGTGCGTTCTCGACAATTTGTGTAATAAAAGGTACTTACCTTTTATTATACATATCCTTACAATTTCACTGTGTCGTCCAGAAATATCATAAGGACTAAAAAACCTCAACAAATGAATACACCAAAATTGATGATGGGTCATACAAATGTTCATCAGCAAAATTATTGGTTTTAGTTTAGTTTTAGATCAGTTCTAGTTCAGTTCTAGTTCATTTCTAGTCCAGTTCTAGTTCAGTTATAATTTAGTACTAGTTCAGTTATAATTCAGTTCTAGTTCAGTTACAATTCAGTTCTAGTTCAGCTCTAGCTTAGTTCTAGTTCAGTTCTAATTCAGTCTTAGTTACGTTCTAGTTAAGTTAATGTTCAGTACTAGTACAGTTCTACTTAGTTCAGTTATAATTGAGTTCTAGCTCAGTTCTAGCTTAGTTTTAGTTAAATTCTAGTTCAATTAAAATTCAGTTCTAGTTCAGCTCTAGCTTGGTTCTAGTTCAGTTCCAATTTAGTTTTATTTAAGTTCTACTTAGTTTAGTTATAATAGAGTTCTAGCTGAGTTCTAGCTTATTTCTAGTTAAGTTCTAGTTAAGTTCTAGCTCAGTTCTAGCTTAGTTCTAGATCATTTCTAGTTCAGTAATAGTTCAGTTTTAGTTCAGTTCTAATTCAATCTTAGTTAAGTTCTAGTTCAGTTCTAGTTAAGTTCACGTTCAGTTCTAGTACAGTTCTACTTAGTTCAGTTATAATTGAGTTCTAGCTCAGTTCTAGCTTAGTTCTAGTTAAGTTCTAGTTCAGCTACAATTCAGTTCTAGTTAAGCTTGGTCCTAGTTCAGTTATAATTCAGTCCTAGTTAAGTTCTAGTTCAGTTCTGGTTAAGTTCAAGTTCAGTTCTAGTTCATTTCTAGCACAGTTCTACTTAGTTCAGTTATAATTGAGTTCTAGCTCAGTTCTAGCTTAGTTCTAGTTAAGTTCTAGTTCAGCTACAATTCAGTTCTAGTTAAGCTTGGTCCTAGTTCAGTTATAATTCAGTTCTAGTTCAGTTACAATTCAGTTCTAGTTCAGCTCTAGCTTAGTTCTAGTTCAGTTCTAATTCAGTCTTAGTTACGTTCTAGTTAAGTTAATGTTCAGTACTAGTACAGTTCTACTTAGTTCAGTTATAATTGAGTTCTAGCTCAGTTCTAGCTTAGTTTTAGTTAAATTCTAGTTCAATTAAAATTCAGTTCTAGTTCAGCTCTAGCTTGGTTCTAGTTCAGTTCTAGTTCAGTTCTAATTTAGTTTTATTTAAGTTCTACTTAGTTTAGTTACAATTGAGTTCTAGCTGAGTTCTAGCTTATTTCTTGTTAAGTTCTAGTTAAGTTCTAGCTCAGTTCTAGCTTAGTTATAGTTCAATTCTAGTTCAGTTCTAGCTTAGTTCTAGATCATTTTTAGTTCAGTAATAGTTCAGTTTTAGTTCAGTTCTAATTCAATCTTAGTTAAGTTCTAGTTCAGTTCTAGTTAAGTTCACGTTCAGTTCTAGTACAGTTCTACTTAGTTCAGTTATAATTGAGTTCTAGCTCAGTTCTAGCTTAGTTCTAGTTAAGTTCTAGTTCAGCTACAATTCAGTTCTAGTTAAGCTTGGTCCTAGTTCAGTTATAATTCAGTCCTAGTTAAGTTCTGGTTAAGTTCAAGTTCAGTTCTAGTTCATTTCTAGCACAGTTCTACTTAGTTCAGTTATAATTGAGTTCTAGTTGAGTTCTAGCTTAGTTCTAGTTAAGTTAATGTTCAGTTCCAGTTAAGCTCTAGTTAAGTTCCAGTTAAGTTCTAGTTCAGTTCTAGTTGAGTTCTAGTATAGTTCTACTTAGGTTAGTTCAGTTCTAGAAAAGAATTCATATTTGCTATTAGATTTGCATTTTCTTCTAGTTAATTGTTGGGAAAATTACATAGTGTATTAGAAATAAAATATTAGAAATAAAATTTCACATACTTCAGTTATGGTTCAGTTATAGTTCTATTATTGTAGTTCTAGTTAGAAAAGAACACTCAATTTAATTCATATTTCCTATCAGTAAAATTAGTCCATTGGAGATATATATAATGATGTCCGTCGATTCTATTAATCTTTCACTTAAAATTAATTTCATAAAAAATCTTTTAAAAAAATTTTCATTAAAGAAAGGTATTTGTATTAAAAAAGGAAATTTTTCTCCAAAAAGCTAATTTTCACCAGAAAATACATTTTCATCATAAAAGGACTTTAAATCAAAAAATTCACCAAAATATTATAACAAAAATGTGTTGCATTAAATTAATTTTCACCATTTGGCGAATTTGGAAATGCATTAAGAAAATTTACAAAATGGATAGATATTGAAGACTAAAAGGACTTAAGGCTACTTATCTAAATCTTTAAAACAAAAGAAAGTTTAAAAATATGGTTTATGTTCATGAAAAGAGAGCAATTACAATAAGTACCAAATGGTGCCCCAACTACTCTACAACTGGTTATGGTTAATTAATTCTGAAACAAATTTTTAACTTCATATGGATCACTTTTAAAAATTAAAAAAAAAAAAAAATAATAATAGAAAAATATGTCGCACATTTCTACAAATATGAAACAAATCTTATCCTTAGTAATGCTTTAAAAATTTAACAATTCATGATATAATTTAGAAGTTTAAAACTGTTTATCGAAAAATTATATGGTACATTTCGGTTAGAGCTTTCATAAAATTTGGTCATGCATATTCAACTTGAAACAAATTTATATTTTTTTAACAAATTTATAATTTCTCTTAATACCTTAAAATTATTAGTTGAAATGACTAATAATATAAAAACACATTTCATAACCAAATGTATGTATGACTCATTTTGATAATTATTATTTTGTTTTATATTTTTGCTAATATATCTAAACTAAAGAGATTAGAATAACACCCCAAAAGTTCATAAAGTTCATAAAACGATTTTTTTTATATTTTGTGTGCGTTTTTTGTTCATTCAACTAATTTCATTTCTATGAGTGCATTTTCAATTTTATGCTTCTATATACTAGAGCATGTTGTATTTAAACACCAACTACATACAACTTATAGAAAAAAAAAGAAAAAAAAAGTAAAACAAAAACCTAATCAAGTCCTGCTGTAAAAATGTCGGAGGTTTAAAAGTTACTACTATAGTTTTATATTGTGTTTTTTTAGTTTTAGTTTTACTTTTTTTTTATTATGGAGTAACAAAAATTAATGGCTTCCGGTTTCAAATAGAATTCCGCAGAAAATTAATAAAAGGGCATTAGACAAAAAACACGGTACAAAAACAAAAAATATATGAATATTTGTATGGATGTGTGCATATGTGCAAATGAGCAGTGAACTAAGAAAATAAAAGAGAAAATTAGAGAATTAGTCAATATTTATGTAAAATGATCTTTCTTAATCAAGATTCATTGAAAATATTTAGACTATTGTTACAAAAAAAAAAAAAAAAAAAAAAAAAAAACAACTACTGTTGAAGAGAGTTATCTGACTAATAAAAAAAAATAATTTTCTATTCTATTATAAAGGCCAGAGGTTAAACTTTCATTTTTTATATAAAATTTTAAAGAGAATAATGTTATCGTTTCTATAGCATTTTATTTGTATCTAAACTTTATTAATATTATAAAGTAATTTTTCACTAATGAGTAATTACATTTTATATTTAAAAAATTTTGACCCCTTTAAATGGCCATAACTTTTGTTATAAAAAAGAAAAAAAACAAAATAACTTTTTTTACAATGGATTTGTCAAAGCTTGTATTTTAAAAAGTCATATAAAAATTTTGAAAATATTTTTATTAACATGTTTTTGTAAGAATTTTCTTTAGTGACGTGTATCTAAAAAAGTCCATCTTTAATTTTTTTATATTTTTTTTTTTTTTGTGTACTTGCTATGGAGAAAATTTCAGAGAGGTCAAAATTTTTAAATTTTAAATGAAATTACTCTAATGCGAACTTTTATTTAGAATTTTTTTTTTTTATCTTTGAAAACTTTTGTTCCCTACTGTATCGTTTTCACTGGACACCAACAGTCACAAAGACTTTTAAACAGTAGCATAAATATATGTATGAGAAATTAAATACAACAATGCTCGGACAACATTAGTTAAAATTATATTTAGCAGATATGACTAAAACTACTAAAGGTATTTCTATACTAGCATACATTTGCTATCGTAGCAAAAGAACAAAAAGCCAGTAGCCGTAATTGTAAAACATTTTTTTAATTAAGTAGTATTAAAAAATACAAAAACATTTTTCTGATTAGAAAATCCGCTATCAAATAATTTATTATTAGAAGTAGCAAAAGAAAAAAAGTTGTTGACCAACCGCCTCTATGTTGACTCTTTCTTCATTCAAATTAATTGTAAATGTTTTATGGCGATTATGACAAAAATGACGGCGATAGCAACCGTTGATGATGATGGTGATGAGAAAACACAACTTTAGGATAAAATTGAAACTGACGACCGCCAAGTTGCAGACAGACGGATAGATCAAAAACAGCAAGCAGAAAAAATAAAAAAAAAAAATAAATATTTAACATTTAGCATTAATTAATAGCCGAGTATTAAATCATGCATATAAAAGCAAAAAAAAAACAAAAAACAAAAGAAGTAAGCGAAAGAATAAAACAACTCAAAGAACAAATTCTATGAATTTGTTTTAATAAATTTCTTCCTTTTCTTGTTATTTTTTTTTTTGGTTTTACCAGTTGGTGACAGTGTTGCCAGGAGATGAGAAAAAAAAGAGGCTAAATTGAACTATAAAAAAGGCAAAAGAGGATAAATGTCTTTAAAAATAAAGCCAGAAAAAGCTAAAATTTTTGTTGTTTTAAAACTTATTTTTTCACGTTCTCACTAGTTTTTTGAAAATTTTTTTTAGATGTTTATAAAGGTATGGAACGGCTGGCAGCAAAATGAACCAATAAAAATCGTTCACATACAAAATTGGGTTATGTTTCATACGAAAAATTACTCAATTTTTAGAAGTGATTTGTCGTCATTTTAGAACTATAATTCTTTTGGGTTTAAGAATTTCCAAATTTTTACGTGATTTTTTGCTTTTATGATTTTCTTTTTTAATTACATTCACAAATAGTTCTATAGTTAATAAAGTATATTAAAAATTATTTATAATAATCCATAAAATTAGTTAAGTTATTATTGATTTGGAGAATGTTTTGGTATAAATAATCACGTTTTTTTTTCGTGTAAACCCACAAAAACTCTTAAATGGATCGATAGTTCTGTAAAAATAAAATTAGTTCATGCAAGTGTATGTTTTTTGCCTTTACTTCCAGAACAGAGTAAACTAAATATCTTTGCGAATTAGAGAATTTGCTTTAAAATGGCATCGATTTTTTGTGTAGAAAAAAATAATTCTCTGGACTTTTAATTAAACGACTTAAGTCTACATTTATAAAAATCGATTTGTGGTCAGAAATATAAGTTATCACAAATCAAAGAAGATCTTTTCTCATTTGAACGTAGTTTTTACAAAGTTATTAATGACTTAAGATTTTTATCGAACTTCATATAAAAATCGATTTTTGGTCAGAAATATGAGTAATCATCAAGGACCGGAAGTTTATGCAAATGCATCTTTTTTGTCTTTACTCCTAGAATAGAGTAAGCTAAATATCTCTGAGAATTAGAGAATTTGCTTTAAAATGCCATCGAATAATGTATATTTATGCATATTTTGTTGAAAATGCATGCTTTTGCATATTTTGCCTTAAATGTATATTTTTGTATTAAACTTAGTGCAATATTCCAATTTAAAGTTATTTGATAAAATGACTTAAGTCTACATTTCAAAATTTTCAGATGAGCTGAAAAATGTTTTAAAATATTAAAAATACCATGGACAAATTAATATGGGGTAAGTCATTTCTCCAAATCTAACAATCACAGAAGGACGTTGGCTATTTTAAAAGGTGATTCTTTATTTATCTCGTATTTAGATGCGAAATTACACAGAATAAATAATTTCATTTCTGAGAAGTATTGTCGTAAAATATTCGACAAAAAAAAATATCACTGGCAAAATTTTTTTGGTATATCAGACCTTTGGATAGCCTAAAACATAGAGATAAATACAGATTTTTAGGGTCAAATGATATTATTCTGTTTGAGATCACAATAGGCTGTATAGAGCTACCCTTAATATCATTTTTAAAAAATTGATCTATGATTAAGACCACAGTGTTGCTATTACAGTTGTTACAATTTTAAATTCAAACGAAGAAGTAATAAAATCTTTACACATCATTTAAAAATGCATCTATCACATCTGTTGCTCGAACGGTAATTTTCTATGTACAAAAGCTGTGTTAGGTCCTGTGTGAAATAGTAGAAAGGCTAATAAAATTTTACTAGCTCATAGGGCTAATAAAAATTTTAACAAAAGAATATACATTTTTTAAGTTTTAAAATTTATAGAAAAATTTCAATTGAACAAAATCTTTGGAAAAATTACATATATTTCAAAATCTTTTAACATTTCAAATACATAACGTTTTTTATTTTTTATTTATTTTTGATTTTTTAATAATAAAATTTAAATTTGTCAATATTTTTCAGTTTTCATTTCATACGACAGAAACGAAAATTATTCTCACCATAGAAAAAATACTTTTTATCGTAAAACTTTTTACGACAATTTTAAGAAAGAAAAAAGGATAGAAAATGAAAAAAGCTAAAACGAAAATTTTAAGGCTAAAAGAAAATAAAAAGGCTAGATTTAGCCTTAAAAAATCTAACTGGCAACACTGGTTGGTGAGGCCAATTAAAACTGTTGATGACCTCAACTAAAAAGATCACATTGCAGAAAAGTTGTTTACGTCTTTATTCGTTTGCAAATAGAGAAGGGAACTTTTTTAATTGAAATTTCTTCTAAATAAGTATCAGAAAATTGTTTTTATTAAAATGTAATATTTAAAATATTTTTAATTTTAATGGATTTTAATTAAATCTAAAATAAGTTATATTGCATTAACTGAGGAAAAAAGTTATGATTTAAACATTTTGTTGTCATTGGAAGGAGGCACTTAGTATTTAAAAGGAGCTGCAGAAGTTCTTTTTTTAACCCATGAGATGTTTTCCTTTTAAGCTTTCTTGTTCATTGATTTTGAAGTACTTCTGTTAAAACTATGTTTATACAATTTTTTAATAAAAATTCTGATTTAACCTTATTAAAAGATATACATATCAATACTATAAAATTTGTGAATTTTAATTTTCGTACGAATTATTAATATTTTTTCTTGCTAAATATACATTAGTAATTACTAATAACTTCCAAAAAAAGTTTAAAATATGCATATATATAGTTCTACTTTTGAAGTGGTGAAAATGTTCTATTTTGGAAGCACTTGATCGTTTGTTTTTTGCGGGGAATTTATGAATTAAAAGACGCTAGGTTTAAGACATGTGGATTTTTTAAACTGTTTCCTTAATGGGTGCAATTGATCGATGGAGTCCACACTTTTATAGCGTAGTTAACTACTGACTAATAATCAAATTTAGTAAAAGAAACTGTGCTGCGGAAAAAATGATTTTGATTATTTTTTAATTACACTGTCGCAAAATTTTAACAAGCTGGGCTCCTCACTGACAAAACTAATCTGAATTTATTTGAATTCAATGGTGGTAGACGCTCTTCGAAGTTAGCGATCATATACACGATATTTGGGTTTAAAATTTATTATGGAAGTAACACAAATAATATAAAATTAGAAATAGAAGAGACATTATTTATGTAAATTAAACTATAATTCAATTGAATATTTACTTCAATCAAAAATTAAATCAGTCCGCTTTTTAATGTATTTATATTTTTATTTGAAAAGTTTTTCATTAGTAACACTAGGTAGTTCACATACGGAGTTATAGTATTATTTTTTGTTAGTTTAAAGTTTTGTGTTTAAAATATATTTAATAATAAGAATTTATGATTCTATACTAGAATCTTAGTTGCTTGTTTTGTTTCAATTTAACAACTAAATTATTAAATTTAAGCAAAAAAGAAACTTAATTTTCATTAACCCTCTTTTAGCCTTCCAAAATGATTTATCTCAAAAAGGAACGCTAACTTTTTAAAATGGTTAGCACCATTAAATACAGTTTTACCAAATGGGTGCTCGTCTTCTTAAACAAAAAAAAAAAATAAATAAATAAAAAAATAAGAAATTTTTGTTTATTAGCTAGTTTTCTTGCTATTACCTTTTTTCTTCCAAAATAGAGAATATGTATAGAATCTTTTAAAAGGAAGTACTGAAGCAATACTTTCCTTCTTATGAAAGATAATCTGAAATGACTAATGAATCTAACAGGAGTTCAACGTTCGGCAGTTGCTCATTTTGCTGAAAAACATGATAAAAATGAAGAAGACGAATAGAGTCTAATAGTCACAGTTTAAGAATCTAATAAAAAAAAAATAATTGCTTAAATATAGATGTCCTTAGAGTCGCTTATAATTGACTTTTTTTTAATCTGCAAAAAAGCGATAATTTTGAAAAATATATCATTTTTGGACAATTATTAATCAATTAATTTTTTTGTATCATTTAGAAACAAGGTTCATTTTAAATAATAATATTTATAGAAAAATTTGTAATGGGCCTTTTAATTTTTAGGCTGTCGAACTTTTTAAAAGACTCTAGGTTTAAGCACTGCAGTGTAGGGTAGAATCGAAAATTTTTGGAAATATATCTGTAATTTCTAATCGGCTGGTTGGATTTACATATAACTTCACATAGGCGTCGCGTAGGAGAGTACAATTTTAAGTTTGGAAGGGGAACACCACATATCCCTCAGGAACGGAGCTATCTTCTGTAAAAGATATTTTACAAAAAAAATTTTATATAATGAAGAATTATGTCAACAATTATTTGAAGAAAATCGAGTTCATACTTTTTCCGATTTTTTTAATTAAATAAAATTTTTGTAAAAAATTGGTTTTTGGAGAAACTGTAAATGTTTTATACGTAATAAAATCTTTGTTAATCAAGATATATCAACGAAATTTTTAATGATTGTAGACTTTTTCATCTAAATTGATAAAGTGTAAAAAGCTTTAAGATATTTGTAAAAGGAATGCCATAATTCCCAAAAAAAAAATGGAATTTCTCACTTTTTGGCACATAAAGTCCACAGATTCATGCAGATTGGTATTTTAGAACATACAAACTATAGTTAAAACTTTCATAAAAAATAGGTCAAATTTGGCTTGGTCTATTAAGATTGTTTTTATTTTAAAATCGTCCTTATGAAGATACCTTTCAGAAAATTGCCGGATTATTATATATTGTTAAAGAAAATTACATTTTAGTGAAACATGAGTAAAAACACTTTTTCGGCAAAAAAAAAAGAAAAAAGCGCAAAAAGTCATAATTTTTGCAATTTTCAATTTCGTCTAGTTTTTGACTCGATTAATATATCAACTTCAGATTTTTTTTATTCAATAACTAATTTTGGTTTTTAATTAGTTAGAAAAAAACAATAAAATCGGTCGGAAATACTGGCATATATATGAACAAAACTGGACTAAGAACTTGCAAAATTGAAGTAGTTAATATTTCAAATTCTAATAACTAGAAATAAATCCGAGATAAATCAGACATAATGCATGTTTTTTATACGGATTTTAAAGGGTTTAAGAGGATGTAACAATATTTGAAATCGAGTAAGAAACTAAAAGTTTACAAGCATTGAAAGGCATTCTATGTCAGAGATACCCTTCTCTGCTCCTAAAGGATATGTGGGATTTCACTTCCAAACTCTGCTATAGGCGTAGCAGATCCAACTAACCGATTAGAAGTTACAGACTTATTCCCAAAAATATTCGATTCTGCCCCACTGCGCACTGTGGGAAATATTAGAATATGCGCTGATCATAAGTATTTTTTTAATTTTTGATATTTTATAAAGTTTTTTATTTACTGCAGATCTAACATATCACGAACTATTGAAATTGTGAAAATTATTACTTTTAAAAGTACTAATTGTCTCTGCTCAATATATATTTGTTAAAAATTCCAAAATTAATTTAACATAAAAATAAACCCTAATCAAAAGTTTACTATATTTCTTTAATTTCAAATTTAGAAAAAAGTGGATGAGAATTTTTACATAATTTTCCTAAAACGTTATTAAACATAAGTTCTCAATGGAAGTTCAAAGTAAATTAATATAATCAAAAGGTGTGAGAAAATATGTATTGCTTTAATATCTTCACAGTTGAGAAAATAAACTTTAATATCATAAACATTTTAAAATAATTTTTGCACCAAATTAATTTTATTACATGATAACTTACTTAGAACTTTTTATATAACAAACACCAATCTCAGCTTCATTTTGCTGACCATTTAATTAGACATGACATCCGTTAGTTTGTAAGTTACTAAACATAAAGTTTTAACTTTAATAAAAGAAAAAAAACTAATCAACGAATTATCAATGCCAAAAGTAATAAACAAATATTTCACATGGTTAATTTTGTATGTTCTACCTGTTTTAGTGGAAATCTTTTAAAAATTTCACACTTTGAATGAAATTCTATGAATTAAATTTAATTTGAATTTTTAGATGTTAATTCTTTTTCTGGGTTATCGTAAAATTCTAATGACTTTTATAATTTAGTTTATCTTGTTTTTTTTTTTTTTTTTTTTTTTTTTGTGAACTTAGTGGTTCTTTGTCTTTAAATTTAATTAAATAAATAAAAATATAAAAGTAATCGTATTGCTATTTTTTTGCTCCTTTTGAAGTTCTTCTAAAATATATAAAATTTCTCGAAATTAATTATAATTTTTTGTTCTATCTAGAAACCATAAACAATTTTTTATCATTTTAAGTTTAAAGTTTTTATATATATATTTTTTTTTTTCGTACAAAAAAGCACACAGTGGGGCTAATCACAAAATTTTTTATAATAATCCTGTATCTTTTAAATTGCTGGTCGGATCAGAAATTTATAGGAAAGTTATAGAGAAGAATCTAGGCTTTCAGAAAATTCCTTTTGTAGTCACCCAGTGATAATATGAGATTAGTTGCAGTGTGTCAAAGTTGACCACCTCGAGTATGTAAAAGTTTTAAAAAATCGTAAACCACAAATCAAGTCCAATTTCACAGATTTTTATATTTCTATAAAGTGCTTGGCACTTACTCATCTAAGTTATCTCTTGCAGTTAAAAAGATATATGAGTTTTTGCCTCGATTTTATTTTGTTTTTCGGAAATAAGTCCTTAAGGTTTCATAAATGGTTAATAAAAAAATTTTAAATCGATTTAGGTTTGCACCCATGTTTCGTTTTTGGCCAGGCGGCACGCAGTTTAGTGCAAAATGATCTAAATATAGTTTTTAAACCAACAGCGTCAATAAATTTAAAAAGAAAACTCGCGTGACATTTTTTTTTAATCGATCGACATACATTTTTTCTAAAATTCACTATTTTGACCAATGCTGAATGTAGAATACAAATCGAAATCTATTAGAAATTTCTTTATTAAACATTTACGAAAACTTGTCTTTTAAAATATGAAAAGAAAAATTTTTATTAAAAAAATTTTGAGAAAAATGAGAAGAATTCTACCATAACGTATAAACACAACAATCTCGTTCCGGAAATTTTCATACAAATTTGTATGAAAAATAATTTTTATTTTAAAGTCCTTTCTCACAAAAAATCTTACCATATTTTTTAAAAATTTATATGAATTTCGTAAACAAAATTGAAACAAGTTTGAAGTAAAAAATGAAATGAAAAGAAAATAAATAAAATTGTTGTTTACTTTCCGTTGTCGTTTAAGTTTTTGTTTAATTTGATAAGGTGGACTATGTAAAGAATCCGGACTTAAAAAAAAAACGACATTTTTCATACTAATTTCAGAGTGATGAATTTGAACATTTTTCACTTTTATTAGAAATTACAGAATATTTCTATAACAATTTCGCCTCATTTAACTCAGGACTTATTCCCGAAAAATAAAATAAAGTATAGGTAAAAAAATCAAAAATTTTAAATTCAAGCTTAAATATCTTCTCAACTGTAAGAGATAAACTTAGATGAGTAAGCAGGTTTTTTCTGCATCTCGCCAAACGCTTTGAAAACGCACTTGATTTGTGAAACTTACAATTTTTTTAACTTTTACATATTCGAGGTGGAAAATTTTGACCTTGCATTATTGCAGGGTGACTACAAAATGATTTTTCTGAAAACCTAAGTCCTCCCCTACTTCTTTCCCATATATTTCAAACCGAACCAGAAGTTTAGGAGATACAGTTTCATTGCCAAAAAAATTTGCGATTAGCCCCACGGTGCACCAGTAGCAGCAAATAGTGTTTAATGTAATAGTAGGTCATCTTTATTATTCATGTTTTTTTTGCTAAAATTATATTTTTATAAATGAAATTCTGAGATATTTTACACTCATATAAACACTTGTATTTGGAAAACTTTTACAACCTTATTTTTATTTTTATCTGCATATTACTTTTTTATTTTTCATTATGCCGGTATAAAAATCACCTTAAATAATATAAAAAAAATTAATGTCGCTTTTCTGCTTAAAATACATTTAGCACAAAATATTTTTTTATTTAAAGTAAGAAAATGTATATGAAAGTAATATTAATCTCATACTAAACAAAATTTGAATAGAACTAGGAGAAATTACAGTCATATGAGGAAAATTGAAAGTCTTGTAATAAATAAAAAATACCTTATTAAGGTTTATCTGAAAAAAATAACTGTAAAATAAGCGTTATATTCAATGATTAAATCAAGCAAAAATTTAATTGAAAGAAAAAAACATATTATTTAATTTTTCACCATTTATAATTTTATAATTTCATGCTCATATAGATATTTTAGATTATAAAATTCTATTTTGAAATTTTATATCCATGAAAATAAAATTTTCCAAACGGCTGCTTTTACGTTGTTGGCATTTGTTCCTCATTGTTACGTAATAAATTGTAATGACGGGGAGAGGAAACAATATTAACGGACAGATTAGAATATTACTGAGTTATACAATTTTTGTTTGATTATACGGAAAAAGACCATCGACCACAATAACTTTTCAAAATATGTAAATTTGTTGGTGGTTGACAAAAATGTACACATCTTTAATTATTTTCAAAAACGTCAAAAACTTGTATATTCTTTGAGAGCATTTACAACCAATTAACAATTGATTGAATCAATTAATTTTTGAATTAAATTTTAATATAAGACCAAACAATAATGTTAATTAAAAAAAAAAAATAGTGAAAAACTATTTTAGCCAATAAACAATTAATTGAATCAATTATTTTTTTTAATTAAATTTTAATTAAATTAAACCATACACAAGTGTTAATTGAAAAAAAAAAATAGGTAATAATTTTCCCATAATCGTTAATTTTGATCCCTGATTTAAACTAAGTAATATATGTCTAAAAAGAGTAGAAACAAATTTTATCGCAAATAATTTTACGTAATTTATGTTTCTTCTGTTGTGACAGAACAGATAAATTTATATGTACAATATAAATTTAAATAAAAAAGTTCATCACGTTACGACTTTATGAGATAATCAATTTAGTTTTGCCCTTCTTTTTTAATTTCCGCATATTATTTGTCATTGTAATATTGATCACTTTGTAATTTTCGTGAATTACCATCATGAACTCATTATATCATATGCAAATTCTCCCCCAGTTTTCCACGGTTGTGTAGTAAATAGAGCAAGATAAGTATGTAATTGGTATTACCTTTTTGTAGCACTATTTCTTCTTTGTAAATCATAATTGATATCTTTTATATACTCCACTAGAAAGCCTATTTTCTTCGGTCGCCCTTGGGTTAAATTTAATATGTAATGAAGTAAAACTAAAATTTTTCTGGCAAATATTTTTTTAGTGTTGACCTGTGTAATTATTTTTTTGTGGTTTAAAAATTGATTGTTCTGAATATTTTTTAAAAAAAATCTATAACTTCTAATCGGCTGGTTTGATTTACACGAAATCCACGTAGGTATAGTAGAGGACTTTAAGAGTTTAACTTTGAAAGCGGAGCCCCAAAGACTTCTTTTAATTTTTGGAGCATTTTTCGGCAAAAAAAATCACAACTTTTTCTATTTTAAAATCGTTTTTTTTTAACTCAAAAAAATATCGATTTAAAAAAAAAATTGGTCGAGTTTGGTTATAAAAAGTGAACCAAGATCTTGTGCAAATAAAAAAAAAAAACTCGAAAACTGTAGGAGATAAATATCATGTATTTTGTTTTCCTTATCGAGTGCTTTAAAATTATATAATTTTTGAAATTGAATAAGAAGCAAAACTTTGGAAAGTTTTCAACAATTGTCTATGTCAAAGATAACCTAACTTAAGCCTTTCATGAAAATCTAACCAACCAATTAGAAGGACTAATTACCTCTAAAATTTGATCCGAATGCCCAAATGTTTTATGCGCTAAATCTTTTTATCTCTTATCTTTATGGAGCCAGATTTTTTAATTTCTATCAGGGACCGGAGATACGAGGATTTATTTTATATTTTCTGTAATATTTTTAAAGGTCGTTTTTGGTTTTAAAAAGTTTAAATTTGCTGTACTCATTGCCTGCTCTCCACATCCACATTTTTATTATTGTTAGCACTTCGCTACTCCCTTTGAAGCCATAATTAATATTTGCTTTATATGGAGACTACAACTGCCCCTGGATATATCTGCCCGGTTAGAAGTTTGATATTACTACATGTTGTTAAGACTTTCACTTTAGTACTTCTTTAGATTAGAAAATTAATATTTGCCTATAATAATATTAATATCGCATCAATGTGTTCCCACGAAGATTGAGGGGTCTCACTTAAAATTAGGTCTCCTTAAAATTGCCATAATTAATATTTTCTTTGTATGGGGGGTACCATTCCCCTTGCTCCGATCGGAAAATAAAATAACATATTTCAATTTATTGGTACACAGGATGATGCTGTGAAAATTTTAAGAAAATTGATTTGTCCGTTTGAAGATTGAAAATAATTTAGAATCCCCTCCAGTACTGGTACTATCTGTGTGTTAAATTTCGTGAAAATAAGTTCAGCCGTTTAGACGTTATTGATACACAAACAATCAAATTTACGAGTACACTTAATTTTTATAATATGTATATAATATATATTTATATTTATTATATATTATAACAGATTAAATATATTATATATCAAGGCCAAGAAATTATGCTTCTTTCGCAAAATGAATCTACAAATTTACAGTAGTAAAGAGAGAAGTAGGGTTAGTCGGAAAGTTAAGTAATTGTATATTGCTTGGGGACCCTGATCACATGATAAGTGAAAGTTAAACCTGTTGTTCCATACTGACCTCAGATGTATCCAGGGCTGTCAGATAAAATTCATTAAAACAATTAGTTTTTAAAAATCGTCAAAAAAATCTTACATATAAATTCTCAAGTTTTTATTAAACAGCAATGATCGAAAACATAAATGATAGTGTTATTTATACAATTAGAAATTAAAATTTAAGATTACAATAGTATTTCTCAAAAACTTAATTCGTAAATAAATAAAAAAAATAATTATATTTTATTCAGACTAGTAAAATTTTTGACCAAAATGACGTAACTGACATTTTACAGAATTTTGTTTGACGTTGTTTTCTCTTACATAACATTTTATATATATATATATATATATATATATATATCTATATATATATATATATATATATATATATATATATATATATATATATTTAAATATTTTTAATGTATATAAAAATTGTTTATATTTGCAAAATAAAATTAATATTATATCGTTTCTGGTACTTTGTATTTATGTAAATATGTATTATACTAGAGTATATTATAGTAAAAAATTATATATTGTAAATAAATAAACACAAAAAAAACTAGTGGTCACGCAATTTTGATCAATTATTTGCCAAATGTGAAAATAGATTTAGTTTTGAATTTGAGAAATAAAAATGAATAAAATGAATTAAACAATTAAATGAATAAATATATTTTGTTAAGCTTGAATTCTTTTATTGATTGCAATTAAAGGAATTAATACTTTATATAATTAATGAGTAATACATAAAATTTCATGAGATTTTAAACAATTAAATAATTAAGTCTTTCGAAAATTTGGCTCAAGCTAAAACCTTTTTTTTAAGATTGTGTGTGTCACAAACTACTAATAAATAAATAAAATTAATTTTGCTATATATATATATATATATATATATATATATATATATATATATTGTTGTTTGTCTGACAAATTTTGACTAAAATCTCTAAATCTGACTAGTACTTGAACAGAGCTAATATTCATAAAGTGGGTTGTTTAAAAAATTACAGTCAATTTATTGAATTAATTTTGTTTTGAATTGATTTATAAAATAAATAATTCAAAAATTTACATATTTTAAAAATTTGAAAAAAAAATCGTCAATTTTAGGAGAAAAATCGTCAATCGTCATTTTGCAAATTACGAGAAATTTATCGTCAAATGACAATAAATCGACAAATCTGCCAGCAATGGTTGTGTCTGGTCTTCTTTTCTGCGGTTGTCGGATATTCATGCGGTAATCTGCTGAGGAATTGTTGACATGTCTATGAACGTCATTTAAAGTTGCCTTATACTAGCTACTCTGTATATTCTATTTGAAGTTATTTTTTGGGATGCCTCATGGTAAGATACAACTGTGTAATATTTAAGTTAGAATAACCCCCTATTATATCCCGGAAGTAACTGCTGAATCTATATAATATTGTGTAGATTTGGAATCCTGCATTGATATTCCTCAGGTTATCCCCAATTATGTAATGTTAATGTTTGGATAACCTTTCCGATTACAATACAGGAGTAACTGGTGTGGGAAGGAAATTTAAAGGCAGCCGTTAAATTGACCTACACTACAAGAAGAGCTGTTTTGCCGCATAGGAGATCCTGTTTATACTTCATTATGCATTATTCAATTACCAACGAGTGTAAATAGCGGAAAAAATTATGTATTTCAGTATAAAGTACATAAAATTTAATTAAAAACTCTCCAGTAAGAAGGGTCTTCACACCACAATAAATCTCTCTTCATAATAATAACACCAAACAACAATAACAACTGTTAAAAAACAACAGCAACAGCAACACAGTTAAAAACTTTTCAATGAAAGAAACAAGAACAACAAATAACACATACACACACACACACACACACACTGATATTCACAACAACATAAAAAAAAGACCCATTAAAGGAACCGTAACAGAAAAATCATAAATTTTCGTAATTTTTTCTCATAAAGCTTTCATGGCATTAGCTTTTAAGTACTTTTTTTTCTTGTTGTAGTCGGTGCTATAACTGTTGCTGTTGTTTTATTTGAAGCTGCAAGCGGTTGTATTAGCGTTAAGTTGAGTTGTTGGCGTTGCTTAAGCATTAAATAAAAGTATGAAAACTTGTGTTTCTGCTGCGACTTTTATTAAAAGCATAGTAGAAGTTAATTTATTTGTTTGTTTATGCTGCTGCTGTTAATACATAGTGTAATGGTCCTTAATTTTAGCTATGCTAATAATAATTCTGCCCCTTTTCTACTCCCTTCCTTTCAGCTCCTTTTCAGGGATGGTAATTCCTTGTATTACTTAAAACTATGTATACTTTCCATCTCGGCTTCTACTACCATTTAGACATCTAGTGTTTACCGTCATTTAGCTTTAAATCCTTAATTACTTTTAAATCATAAAATAAAGACAAGAAAATTACTGAAAAAAAAAACACACACAAAAACAAAAATTACCCAAATCACGTAAAAAGTAAGTGAAAAGCAACAATCCACATAATCCAAAACAACAGCAATAGTAGCAGCAACAAAGGAAAAAATTTCAAAACAGCTACTCCCCAATGGTCATTTTTTACTTTGTGATTTTCAAATGGTTTTCTGTTGGGGTTGATTTGCAACGTGTTGTTGGTGATGGCTGCTGCTACTTTGAACAGCAAAGAAAAAAAGCAACAATAAAGAAAATTGGGTATTAACGTGAAGTATATTTAATTTTGCTTTAACAGTTTTAGTTTATTTGCAAATTAAATCAAACAATTACTTTTTGACTCTTTTGGTTCTTATATTATCAGAGGAGATATTTTAGTTTGCAAGCAACTTCTTTTGTTTAATACAAAGTAAAAAAATAAAAAAGCAACTTAAAAATTATATTGCTTTAAAATTCATGCTATTTCAATTTAAGATAAAGCTAATCGGAATTTTATTAAACGATTTATGTTTAAAGTTTATCAAAAGATTACACCTTAATAAATGCTATTTTTACTCTATAGATTTTTCTTTGGGGTTTATAAATAGCAAAAGTGTTAATTTGTATAATTTTAAAATCTTTAAAATATTTTTTACTGACTTAAGCAAATTGCGGCTAAAATCGAAAAGCATTTATTCGCCAAGGAGTAAGATGTCGTAATATTCAAAGCAAATAAAATATTACATCTGAAACGATATTTGTGATATATTAATCCATTCGATGTGCTTGTCAGAATTTTGAAAATTACCAAAATCAATAATTAATTGGCTAAGTTACCTTTTTTTTTTTTTTTTTTAAAGCATCTAAAGTAGCAAGGAAAGATCTGAGACTCAAAAATAAACGGTCTAAATGGTCTAAAAAATGGAGACCAGATTTTACTACTAAAAACAAAAACAACTCTTTTATTTTCATTTCAACCGAAAAAATCTTTGATGCTCAAAAAGTAATAGAAATTCATCATATTTTTTTTTTTATTTTCATCAATAGTTTTATTTTTGCATGCTGATCGAAGTAAAAAATATTTATTACAACTCTTTTCATTGTATGAAAAAAATGTAAACAACAACAATTTCATAGAATAAAAAATATTTAAAATATATTCACACAATACACACACAAACAAAATTCAAATAAATAAAATAGTGGAAAATATTTTTTGAAACAAAAAAAAATATGAAAAAAAAATGAATAAAAAACAATCATTTTAAAGTTTCTCCATATTCATATTTATTTTTAAAGATATTTATTTTTTTTATCATGAAGAATATTTATATTAAAAATAAAAACCCTCACATATTTTGTTCAACAAATGCAAAGTTATCCTCTTAAGTATAAAATATGCAAAAATATTCCATTTAAATTGCTGAAATATGCTCTAAAATAAAGAAATTCTATAAAAGTATGACAAAAAATACTGTTAAGCCTAAAATATGCAAAAATATATTGTTAGGATCAAAAAATGCACAACTTTGACTTTGATATTTTTTTTCGGTACAGATATTAAGGGTATATATATAATAACAATGTCCGTCCATCTATATGTCAGTTGTTATGTCGTTTATGAAACCCTCCGATATCTTAGTTATACATACATAAATACAACAAAAAAATCGCTAAAATATGTCTATATATATGGCAGAGATATTACTCATTACATTTAAAGGAAGCAAAAATTGTGCGCTTCTTTATCATAAGGGAGATTAGCCAGAAGGGAAAACAAAAGTCATCACCAAAGCACCAAGAGAGAGAGAGAGGGAATGAGAGAGTTAAAAAGAAATACATACGATTTGGCCTATTAGAATATAACACTCTAACTTGCTTTCTTTTCTTTTGTTTATAATAAAATCGCTAAAAGCTCAAAAAGTTATTAAACATTTACTAAAATTTTTCAATAATTATTTATGTATTTTAAGCGTAAGCATTTTTATTTTTGTTGCATACTTTTAGGGGCAAAAATGAAAAATGTAAGGAAAGTTTAAGTAAGTTATTCCATATTTATACTAATTGAAAAACAAAAATGAAAAGTTTTCGGTTGCTTGTTTTATGCGCATTAAATATTGCAGTAAAAAACTAAAAATATGATATTAAAAAGAGAAAATATGCACTTAAAAAACAAAAAAGAAATTGTAATTTTTCATTAAAACATAGTGTTATTAATATTTTAATGTTTTAAGAAAAGGCAAAACTGAAATTTATCAACTGTGTAAAAATTTAATTCCCCTTATTTTATTATATCACATAAAAACTTTATTGATCTTCCATTTGCATACCCGTCTAATTCTAGATATTATTATTAGTTCAGAAATTATCAAAATTAACGTATGCTTTCATTCAAAAAATATAAATGTATTTACAATATTAACTGATGCTATCCAGGCTCTCCTCTATATTACATTTATAAAATAAATATATTGAAGATCAGTTAAAATGGCTTAAATAAGATCAATTAATTTGTTATATGCTCTAGAAGGGTTAAATATGCTCTAAAAATAAGAAAACATGCTATAAATATGCACTAAAAATCTCTAAATGCAAAAATATGCATTTGTAGGTGCCAAAATGTTTTATTTGTTCTGAGACGGATAAATATTTTATCGATGGCTTCATTCAACGTCTAGGAAAAAACTCATAATTTCATATTTGTGATTTCCCTGCTCATAATTAATTTTTCGTTAAAAAAGGGAGTACTTATTTATTTTTATTCAGAATGAAAACCAAAATTGATCGAAAACAAAATTTCATTATTCAGAGAAAAATCGAAATTCCAAAACTTCACAAAAATATCGGAATTTCTCTAATACCAAAAAAAAAAAAATAAAATAAATAAAAAGATCTAAATTAAAAAAAAAAAAAAAATAAATTTGTTAAAAATAAAAGTTTCCTTCAGATATACTTTTTCAAATTTCACAAAAAAAGTTTAAAATTTCATTAAGACTGAAATTTCATAATTTCAAAAAAAAAAAAAAAAAAAAAAAAATCAATTAAAATTCAAATCGAAATTTAAAGGCTGCCTGATTTTATAATACGGGCGCAAAAACGACTCGTCTAACTTACATTTAAAACAAAAACAAATTTTGAAATTTTCTTTTTGTTTTAAATGTAAGTTAGACGAGTCGTTTTTGAGCTCGAGTTATAAAAACAGGCAGTAAGTCTTAATTCTACCGAAAAAAACAGAATTTCATAAAAAAAGCTTTATTTTCAATAACAATTATAATTTCACTAAAAATCTAAATTTCAATAAAAATCTCAATTTTAGTTCCACTTAAATTTTAAATTTTGCTCAGATTAATTTAAACTTTAAATTTCTGTAAAAAATTTAGCTTATTTCAAAAATTTAATTTCAATACAAAAAGTCAATAATTCTGCAAATACTTAAAAACAATTAATTTCATAAAAAAAATTTTTTTGCCAAAAGATCGACTTTAAAAAAAAAATCATCCGACGAAAAACGAACCAATTTTTCCAAAAAAGAAGGCAGATTTCTACCAAAATAGTTAACAGCTATACGTTCTATTTTTTTAAGTGCTGCTGGAAATACCATTTCAAAGAAAGTTAATGATCAAAAATTTTTAAAGACTGGAATTTCAGGTATGAAATAGAAAGTTTCAGTAATATTGGTTTTCATATTATAAAGTGTAAAAACGATTCAAATCCTTAGTGAGATTATCTCCCAAAGATTTCGTGCGATATAAATAAAAACCGTAAAAAAATTAAGAAGGATATAGTCGGTCAAGTCCAATCATATGATATCCTACACATTGTGTATGTGCATCAAAATTCGGCGAGGGGTTTAATATTAGAGCTTTGGCCAATTGCGATCCGATTCCTATATTAAGTGTAAAATAAAACATACGAATACAGAATATTATGTTTATATGAATGAGCTATGGAAAATTATGGACCGATCATCATAAGATTTGATTTGGCACTGTTATTTCTACTTATAGAAAACTTAATTCTGTGAAATATTAACTTGATACTAACATTTTTATGAAATTTATGCACATTAAAGTGATTTTTTAAAGGGGTGGTTTATATGGGAGCTTTGCATCGAATTTTATGAAAATATTGCTATATTTATATGTCGGCTAGGCGAAATAATGAACGAATAAAAACTAATTACAATAGGTGGCATGAATGGCTGTTTTCGCTCTTGTACAAAAATAGCTATTCATGCCAAATTTCATCAAGATATCTTTAAAGTTGCGACTAGTACTTTGTTCACAAGGTCTACATGGACAGACAGCCTGTCAGCTGAACGGACGGACGGACGTCGTTAAATCGACTCAGAAAATGATTCTCAGTCGAGCGGTAAAACCTAAGGTAGAGTTCCGAAGATTTTTTCCCTGCCTTACAAATATCTACACAAACGCATAATACCCCAACTACCTATGTAATGTAGGGTACCAACAGCGTTTTCCTCGCTTTCATTTTATTTTCAAATATGTATACGAATTTTAGGTGTAATATTTAATTTTAAATATAAAGTAAAAAAAAAAAAAAACATACAAATTTAATACAGTCTTAACTTATTCGAACGTTTTCTTTAAATATTGCCTTTAAAAACATTAAATTATAAAAACTATTCCCAAGATGTATATAAAACAAATCATAGTTTTTACCAGGACAACCAAAAATATGCCCTAAAAAAGTGTTACATTCGCTTAAAAATGCATTTAAAATCAGAAAATATGCCCTTAAAATTAAAAACAATATATGGTTTTGAAATAATATTTTCTCTGTGACATTAAAAAAGAAATTTTCAATAATGTCAGAATATGGACCTGTATGAAACGATAGAAAAGTATTACTGTTAGTATATTTTTGATAGTTATGAGTTGAATAAAATTAATACAAATTTTTAAGTTTTAAAATTTATAGAAAAGTTTTAATTGTACAAAATTTTTAGAAGAATACTCGTACTATTTATTTTCAAACATTTTAAGTTCTTTAAAATTCTTCGTATTCAATATTCACACATTTCTTTATATTTTTTAATAAAATTTTAATTTTGTCAATAATTTACAAAGCTTTCATTTCACACAGCAAAAATAAAAATTTTTTCTCACGATAGAAAAAATATTTTTTTACCATAGAACTTTTCCACTGTTTCACACACTTCCTATGTAAAAAATTCTATTGGGTGCAAAATATGAAAAATTATGACCCTCAATGTATTGTATGCAAAATTATGCTCTTTAGTATCAAATATGAAAAACTTGCTATTTAAATTGCTAAAATATGTTGTAAAACAGCGATAGGCACAAAGAGAGGACGAAAAAATGTGAATGTGTTAGTGTATTTTGATTGTTTACATTCTTTGTTGTGAACCTGTTTGTTACATCTAGCATATAAAAAACACTATTTTTTTTTTCTAACGCTCTTTGTTATGTGTGTTGTTTTTGTTTTTATGTAACCATGCGATATGAATCAACCTTGTTGAAAGCTAGAAAAAAACTAAATTATGTTTTTTTTTTTATTCACTCTAAATTATTTACTTTCGTTAACCTTCGTGTTGTGTATGTGAAAATGACGAAAATATTCAGCTCCGGCGTGCTGTGAGCGCCGCTGTTTGTTCTATAATAAGCATTCCCTATGAAAATATGACAAAATATGCTGCTTAGCCCAAAATATGCAAAAATATGCTGTTATTACCAAGATATGCTAAAACATGCTATGGCAGATCGTTGTTAATATTCCTAAAATTGTCTTAAATGGCTTGGTTCATTTGAAGCCCAAAATAAAATATGATTTTGCATATTTTTTACCGCCCTGGTTATACAAAACTAAATATTTTCAAATCTGATAAATTGTCTACAATTAGTATGGAAATTATCTAACTAAACGTATAAGTATAAAATAATTATAACCTACTGTTTTTTTTTCTGTGTCCATAAATATTTCATTAAATGGAATTTTTTGCATTAAGGAAAAAAGCTACTAATAAGGTGAGATAAATAAATAATTATTATTTTCAACAAACAGCATTTAACATTTAATAAATGAAAATATTTACCACACAAATTATTATAGTTTTTACTTATTTACGAAACGTTAAAAAAATATAAAACAAAGAATTATATTTTATTGCAATTATTATTTATAAAGTCGGTAAATTACAACCCTCGGACTAAATAAATTAAAAAAAAAAAAACAACTGCTTTATATTTGTGGAATTGAAATAGCAACAAGCAGTCGAAGAAAAAAACTCTAAACTAATTCAAATGCATTGAACAATATACAATTTATTAAGGCTGCAACGCCACTGCATACAAGTAAGTTTATATTTATAAAAAATAAATAAAAACTACAAATTGTGGTAACATTTGCATAAACTTCACAAAAAAAAAAGAAGAAAAAAAACATTAAGAGCAAAAAAATATTTGTTCTATTTTTAGTTCTTTCTATTAATTTTTTTCTGAAAAATACATTCGAGCACACACTTTAAGTTGTGGGTTTTTGTTGGTTTTTTACTTCTAAAGCTTTAAATCTAAAGAGAAAGAGAGAGAGAGAGAGAGATGTGGCGCCTAAACAAGTCTCAATGACACTTGAAATGATGGTGTTGTATATTCATAAAATATTTCGTAAGTTTCGTATGAGCTGCTGCCGCAGTTACTTCTGCTATTACCGTTGCTACAACTAACTAAATACAGTTGATAGAGTTAAATGCGAAATGAATATAAAGTCAAGTTAAAGCTCATACAGAGATACACAAACAACACTTTAAATAAAATCACAAGACCAACTAGTTAACCAGTCATCAGGTATAACAGCTAAATTTGAAATATATATATATATATATATATATATATATATATATATATATGCTTCAATTGTTTGGGTGCTTTTTCATGGATTTAATATGTACTTGGACCGGAGTATATTTAGTGTTTTTGTTGTACGTGAATTGTCTGTCCATTTGCACTAAACTAAACAACCTTAAAAGACGCAGTAGACAGGTTGAAAAGGAATGAAATCATAACGGAAAAGCATTTTAATAGGAAATACAAAGTTTTCAAATTTCTTCAACATGACTTTTTTTTATTATTTTGTTTATTACTTTGAAATTGATTATATAAAATATGTACATTCACTTATTTTTACTAAGTACACATGTATGCATTTGTTCTTCACACATCCCTGCAAACATTTTCTATCGAAAGTGTAACCTTATCGACACTTTGGGAAGTTGATATGCGTAGCTTTTACTATCGAATTCTGATCTACTTAGTAACACCATTCGAGAAGAACTATGCCAGTAAGCTATAGGTCCTTTTGAATAACCCTTTAGTCAGTATTGAATGTCATGTAAAACGCGTATAATGAAAGGTGCTAATACGAATCGTCAAATACCCACTAAAGCGTTACTCAAAAGGAACTATCTCTTAGTGGTACATTTCTTCCCGAACGGTGTTACTTAGTAGATCAGAATTCATAACGCTTTAGTGAATTTTTTACGTCATGTATTAAGATCTACTATAACGCAGTAAAAAGTGTCTAATAAAAAAATCCTAATTAGAATCTTCCACTAAAGCGTTACTCAGATTTTTAATATTCATGTTCATAATATTAGAATTTGGGTTAAATATGTACCGTTAGTAATAATAACAATTTGTTAAATACCTTTCTGATACCTAAAATTTATTTGCGTAGAGTTTCATTTCAATACCAAATAAATTCCAAAAATTTAGAAGCTTTAAAGTGAATCCAAGGGTAATGATTTATAGACTGTAAGCTAAAATATGAGCCGATCTTGCTTGTATTAAATATATTCTAAGTCAGTAATGTCAAAATTAAAATTTTATCCTGTCTATAGGGGGGAAGGCCCCTCTAGACATTAAGACTGTAAATTTTTAAGCAATAATGAAGAGCAGGTTATTTCGATAAAATTCTCATTAAGTTCATGATCTATTGAAGATCTATAACGGCTTGATGTCACGCTCGACAACAGGATATAAGATACAATGTTTAGTTAAGCACGCTTGTTTTATGATTTCAATATTAAATCCTTTTAAGCCACTGGAAAAAAATGCAGCAGCAGAGATTAACAGCAACGTCTCAACAAGTACGAAGCAGAATTTTGTTTGGATATTATTGTATATGTTCCATACACTACATAAATAGCTGTTGGTTTGGATTAGTGCTGTGCAAGTGTATTAAGTAACGAGTACTCAATACAGTAAAGTAGTTACTCAATACTTATGGAATTTAATTGTTTAATGATGTTGTATTATTAAAGATAGAAATAAATTTTTAAATATATCAAAATATTTTTATTGATTTTTGTTAACGCTGATTTTAAAGTTAACGTTTTTATTTACTTTATGTTTTATATAAATAAATTTATAAAATTTCATGCTAATCAATTGAGTATATTTGTTTCATTAAGAAAAAAAGAACCTTAATTAGAAATTACACTTCAAGTTAAAAAATCCTTTAAATATCGAGTAGTATCGAGTACCCAAATGAAAAGTATTGAGTAGTACCGAGTAATAGAATTTGCCAGCACTTGTGTGGATTATTGGTTGTACATGGTAACTTTTAGGCAACACAGCTAGAAAAACAAACCAAATAAACATTTGAATATTAAAGTTGGTCGAGTGGGCGATCTACAAACATATGTATTTAAAAGACTAACTGTCCTTCTCCATTTACATACAAATATTTATGCATAATGAAGCCCAAAATACCAACACCACTAACAAAAACAAAAAATGGTGTACAAATTTGAATAAAACCATATTCAAAACAAAAAAAAAACCTATAAAATGCGTTTTGTTAGTGAATGATCTAATCTTTTCAAGAGCTACAAATGAATGAATATTTATTTTACTAAGTAAAATTTGTTACAAACATTAACAGTTTTGTTTGGTAACAAAGTGTCTTTGTTCATTATTTGTATACAGTTTTTTGATATTTGTCTTGTAGTTGTGTATAGACTGCAATTTTTAAAGCGATAAAATTATTAATAAACTTATAAAATATGTTTCCAAAACAAGTTCTGTCATGTATGTATTTATGGCCAATAATAATCAGCAAACAACGTTACTTTATTTTATTGCAAACAAAGAGATAGATACAAACTGCTAAAAGTATTTACTTTATGATCGCATTTTGTTGCTCTTATTATTTAATGTTTTGTTGTTTTTATATTTTATTAACTTTAACATATGATGTTTTTTGTTAATTATATTTTTTTTTTTTTATTGAAATTTATATTTATCAATTGTTTTGAAAATCAAATATGAGAGTTCAAGATCGTAAATAATAGAAAGGTGTTAACCATTTTAATATTAATGGTTTATCATGTTGTACTATAGTTATTGTGTTTAAATTATTCTTGTTTAATAAATTTAATATTTATAATTATATAAATTGAAGGGTAGGGAAATTGGTATTTTATGTTTAATGAATTAAAATTGAATTTGTTTTTCTACTATACTTGCTAGACTTCAGAGTACGGGTCAGAGGGTCAAAGTCGAAATTTTTTGGAAATAAATCTATAACTTCTAATCTGCTGGTTAAATTTTACATTTTCTTAAAGCCCTCGATAAAACTTATGAAAAACATACTTGCATGTGCAATTTACCTCTTACAGCTCTCAAGTCATTTGCATTTAAAATTTCAACTATCTCTATTTTGCAAAATCAATATTTTGTTTGATTTTCTAAAATTTTTACCCAGTTAGTTAAATAACAAAATTATCTATCGATTAAAAAAGTGAAGTCGATATCTCTGACGTGTCTAAAAATAATTGACTTTAAAATTGAAAATTGAAAAAGTAATGATTTTTTTGGCCGAAAAAGTGTCTACATTCTTTTTCTATAAATCAAAATTTTCTTTGAGAACTTGTAATAATTTTATGCCCCTCTGAAAGGTATTTTCACAGAGATAACTTCCATGTTTAAAACAAACTCAAACATCTAATAGGACTAAGTACAGACTTTCCCGAATTTGACTTATTTTATATAAAAATTTTTGATTTAGCCTATATGTTCTAAAACCCTAAAGGTTAATTTTGCAAACCGAATGCAGTTTCGGAAACTCTAATATGTTTCAAAGAGTTCGCCCACGGCTTTTCCAAACCTGCAGCAAATGTGGACTTTATAGGCAGAATTAAAAAAAAAACTTATTTTTAGAATTTCTGCCGGTTTTTTTTTTTGGTAATTATGGGATTTTTTTTAGAAAAATTTGAAACTTTCTAACAAAGATTTTATGAAAATTATTAACTCCATTTTTTTAAAATAAACTGTCTTGTCTAGCCGACGTAATTCTTAATTACATACAAAAAGATTGAAATCAAAATCTTTTACGGCACCAAAACTATGCTACTTTAGTGTTTAATATGTCACGAAAAATTTCGCTTTATGTGTATTTTAAGACAAACCCTCCTTCGAACATTGGTTAAAGGAACAAATTGTTTATTTAAATGTGACTTTTTAACATCCACAATAGTAAAATGTCTTTGGAAATTTTTGTGACATATTTATTATACCTTAAAGTGGCGTAATTTTGTTTCTGTAAAATATATTGAATTCAATATTTCTGTATATAATTAAGAATTATGTCAGCAAGACAAAAGACTTTATTTGAAAACAATGGAATCCATACTTTTTGTGATTATTGGAATTAAAGTACATTGTTTGCGCAAAATTGTTTTTTTTTTTTGGAAAAACTATAAATATTTAGTTAAGTTATCCTAACCAAATTTGCGGTCATTATTGATTTTATCAATTAAAATGGTAAAGTCAAAAAAAAAAAAAATCAAATTTTAAAAGAAATCTCTCTATTCCCTAAAACCATAGAAAATTCCAAAAATGGGATTTTTTTGAATTTTAGCCACATTTATTGCAAGTTTAAAAAAAGCAGTTGGAATACATTAGACTTTCGAAACTTAATAAGGTTTGCAGAACTAGCCTTTGGGATTTTCGAACATATAGGCTAAATTAAAAATTTTTATATAGAATAGATGGAATTCCGGAGGGTGTGTATTAAGTCCTATTAGGTATTTGAGTTTGTTTTCAATTTTAGAATTATGTGTGTGAAAATGCCTTTTTGAAAAGAATAAAATTATTATACATTCTTATATAAAATTTCATTTTAGAGAAAAAAGAGTGCAGATACTTTTTCGGACAAAAGAAAAAAATCATAATTTTTTTAATTTTCAATTTCAAAATCGATTATTTTTGGACTCGTATAGACTTTGAGTTTTTTATTTAATAAATAATTTTGTTCTTTAAATAATTGGGTAAAAATTTTAGAAAATCGGATAAAATTATAGTCCAATGTTAAAAAAAAAACTGTACCAAGATTTTGTTAAAATTTCAAATGCAAATAAAAAGAGATAAATAGCATATTTTTATAGGCCCTATCGTGGGCTTTAAGAAGATGTAAAGGTATTTTATATCGGATAACAAACAAAAATTTGACAAGCGTTTAAAACTATCCCCATAGCTCTGCTCCTGAGTATGTAGGGCCACCTTTTTAAATTAAAAATTATACACTTCCCTGTTATGCCTATGTGGAATTTTATGTAAGTTTAACTAGCAGATTGAAACTTACTGATTTATTTCCAAAAAAAAATTCTGTTTAATATCAAAAAATATATTTGTGTTAGGTTCAACATAAATATCCAAAACCGTTTTTAAATTCTGATCTAATGCTGAATAAACTTGTTTTAAATGTAAACAGCTCCAAAATACACTATTTATCTAAAAAATAAAAATATGAATTTTTCTACCAAACAGCTTTTTCAAAATGTTAAAATTTTTCTCTATTAACCTTATTTCGTCAAAATCTAATTCATCATTTTTCCATAACCTAAAAAAATGTTAACGTATTTCCATATTTATACATATACAACTTTAAAATTATGTATATTTCTCTAAAAAAATAATTCCTCTACATCAATTATAGTTTTGTTGGATTTGACTTAATTAATTTTTTAATAAATATGTTGGTTTAATTAATTATTTAAAATCCATTAATTCGTTCAATGAAATTAATTTTTTTTCCTGCCTATATGGTCTCTAATGAATTTTTATATCTAAAAAAATATTTATTATTTTTTTTTTTTTATCTAACAAACACCAAACCGTTTGAATTGAGGTGATTAACGAGTTCACAGAAAAAAATGTTTATCTTAATTTATGCACATTTGAAATTAACACAAATTGCTTTTTTATAAAAGTGTAACAAAACAGAAAAAAATACAGTCTTAATGCAGTACTAAGTTCAAATACTCTTGTTTCTTTAGAAAAACTCTTTAGATTTATCATATTTTTTTATGTTTTTTTAGATACAGAACAATATTTTAAAATGGTTACCATGTGGACATTATAAGGAGAATTTATAGTTTATCTACTAATAGTTTCTTAACAAGCTAAATAAATGAGAGTGATATTATTTGACATTATAATATTTTAAATAAATTATGTTTAAATTAATAAATTTAAAAAATCCAATTCAAGTTATGAAAAGTCGACTTTGTAACATCTTTAACGGAAATATCGTAGTGTAAGGTAATAGCAATCCTCCCATGAAATAACATTTCTTATAGTATTAATGTAGTTTTCAATCATTATGAAAAATTTAAGGTTGACTTATAACGGTGGCAAATATAATCATCAAAGCTGCATCTTATAAACTCTTTACTAGGCTATAGTCAGACTGGGCAAATATTTGGACCCTCAAATATAAATACACCAAGATCCATAAGTTGTGATAGGTATCTTAAGTATATTATACAATTATTATTTTATTACTATTATTTTTTTGTATATTTTACCTATTTTTATCCCTTTTTTAATTTTTTAGCACTTTTTTATTAATGTAATGTAAAAAAGTAATGTAGAAAAGGATATTCGAATATAAACTCAGTTGCTATAATATATCCAATAATAATATAATAATAATATATCTAATAATAATCAAATTTTAAAATCTTTATAAAACATGGAGAGCTTCAGCTATAAAGAATTATCCGAAGAATATTTTATAAACAAAAAACGGGAAGGTGTTTTAAATTACGTCCACAGAAAAATAAACTTATGTTAATGTAGTATCGAAATACAATTGAACTTGAAAAGTAAAATAACTGATTTCATCAAAAATTTAACGAAGCGTTACAAAAAAGTTGGATGGAGCAAACAAAGATTTTATACCAACTTCGAAAAATGATTAAAAGGGCGAACTTACTGTCCAGGTATCTTTAGAAAGTACAAACCAAAACAATCTTGGGAGACCACCAAAATTACTCGAAAACTGTAAGGATAGATCTAAAAAGCAGAACCTGTTAACCAAACGATATCAATGAAGAAATCGGATGTTTAAATATTCAAGAATCATATCAGTTTCTATCACAGAAACAGTTCACAAAAGTCGATATCATTCCGAAAGTTTTTAAAACTAGTTCAGTGAGTACAAAATGGATTCTTAAAAGTATTCCAACACCCAGCGATGAAAAACAGTTCCTAAATGAAGAAGTATTAGCAATATTTTTGGATTTGAAGTTAACAAAACAACAATATACTCAGCTCGGTTTGCCTACGATTGAAAAAGGCTCAAACCTCAGTCCATCATATTATCACATAACTGCTGCTAAGAAGGACTATTTGAAACGAAGGGACGCTATTACAATCACACCATAATGTTATTCAAATAAAAGGAAAATAAACATTAACAAATATTCATTTTTTTGCCAAAAACAACTGATTATAGTGGAATGTGTTCTTTAAGAACCGTTTCTAGTGGAACCTGTTCTAGAATTGATCAACTGGGAATCTGTTCAAAAAACAAAAAGTTCAACTTTAGCCTTAAATTACTCAACAACTGCTGAACCGATTTTATTGAAATCAAAACTGGAGAAAATTTTAAGAAAATATCTCTCCATGAAAAGAAAGAATTCTAAAATATCTCTAACGATTCCAAAGTTATAGAGTTTTGGCCGATAAAAAACGATTTTGAGCTACTGTGCGTCGCACAGAGGAGTGAAATTGAGAAAAATGGCGAATAATTGAAAATTAAAAATTAGTATTTTGAGAAATAATTTTTTGTAGAAGAAATTCTTTTTCAATCACCGTGTAGTGTGATGTCTAGTTCACAGTTTTTTTTTGCTATTTTTAATCACAGTGGTAAAAACTGCAAATTTAGTTGATGTTTTTGTATTCTATTTCATAAAAAGCACCCTTTTGACAATGGAGTTGTTAAGCATAGGTATCTAGAAATATATTTACGTATATTTTGTTTAAGTTATTGTTGTGGAAATATTGTCAATATTTTTTTCCGTCAAAAAAAAATGGGCATTTTTTACTTTCAAAATGTTTTTACAGAAACTTGGGTGAAAATATGAAATTAGAAAAAAAAAGCATTTTGTGGAGTTTTTCCGACTTGGAAGAAAAAAAAAATTCCAAAGAAAATATTCTTGTCTACCGAACATCAACAAATTGAAAATATTATATATTTAAAATTAAATTTGATTTATCTTATGAAGAATTAACTAAAGAAGAATTATGGAAATATATTGAAAATGAGTAAGAAAGTTATAGTTGGGCTAGTTTTGCTTATTAAAACGCTTTAGAGAGCAAAAATATTTTTGAATTAGCGTTCTTATTATCAATTGTGGACGGATTGTTATTATCAATTATGGACCAATACTTGTGAAATTTTATTTTTGTGCCGACATTTTTATAGGAATTATGCCTCTAAATGTGATTTTCGGGAGGTGGTCTTATTTGGTAGCAATCGTTAATTATGGTCCAATTCTCATAAAATTTTGTGATATGATTTTTGCTTAGACAAAACTTTGCTGTTATGAATTTTACGTAAATATAGACATATTAAAGGCATTTATAAACGTTTGACCTATTTCCGGGAAAATTTTTATATGAGGGCTTAGTGAAATAATGGCTTGATTATAACTAATTTTAATATGCTATATTATTGACGCGAGAAAAGATCATATACGAAATTTCATTAAGTTATCTTAAAAACGGTGACTTAGATATTAGTTTAAGTATTGTTTTTTGGTGCACGGACAACCGGACAGACAGTGGTTTAAGCTAAAAAAAAAAAAAAATATAAATTAAAAAAGTTGTATTTTACGTGTTTATGTGTTAATTATTATAACAAAATTATAAATAAATTCCTATAATCCTTCTCTGAATTAGGCATCACTTTTTGGCGTTTTTATAAGTTATTGTCAGTTTTTTTTTACAGTTCTTTGATATTTACATGCCGTTTTTTTCCTCAAATTCGGTTATAATCCCTTTAAAGTTCATAAATCTCATGTAAATATTTCTTATAAAGGTATAAATGTTTCTTTTAATTTCATAAAATATAAATAAAATTTTTAAAAATATTTTGTCTTTTAGATCCCAGAAAAAACTTGATAATGGCATGTAGTTACTTTTCAATGACAACATCATACCGTCTGCATTACATAGTAAATAATTAATAACTAATTATTTATAACCCGGTATGTAAAATTTTTTTTAATTTATATTTTTTTATTTAGTTTATGAATTTATATATTTAAAGAAGGCATAATCATATGATACGGAAAAATTTTCATATGAATTAACTTTTAATCCAAAATATTTTTTTTAAATATTTATTACATTTTTGGTTATTGTTTATATTGAACTTAAAATTAAAAAATTTGTTTTTAAAAAACTGCTTCTGATATCCTGATATTTTATTAGTTATTTGTAACCTAAAATGTAACTAGTTCCTGTTGTTTTTACTAATAATTACTTCAGTAATACTTTAAACTCAATAATTTATTGAACAGCTTGTAACGGTCCAAACTTCTCTTGGCCTTTAATTTCTTTTGGACCGTGTTTAGGGCAATGGGGTGTTGTTATTGTTTTCCTCGAGAATGGCTAAGAAACGATAAAATAAAATTTAAAAAGGTAGCTATAACCTAACCAATGTTAACTAGATAACTAAAAAATATAATGAAATAAATGAATGAAAATATAATGAAATAAATGAAATAAATAAACTTCGGTCTAAAATTTCAAACAAGGAAGAAGATGTTAGCACTTTCATTGGATTCTTAACCCTTCCCAACCATGCTATTATATCCTTAATAAATTTCGGATAGCCCTAATATTATCCTAACTATTTGTCAATTAATCTTTCATGGAAATATTAAAATTAAAATTTAGTTCGCCATTATATTAATTCAAATTAAATATTTATTTAAATTAAACATAATTAAAATATTTAAAATTATATTATTAATGTGTTAAATTATTTTTGTTGTGTAGTGTAATATTTATATGTATATTAAATTTTGAATATTTTAAATTAAAATATTTAAGTTTCAATTTAAAATATTTTAATAATTTAGATTTTTTTTTTTATATCAACAAGATTTAAAATTAGTCGTATCACTTACCAAAAATTACAATGACAGCAGGCCTGATGTAATCTTGAATTTGATAAATAAATTGGATGATATGGAAATTTTAATTCTCAGTATTCATAATTTAAGTTAAAAGTAAAATATTCCAAAAATTTGTAAAGTATAAAGTGATTATGTATAGTGTATAAGTATGTGAGTGCTAAAGTATAATAAGTGTAAACGTTTATATGTATGTGTGTTTACATTATTTAAATAAAAATTTACGTTATACTAATTTAAGTTTAAGATAAAAAAAAATTAAGTTTGATTTAAATAAAGTTAAAAAAATTAGGTAAGACGAAAATTAAATTAAGTGACAAAAAACATAGATTTATGTTAGAATTAGGATTTAAGCTAGATTTAATTTAAGTTTTAAAAGATTTTAAGTTAGGATTATATTAGGTTTAAGAAAGATCAGATTTTAAATAGAAATGTATGTATGATTTAAGAATTAAGCTTTTGTTGGGTAATTAACCTAAAATGGTTTTAAATAATAATATTCAGGAATTAATTTAATATGCATTAACTTTCGCCTACCCAAGTGAAAATCAAAAATTATTTTAATATCTGTAAAGTTTTACTCTTCAGTTATTCTAGATTTATTTTATTAAATACCATGACAAATTAAAGAAAATTAAATTACTATTACTTACCTTTTCTTTACGATATTTTAAGATAAACTGTCACTTAAAAGAAAACAAATCTTGATTGATTTCTAAAAGCAAATATAAATTTATGACATCTAGCAAATGAATCTGAATAAAAAAAAAATAAGAAAAGATCTTAAAATGCATTTAAATTAAATTTGAATTTTAAATAACATTCAACATTAAAAGTTAAGATTTTTTATAGATTAGATTTTTATTATCTTTGGTTTTTAGTTTTCTTTTTTAATGTTTTCTATTTATTACACATTTCAGATTAAAATTTCGTAATCTTATGAATATGTGATGTTGTTTTTTTTTGGAGTTGTTTGACCATTAAATGAGTTGTTTGATTGACAACCATTTAAGCACACACTTGTTTATATGCGATTACAATGGGTAACAAAAAATTTTTATGGAAAGTAATACCATGACTTCATCTTCTGATTTAAAATTTTAAGATTTAATAAAGTGTTTAAATTCTTAAACAAATGATATTAATGAGAGAACCTTAAATCTGGTGTTACATCCAAACTACAGACATTCGGAGATTTAAAATTAATATTCTGAATTTTAAAAATTATTTTTTTACTTACATCATGTACATCAATGTAAATAATTAAAAATTTGATGAAATTCATGTTTTAAATTATAATATTGAAATATTTTACCAAAATTTGCATTTGCATATATCAATTGTTTACATCATGTCAACAATGTAAAAAATTAAAAAAATCCCTATTTCAATTCAATTTCAATTTAGTTAATTAATTTATTAATTCAATTTAATTTTGTAATTATTTACATCATGTCAACAATGTAAAAATTGAAAACTTGGTCAAATTCATGTTTTAAATCATAAAAGTTAAATTTTTTATTTAAATGAGAAATTATTTTAATTATTTACATCATGTCAATAATGTGTTATAAATTTAATATGTTCGATATAACTTTCAAAAATGCATTTTATTACCAAAATTTGCACTTATTTTAATTATTTAGAGTAAGACAACAACGTAAAGAATTAAAAGAGACCCCTATTTTACGTTTAAAATTACAAAAATTAAATTTTATATTTAAATTTGTAATTATTTCAATTAATTACATCATGCCAACAATGTAAAGAATTGAAAATTTGATCAAATTCTTGTTTCAAATGCTAAAAATTAAATTTTTTTTATCAAAATTTTAAGGTATTTCAATTATTTACATCATGTCCACAATGTAAAGAAATGAAAATTTAGTAAAATTTGGAAAAATTTATGTTATAAATTTCAAAAATGTATTTTATTACCAAAATTTGCACTTATTTTAATTGTTTACAGTAAGTCTACAATGTAAAAAATTATTTCAATTATTTACATCATGTCAAATTTCAAAAATGATTTTTTTTACTAAAATTTTAATGTATTTCAATTATTTGCATCATGTCCAAAATGTAAAGAATTGAAAATTTGATCACTTGCATGTTATAAATTATAAAAATTAAATATTTGATATTAATTTGCAATTGTTTATATATTGTCAACTATGTAAAGAATTGAAAATTTTATAAAATTATGTTTTCAATTTTAAAAATCTTTTTTTACCAAAAATTTCCCCTTTTTACATCATGTCAACAATTTATTTATTTATGTTTGCTATTATGTATTTAAACTGTTTACATCACGTCAACAATGTAAAGAATTAATAATGCACAATTTCATTTAAAAATTTAATATTTTAACCAAATTTAAACTTACTTTAATGGTTTATAATATGTCAAACATGTAAAAATTTATTTTTTATAATGTTTAGATAGATAAAAGAGGCCCTGAGCACTACGACCCATAGGATGTTTTGTGCAGCTTTAAGTTCACCAAGACATTTTTGATGAGAGAGCATATATCTCGCTCAGAAGAACTAAATATTACAAATAATGTAAATAATTGATTTCTGGCTTTAATTTGACTTTAAGATTTTGAAATATAAAGCTTTTTTTAATTTGAATTATTTACCTAAGGTAATCTAAATAAAAATTGTAAACTTTTGCTTGATTTAAGTCAAATTAATCAAATTCATTTCTTTAATGTAATTTTGAGGAGCTCAAATAGCGTAATTGTCATGCAGGCTTAGATTAGACAATCTAGTGTCGTTAACACATAAATTGTAAATCAGCATCTGGTTAGAAGGACCAAATCAAATTAATTTCTTTAATCCTATATTGTGGAGTCCAATTATTATACCTGTCATTCAGGTTCAGATTAGACAATCTAATGGCGTTAACACAGAAATTATGTGAGTTGTTGAAGCGCCGTGACGCCTATTCAATCGACATCCAGTTCGAAGGACCATAAATAAATTGAAATTAATTGAATATATTTCAATGCAATTTTGAGGATTCCAATTCAGTTCTGATAAGAGAATCTAGCGTCATTAATAAGAATATTATAGATGTGATGGTACCGTTGCGACGAATAGTCAATCAGGATTCGGTTCGAATGACCATAAATAAATTGAAAGTAATTGTCCTTATTGTCTCTTTGTTAATAGTTTCCTTAAAATTAATTATTTATAAATTTTGAACAAAATCTGTTATTCTCAAAAAAAAAATCAACTATTGAAATCTGTAATTACAAATTTAATTTTCCCACACCAAAAATGCTAGCCATAGATCAATCATATTACATACATATTTAAAAAAACTTTTAACATATGCTATTGTATTGTCACTCATTGCATGTGAATAAATGACGTTTAAGCTAAAATGAAATAAAAAAATATATTTAAAAAAATCTCGTCGTCATATGTTTTAAAATACTCAAGTGGATAGTATGAAGTTTAATTATGTTAGCTGTAAAAATTTTCATTTCATTAAAAACTTTAGAACAATTTTATTATTATTTCACATTGGGTGTGTATCGAAACATGTTTTCAGTGAACTAGATACAAGCGTTACATGTACGTATATAGATACAAAACATTTTCAAATACAGAGATAAATTTTCCAAAAAAAATAAAATTAAAAGAATAACAACAATAATAAAAAAAATAAAATATAAAACGTCATCCTCTTTTACAGTTTATGGTAATATTTTGCCCATGTTTATGTATGAGTATATGTAAAAAATAAATATATGTTGCATTTAAAATCATATTGACATTTGACCTTTTCACAATGGCAATGAGCAGGAAAAACTCGTAAACAACAAATAATAACAAATATTGCAAAAGTATTGAAAAGAAAAAAATAAAATTAAAAATAAAACTAAAATAAATTTAAAATTTTTAATATCCAACCTATTAAACTACACTAGACTCGTTTGCTTCATTGATGTGAAGTGGTAGCAGCAGGCAACATTAGAGAAGTGCAGCAATTGCTGCGCATGCTGTTGATTTAAGGCAACCAGCCTGTGTGCCAATCTGTTTATATGTGTAAATGTGTATGTGTTTCAATGGCTGGCCAAAGTATATGGCAGCATTTAAAAATTGAAAGTGTACAAATTTTTATTTTTGGAGTTTTTGTTTTTGGTTTTATTTTTTGTTTAGTTTTTGGGTTTTTGGTGCTTTTTGTGTGAATTTGCAAAACCCGTTTATTAGCCAAATTTGGGTTGAACCACCAACACACAATCAACCAACAAGACTGAAATTACCGCCACTAACCACATCATTGCTCTATAAAAATAGAATACAATAATTTTAACCGACCGAATGGAATATACTTTAGTCGGGCACTCAGTGCAATAATGTTAGTGTGTAAATGCTGAAAAATCAGCACAATCTAACAGCCAGTCATTCAGTCAAGTCTGCCTGGCAGCCAGCATAGCACCAGTCAGCCGGCCCAACCTTTATTTTTATTTCCATTGTTATTTATTTGTGTGAGTGTGTTGTGCTTTTATTTGCAATAACAAAATTTTCCATTCAGCATTAAGCAGAAGTTTGAAAGAAGTGAGAAATTCTATTCTATTAAAATTTGGGTCTAGATTAGAACATCTCAAAACCTCAAACTCTAGTTAACCTCTATTCTACCTCTACTTAAAACATAATGTATGATTTAAATTAAAATTTATTTTACACAGAAAATATTATTACCGTATATTTTTCAATTAACACTATGTTTTAATTTTGCATCTAAATTTAACAAATATACTCAAGGAAGTATAAAATGAAAGTAAAATTTAAGTAAAATTTTATTTCTTACTAAAATTTTTAATTCATTCAATCTTCTACTTGATTGATTTGATCAATAATTTAATTAGAAAAGTTTTTCTCTTTTTAATTATTTACAGTTTTAAGTAATTAATATAAACATTTGGTGAGAGGTGAAAATTTAAAAAAGTTTTTAATTGAATAAATTTTTTGTTAATATATTTTGTGATTGCTGAATTTTTTCAGAGTATGTAAGAAGTTTCTTGTACACAGGAAAAATAATTACCGTATATTTTTTAATTAACACAATTGTTTCATTTTGCAACTAAATTTAATAAATATATTCAAGTAAAGATAAAATAAAAATTTAAGTAAAATTTTATTTCTCACTTAAATTTTTAATTCATTCAATTATCTACTTGATTGATTTGATCAGCTTTTTAATTGGAAAAAATTTTCTGTTTTTAATTTTTTAAATTTAATTAAAGTTTTTAATTGAATGAATTATTTACTAATATATTTGGTAATTGGTGATTTTTTTCTGCGTAAGTTCTTAGGAAATCGAGTTTCAATTATATGCTTATTGTTTTTATTTATTTTTTTTTATTTTGTTTTGTTGGAAAAATATTTTATGATTGAAGTCAAAAGTAAATTTTATAAGTTCTATGAAAAAGTATTTGGTTAAAATTTTTGAACAAGTAAGAAAGACATAGTCGATCAATCCCCACCATATCATTAAGACCCTTTCAGTGATTAGGCACGTGAATATAATCATATTTAGCTTCAAATAAAATAAACTAAAAAAAATCTTATACCAAATACTAAAAAAATAAAAAATAAACCCTAATCTATGGTATTATATTTAAATTTTAATACAAAAAGTTTTTCTTATCGTTTTATTATCATTTTATCTTCATCTTACATTATTAACTAATTCTTTCTAATTTAGAGATGTAAAACACAATTCTGGAAAATGTTTAAAATTGTCAAAAAAAAAAAAACTGATATATGTATGTCGTGTGTTTAGTGTAAAAACTGTCAACTTGATAATTTCGAAGCGCAACTTATTTAATATTCATTTCCACAAACCAATAGTATAATTAAAAAAATAAAAATTTATATTTTATTTTTCAAAAGTATTAATATTTTTGAAAAATAAAATATTTCGTATTTTATCAGCCAAAAGATAAAACATCACCTGTGACTTACGATAAGTAAAAAAATTTTACAAATTGAAAGAAAAAATTAAGAGTTTAGTGGTTACGTCTTTTTCGTCAAATATTTGATTAGTCTGAACATAGCTTAAGCAGTGTGTGTACAATAATGTAAATTTTCATTGAGGCGTTAAAAACAGTAATACTTTTGCTATAGGATTTTAAAACTACATATCAAATTAATATTAAATTTTTCGTTTTCCCGGAAAAATTAAAAAAAATCCAGGAATTCTTGACGACATTTTTCTGGGAAATCCTGGGAATTCCCGGATCCCAAGCCCCACTAATGAAACTTCAAAATGGGTTCAAAATGATTTCACTCCTTTAAAATGGTACCTAAAAAAGACACCAGAAAACCGTTTAATAAAAGAATAAATAGAAATAACAAAAGTGATGCAAAACTAGGCAACCTACTCTGCAAAAGAAAAAAACTAAAATACAAAATTTAAACTTTGATATTTTTCGACAAAAACATCAACAACAACGAAAAATGATTTCAACAGCAGCAACAACAACAACTAATTTTAAATCAAAAATATTGTTGTTTAGCAAAAAACAAAAAAAAAAAAAAACATAATTGTTGAAAAGTTTAATAAACTTTAATATTTTCAAAACGAAACCAAAACTCACTGACAAGTGAAAACAGAATGATGATAAAAGTAGTTTTAATATTTATTGATATTGATATTATTGAATAAAATATAAATAATAAAAAGCTAAAGTTCTACTCTTATATTTTATCATATTTTTGACAAATGATTTCAAAAGAATTATTAATTGTTTTTAATATTGTTTAAAAGCCTAAAATTTTACACAATTTCATGGAATATAAGAGAACAAGATTTAAAATGCTTTTGGCCAATATTTCAAATAGTTAATCATTCATTAATGTTATTCATGGGCAATATATATTTTTTTATATATATCTGTGTTAGTCTTTTTTTCTATATTTTGCTGTAATATGTTTTTAATAATTACACTCATCATCATCTAAAATAATCATTATTATCGTCATTTAGTAGTAAATGTAGTTATGAATTTCATTATTATTTAAAGCCACCAAGTTAGTTGTTGTCTTTTGTTTTTGTATTTTTAGTACGTTATTCTTTCGAGAGCATTTACAATAACCACAATAACAAAAAATAACTAAAACTCGTAAAAAATCATAAAAAATAAAAATAATCATAAAATACACCACCTTTGGGGCTGTTGTAAAAAATCGTTGTTGTCTAGAAAGAAAAAAAAAATGTTTAAGAAAAACATAAATTCAATCTCGCTTAACAGGTATTGATGCGAAAAACACCAGTTTCATTACGAAAATTAAAAAAAAATAATAATAATAAAAACGACAATAACAACAAATAGAAGACAAAAAAGTCTCTAATCGTTCTATTATATATGATTATGATATGTCAAATAGTTTTGCGGAAAGAATATGTGTAATAAAATGACAGTGGTATTAATAAGTTTCCCAAAAAATATTACATAATAAAACTTCGATTTTTAACTGAAATCAAAATCGTTGCACTTTTTCCATTTAAACACTTATTTCAATTGCTAAAAATGTTTTTTTTTTAAGCATTCAAAGCTAATACATCGAGTCAGAAAATTAAAAAATTTCTATCAATTTAATAATATGAAAATTATTAAGAAATCGAATTTGAAAAACTTATTTGACAGTAAATTTTACATAATTTGACACTAATGACAAATTATGTAAAAATTTATACTGGGTGCAATATATGCAAAATTTTTCTCTTAAGTGTAAAATATGCAAAATTAAGGACTTTAGTGTAATATATGTAAAATTAAGCTATTAAGTATAAATTATGCAAACATATGCTATTTACAATGCTAAAATATCCTCCAAAAAAATAAGAATTTTTTATGAAAATATCCCAAAATATGCAAAAATGTGCTGTCACAAATCGATGTCAAAATTCTTAAAATTTTATGAAACGGATAAATAACTAACAGTTTGGTTAATTTGAATCCCAGGAAAAAATATGATTTCCAGGCTCTTTTTCTATTTGAACGATTATTTATCGGTATATAAGAGATTTAAGATTTTTAGAAATTTTCATATAAAATAACGATTTTTGATAGGAAAAATTAGTGATCATAAAACAAGGACCTTTTTCCATTTAAACGCTTTATAACGAAATTTAAAGGATTTAATTTTTTTTAATTTTCATATAATAATGGATTTTGAAAGGAAAAACTAGTGATCAAAAATTGAGGCCGTTTTCCGCTTAAAAGCGTTTTTAGCGAGATATAAAGGCTTTAAGATTTTTTGAAATTTTCATAAAAATATCGATTTTTGGTAGGAAAGATTAGTGATCATAAAACGGAGACCTTTTTCCATTTCAAGGCTTATTTACAAAAGATTTAAAATTTTAGAAATTTTCATATAAAATATCGATTTTTGGTAGGAAAAGCTAGTGATCACAAATAGAGTATCCTTTTCTATTTAAAGGCTTATTTACCGAGATATAAAGGATTTTTAGTAGGAAACGTTAGTGATCACAAATCGAAGCCCTTTTTCCATTTAAACGCTTATTTATCGAGATGTAAAGGATTTGAGATTTTTCGAAATTTTCATATGAATAAATTTGAATGGAAAAATTTGTGGGAAATCGAGGCCCTTTTACCATTTAAACGCTTATTTACCGAGATACAAAAAATGTTTAATTTTTAGAAGTCGATTTTTAGTAGGAGACGTTAATGATTACAAATCGAAGCCCTTTTTCAATTTAAACGCTTATTTACTGAAATATAAAGAATTTTAGATTTTTCGAAATTTTCATATAAAATATCGATTTTTGGTTGGAGAAAAGAGTGATCACAAATCGAGGACCCTTTTTCATTTAAACACTTATTTACCAAGATATAAAAGATTCAAGATTTTTCTTAATTTTCATATAAAATATCGATTTTTGATAGGAAAATTTAGTGATCACAAATAGAGGCACCTTTACCATTTAAACGCTTATTTATCCAGATACAAATGATTTAAGATTTTTCAAATTTTTTTAAAAAAAATGTCGATTTTTTTAAGAAAAATTAGTGATCACAAATCTAGGACCTTTTTTTACCTATTATTTAAATCCTACTTTATATTCAATCTTGATCTTTAGGTCACTGAATAAATATTAAGGGATAAGTTATTCATTCAGTGGATATAGAACTTAAGCTCATGATTGAATTCCATTTTGCAAAATCCTTTGCTTCATCCTTAACAAACCACTGTTTATAATATCATATAGTTACCAAACTAACAAATCAATGTTGTCTTAGAATAAAAACGCAAACTAAAATATGATTTAAAAGTCTATATAAAAAAACTAGTGATCTAAACTATACTACTCTCCAATGAATAAACGTATGTTCCAACATAATATTACACTCATACGTGCAGACGAAGTACGTTCCCGTGCATATGTTGTTGGGTAAAGCGTTAAAACGACATTGTTTAAAGCCAAGTTGGGTAATATTACGGCGCCGGCGCATTATAATCCAATCACACACAAATACACACTACAATACCCTGCCTGGCATCATCGTCAAATGAGTTTTCTGAAGCAGCTGTTCTTTATTTCATTCTTTAAACCCTGAGTTCTTCATTCCTTTACACAGGCGATCTCAATGGTTTTTATCTGGCAAATAATAATAATAATAATGGGTGCTAGAGTTGGCTGGATGCTGCTGTTGTGTTGATGGTTTGTTTTTGTCAATGATGCTGTTTTACTCGTTTTATCTTTGCTCTGTGCGCTCTCTGTTATGGCCAGTTTGATTTTTCTAACTAAGGTGGTCGAGATATTTGGCTTTTGCCTGCTACAGTTGCAGACAGACAGTCAATTTAATGTCTGTCGGTGTGTGCCTGATGCTTGTAGTATTCCTGCTTATTTTTCTATAAACTGAATCTCTGATGTTTATGGTTTTATTTTTTGTTTTCAATATAAAACAGCATCTGTTTTCAAATTTTAAGTGACTTTGGTTGGAAATTTTTATGTTTTTTTTTCTCCCTGTTTAGTTTCTTCTCAACTTGTAATAAAATTATTACTTGTTGTAGCTGGCTGGCTTACTGGATAGTCGGTTATGGTGGTTTTTGTTCTTGTCATTGGCTAAAGTTGATGATGGATCAACAATTTTGTATTAAAACGTGTTTGGGTTTTTGCGCCTTTTTTTCTTTTTTTTTTTTTTTGTGTAAACTCTTCACACTAAATCCGAGTTGGTTGGTTTATCATTTTGCTAGTGAATGTTGTAGATTTTTAGTAGTCGAAGTAGTAGTTGAAGTAGTTTAAGAACGCAAGGTGTTTTTACTTATGTTCTGCCAAACGTTCTAAACATCATTTTAATGTTAGAGCACTATGGGTCGGTTTTGCGAAGAAAATATTTTATAAGAAATAAATTGATCTAATCTCATAGAATGATATTTCCAGGGATTCGGACATATTATTTAACTATTTTTATTTAGTCGTCTATTAGACAGATTCAAGATGTTTAAAGTGTTTCAAAAATAGATTAAAGCTATTATTGTGTAAATCGAAGAACTTAATCTGAAGTCACTAGCCAATGATTCTCGACTCTAATTAAGGATTTTTTGGGAAATTTAAACTAAAAAGGGAAGGGAAGCAAAATGGCTTTAAATAAAAATGCTCAAATTAAAACTCCATGTTTTGGTTATCGAAACAGTTGTTTAGAAATAAATACTTTTGACCAAAAGTTTTATGAAAAATTTAGTTTCATTTCTTCCTAAAACAACATACCTATACGAAAGACAAAACTCCGGAAACTATGAAAACTTCATTCATTAGTTTATAACTTAAAAAGCCGCTTCTTCTGAAGAATATATTCTACATGTTGCTTTTAACAACGTTCTGCCTGATTCCATTCGGCTAGCTATGGTGGGTCTACGAACAGTCAGTGTTTTATAAAAATAATAATAATAAAAATAAAATCATTAATGAAATAAGAGTGAAGACCTTATGGTAGCTGTATTATTATGGTATCTGCACTAAAGACAAAACTGTTTCCCTGTAGCATAAGGACTACGAATGAGATATAAATTCATCCACCTAGTTATGTATTTATTCACTTATTTTTTTTATTTATTTATTAGCCAGTGTAATTATAGATTCTTAGGCTTGAATACTTCAAATAATTCTCAGAACTATTTGCAATATTTCATAACAGAATTATTCACAAAAGTATTTAATATTAAAAGGATCGGTGATGGGACAATTACGATGATCGTCATTTTTCCATGCAAAATTAAAAAATATTTTTATGAAAAATTTATTTTAAGAAATGAAACCGGGAAAAATATGCAGTTTTTAATTCTTTATCATAAAGCTGGTAATTCTATGAATAAAATAAGTCATATGTTATTAAAATCGATGCACATATCTTGATTTTATTCATAATTGAGTGAAAGTACCCATGTTTACCTATAATTAAGTGGAGACACACTGGTGTGAAAAAAAAAATTAAAAAATCTTCTTTAAATAAAAATAGTTGGATTGAATGAAATTTAACATGCCAAATAAGAATCAGTTTTCACTTTTTTCTATCTCGTATTGATTTTTTTTTTTTTTTATGTGCATGACTAATATAACCTCCTTTTTATGCAGTTACACTTGTATAACTTGAGAACGGTTTGTTCAATTTAGATAAGTAAAACTCTAATAGATGCCGATTAGAATTATCTTAACATTATGTTCTTATCCTCTCAATTTTCGGAGTTATTCGGAAATTAGAGGCGAAAAAATATATAAACTTTTCATGAAAACTTGAAAGAATTTTCGTCGAAATACTGATCGGATAAAAAAATAATGCTACGATAAATAATAAGATAAGATAATTATTGTATTCATCTTTTGGTGTTTCAATTATCTAAATCGGTCAACCCACTATAGTTATAGTAATAGTAAAATACACATATTAAGGGGGAAATATTAGACATGCTCATAAAAAAAAATTAAGATCTGATAGAAAAATTCTGAAAGTAGATTCGAGTTGAGCTTGTCAAATTCCATCTAGTCCACCTATTTTTGTTAAAAGAAAACAAAATAATTCTGTAGCTTATGAATCGTTGGAAATATATCAATAAAATTTCAACTGGCGAGAGAAGAGGTATTTCTGAGTTGTTTTGAAGGAGCACAGATTCCTAGCGAATCAGAGGGGAAGTGGGTAGATATCCAAAGTTCGTCATCTCGAGTATCCAACTTTTTTATAAAAAAAAAATCGAAAAAAAACATTTATGTTTTATCAGAAAAAAAACTTTACATATAGATAGTTCTTGTACATCTCTACAAAAATTACGCTTGCATGTACAGGTTATCTTTTTTAATTGAGTCATCTTTTTAATTAAGAAATAAATTTTTCACTCATTTTTAGCCTCGTTTTTTAAGATTTATTTTTTTTAACTTGACGGGCTCAATATTTGCAATATTTTTTTTAATATTCATTAAAATATTATTCAAATATCAATTCAAATATTCATCGGTAAAAAGTTATATTAACTTGAAGTTGGATCTTTAAAAAAATTTCATATTTTTTGGATTTTCTTTTAAAAATGGTGGCAATATTTTTTTTATTTATAAAATTTGTTGTTTATTTGAAGGCGTCAAACGTGGCCTTAGTGCCTACTAAACCTGTAGAAATTCCATAGGTAAGAACTGGGAACCGAAGGTTGTAAATTGGATCTATACCTCGGTGATGAGACCAATTCTTACTTATGGTTGTTCTGTTTGGTGGCAGGCACTGGAACGTAAGAGTAATTATTGGCATTACAGGTGCAATGAGAAGTACACCAGGCGGCTCTGGACGTTATACTACATCTCTTACCCATTGAGTAGTTTGTGAGGGATATGGCGGCAAGGAGTCTGCTGGGACTTAATGGCATCAAGAGCAGATCACTCCCGGGTTATATACGAGCTCAGTTATGGTGAGGTTAATCTGAACTCCACGAGGGCATCAGATTACATGGCCGCTGAATCGGATTTTGGGGTAAATCCTGTAGTGGTGATACCTGATAGGGAGATCTGGTCCGGAACTGAGAGACTGTACGAATGTTGTGCAGTATTCACAGACGAATCAAAGATGGTCATAGGTACTGGTGCGGGAGTTTATATTATGGGCACGGATTTTAAAGGCCCTTTTAGACTCCCTGATGAGTGTAGCGTTTTTCAGGCTGAGATTCTCGGCATTTTGAAGGCCGCAGAATTAATCAGACAGAACGTACTGAGGTTACTCTCTATGTGGACAGTCAGGCGGCTCTGGTGAAATCCAGGCTGACTGTAAAAAGTCACTGAGAGAGTTGATGGAACACTACGTGGTGAGACTCTGCTGGGTACCTGGCTACTGCAATATATCTGGTAATGAATTAGCCGATGAACTGGCAAGGCAAGAAGCAGCGAAGGATGTATCAGAGAGGGAGACCACCGTGAAACCCCCGCTGGATTTCTTCTTTGGGAAGATCAACGATTGGATTTTGGTCATAACCAATTCGGCCTGGGAGAGTAGAGTGAACTGTAAGGTATCGAGGGCGATATGGCCGGCACTCGACAGTAAAAGTTTAAGGATCATGATAGGGGCCATAACGAGGCACTGTTATATGATAGGGAAGATGAGGTCGAAATGGGACGCTGGTAATTCCGACTTTTGTAGAATGTGTGGGGATGTCGACAAGACTGAGTCTATTGAGCACATTATGTGCTACTGTCCACGATTGCAGCATCGTATGATGAAATTGCTGGGCAATCAATTTCTCGACGGGCTATGTGACGTTCGGGACATGAAGCTTGTAGACTTCATAGGGTTCGTCATGGGAATAGACTGTCTAAAGGGGAGTTAGGGGTATATCCCGAAGAAAATTTTTAATATTGCTATTCCTCTTCTTATGATTCTTGTTATTCTTTGCTCTTTTCTTTTCTTCTTCCTATTCTTCCTATTATGTCGTGTTATTCAAATGAAGGGACTCATAATGGACCGATATCGGTCTCTGGGTGGAGATTTGCTACAGCGGGCATCACGTCAACCTTCTCTATCTACCTATCTATCTACCTATCTGATCGATAAAATTTTTTTAATGTTTTCAAAAGGAATCTTAATGTAGATGCGAGTCTCCCCACAAGCCCCATACAAACTTTGTCAATTTTCCACATTTTTTTAAATTTGTTTGTAATATTCTGAAATCGAAAAGCTGGATTCAGACAAAGATTATGTTAATTAAATACCTCCTTATTTTGGGTAGATACACAAAAAGTATCTTTTGACGGACGCCTCTTATGGAAAAACTAAACTAAAACTATTTTTTTCCGGGTTGGATTTTTTTGTGTTTTAATTTTAAGGCAAATTAAAAAATTTTATTTGCATATCTCTTTTCGTTTAAATTTTATTTACGTCCAAATGTTAACATTATTTCTAAAAAATATACTTAAAATTTAAATTTTAATTTTTTCAAGTCATGGTTTGAAGAAATTTGAACTTATTTAATTTATTTATACTAGATGTTATTCTCCACAATCTTTCGAGTTCAGAGATACCAAATACTTATAAATATTTAAAATTAAGAAATTCTGTTATTTCATAATTAGTAATTACACAATTAGTAGTTAAATATTTTGTAACAAAAGTTTGGTGGCAATATCCTTAATACGATCAACAAATATGGAGATTATTTTTGGCGAAAATGCTTCATAATTCGCATGGAAACAAATAGAACTGTGAACACGAAAAATATTATGAAATCAAGATTTATATAACAATTTTTATGGCTTTTTTTATTTGCGGCATTTGGCCTGTATCTGCCCATAGTGCTCTAATAGTTCTTACTAATTCGAAAAGGTGCGTTTGAGAATTTTTTTTCTTTTATTTTGTTAGTAAAGTATTAACTATTTTAATATTATTCAATCTCAGTATTAATAAAAGACCTCATTTGATATTGTTGTTGTATCAGATCGGTTGTTGTTGTCGTTATTATTCTAAACACAAAAGTTGTTGCTGTGGTTTTTTATAAAAATGTTCTAAGCAGCATTTTTTACATTGATATTTTAGATTTTTTTTCTGCTATATTTACTACTTAGTATCAAGTCAAGTTTATGCGAATATGTGAGATCTTTTTTCTTTTTTGTACTTGATTTCTTAACTTAAAACGCTTATTTTTTATTTACTTGTTGGTAGTTAATAATACTCGTATGTGGTGTGTGGAATAATGAATGATATAGAAATATAAATAAATGCATTTTATTGCTAGTTGGTATTAGTGTGTCCAGTTTGTTGATTCTACTTGAATTCAAGTATTTGATCATACTTTGTATATATTTCTTTTTTAATATTTAACTATTTTTTTTTCTGCTTTTAATAACGAATGTTAGAATATAATGAAATAATGAAACTGAATAAGAAGAAAAAGTTCTTTGTTTATTAAAGTTTAGAAAAAAATGTTCCCATGGTTTAAAATTGATCAAGAATTGAACTAGAAAATTGTTAATAAAAGCCACATGTTGAAATTTATACAATAACAACAACAACAACAAAAGCAGCAGCAATAATTACAACAAAAACAATATAAATAGAAATCAAAACAAACCAGGTGTATTTTTCTAATGTAATTATTATCTATACAAAAGAGACTACATTAGGTTTATGAGCGTTGATATTGGGTAGGGGAGAGTTAAAGGAAAAAAATTATAAAGATTTAGAAATTTAAATTTGAGGAAGAGAATAGAAAGCTTATAATGGAAACATGAGACTCTCAAATATTTCTTTTGTCACTCCTAAATTAGAGGAACTCTCAGATCTACCGGATATTGAACTAGAAATTTGAAATTTTTATCTGGGCCTTTTTACTTGAATTTTGGCCATAATTTCTTGGTTTATGTTAAAAATAAATATCACATATGAGCCTTTTGAGGACGCTTATTGCAATTCTGTAAAAAATCAAAAATCAAAATGGCGGGTTAAATATAGCAGCCAAATTTTCTTCTTATCACATTTGACAGATTTATGGCCCCTAAATAGGAAAATGGTTTTTGATTTTCCGAAATTTTTATCTGGGCCTTTTTACTTGAATTTTGGCCATAATTTCTTGGTTTATGTTAAAAATAAATATCACATATGAGCTTTTTGAGGACGCTAATTGCAATTCTGTAAAAAATCAAAAATCAAAATGGCGGGTTCAATATAGCAGCCAAATTTTCTTCTTATCACATTTGACAGATTTATGGCCCCTAAATAGGAAAATGGTTTTTGATTTTCCGAATTCAGAAACGCGGAAGCAATAAGGCAGATAAAATTGAATTTGGTCCCAATTAGAATACTTGGTGTATGTAAAAAATATATATCAATTACAAGTAGGGCTTTTAATTTCCTCACAGTTTTCAACTGCCTGCACTCGGGATTTTATTTAAGGAATTCCCCAGAATTCCCGGGTTTTCCGGAAAATTAAAATATTATTTAAAAAGCCTGAAAACTAAAAAAAAATTAAATTTAACATATATTTTTCACGCAAATATATCTATCTGCTTTCAAATTAAAATATATATTTGAATGTTATGTTTGAATATATGTATATCTTTTTGAACATAATTATATACACTGTTATAGGCATTAAATATAGCTTACAATAAATATTACATTTATACCCGTATTTACAACCAAATTTTAAATTTAAAATACATTCTACAAACAAAATTTGTACGAAAAATTTATTTTAAAGGGCATTTTGAACTTATTTATGAAACTTATTTATGAATTTATAAAAAATAAAAAAATGTCAGCAAAAATATGATATTCTGATCTTGATCTGCTACTATTAAAACACGCTAAGCCACATTAATATAAAAATTATAAATCCGTAGAAATTTTTTCCGTCTATCTGAATTAAACTTTTTGCCAAGAGATCTAACTTGTGGCCTAGAGTGCGGTCTTTAAAATGACTAAGATTTTTTTCTGCCGTATTTTCTTGTTTTTTTTTTTTTGTGAAAATTTTGTTTTTAGTTAGTTTATTTGTTTTTGAAAATGTATGCCGTAGTTTGCCTGAGGATTACAAAAAGACGATTTTATCAAACAACTTATTTTGCTGGTAATAGAAAAATTCTTAAGACCTTATACGATAGATTAATTTATCATACATGGCTCTTATTTATCCATAGTTTTTCGAAAGTTTATTGCTACAGATATACAGTGGGACCAAAAGCAAAAATTTTGGTAATAATTGTGTAACTTCCAAATTACTTAAAAAAAATCTATGCTTATCGATTAATAAAAAGAATATGTTATACGAATTCTTTTTTTTAATTTATTGGTGCTGTTAAATTTTGAAATATATTTAAATTGATTTTGCACTAAACTGCTTCCAATAACGAATACAGGAGTACATATTTTCTGAAAAAAGTAAATTTTTAAATAATTGTTTTTTTAATTGCACAAAAGGACATATTAGTATTAAATTTTTACTATTATTTCTTATGCACTGTATGTAATAAATATCAGTTTTTAATTTCTTCAAATATCATTCGAAAAGGTTTAAGAAGCAATTTTTGGCAATTTTTCAAAAGTAAACAATATTTAATAAATTTAATCGATTATTACAAATATTATCTCGTTACACAAATAACACGCGCCAGTATAATTGTGAGTTAAATACTTATATGCACGTATAAAAATATACAATAAATATTATAAAAAATTGAATTTAGTGAATTGGCATGAATTGTCAATTTTGAGGCTAATATATTATTATTTTTTTTAATAAATTCATTTTTGTATAATATTTATCATATATTTTCATATACGTATTTAACTCACAATTATACTGACGCGTGTTATTTGTGTTACGAGATAATATTATAATCATCGATTAAATTTATTAAATGTTTTTTTGTGCAATTTAAAAAAAGTGGACTTTTTCATAAAATCCCCACTCTTGTATTCGTGTTTGTCTAAGCGGGAAGAAGTTTAGTGCCAAATCGATATAAATGTATTTTGTAATTTAACAGCATCAATAAATTAAAAAAAAAACCTCGTGACTTTTCTTTTTTATTATTCGATAAACATGGATTTTTTTAATTTACCATTTTTGACAAATGCTGGAAGTAGGGTGCAAATCGGAATTAATTTAAACTTTCTTTATTAACCATTTACGAAGCCTAGTCTTTTGAAAAATGTAAAGAAAAAATTTTTTATTAACAAAACTTTGAAAAAAAGGTAAAGAATTGTACTATATTGTTGTTAAAAAGATACCACTTTTCATACTAATTTCAGGGAGTCACGGCTAGATGAATTAAGATAATTCAAAAATTTTGAGACAGACGGACGGACGGACAGTAAGAACGATATTATTCCTGTCCTAAAACTTTTTATTATCAAGAAAGTATTTGACTTACCTCTTTGTTTGTATTATATACATGACTTTTCTGTAAAGAGAAAATAAATTTATTTAAAAAATGTTTAAAAAGAAATAGTACAAAACGAAATTACTTTAACACTTCACCAATCTTAAATATACTTTTATGAATACTATAAAAAAAGACGTAATAAAAAATTGGTTTGTCATAGGCAAACTTCATCCTGTAATAGATTAAATCGTTTACAACTCACTCTTTAACTTAAAAAATCCAACAAAAAATTTACTTTATCCCCCCCTTTGAATTCTTTCTTTCCTCTAATTCTTTTTAAACACGTTTACAAGAATAACCGACAAGTGTGTGGATGGGATGCCTAAGTTTGTTATAGTTTGTTGAGTTGTGTATGTGTGTGTGAGTTTGTATGCAAGATGTAAATAATTTATTAAATTAAATATTGTTTTAATGTTTCTTTTAAGATTTACTAATAATATTTTTTTTTCTTATCGAAAATTATTATCTTAAAATTTTGTTGTTCTTAGTTCATTTATTGTTTTTGCTCTGTTACCACAAAAACCACAAGAAATCAATTCCAAGAATTTATCTGCCGTTCACGCTTTTTTTTTCTACCAACATCCAGATTTAACTTGGTTTAACTTTAAAAATGACAGCTTCATACAAACAGCTGAAAAATAAAATGTAAAAAACGTCGTTTATATGATTTCTTTTGTCATTGCTAGTTGGCAAAGAAAAAAGGATTGTTGGCAAATTATTATTAGTGAGAAATGGTATGAATGTAAAGCTAAGTTCAGATTAAGCAAATATTTGACATGAATTATTTGAGTTTTGAAACAAATACTCAGTTGATTTTTTGTTCTCATTATGCGCATTTATTTGATGTTTTTTGTTTGATAAAACAGCTGTTAAATATCGTAAAATACGAAAAGGGAAAAATATTTTAAGCCTGTTCAGGCTAGATGCAAATTATTTACTCAAAATTACAATAAATTTATTTGACGTCAATTGTTAAATGAATTTATAACAAAATTTATTTACTTCTTTTTCTTTTGCTTTTATTGATTTATAACAATTTTCGTACAGAAATTTCGGAATATGTGGCTGTCAATATAATTTTGGTAGCGTTTTCATTTAATATAAAGTTTAAATGCTGTTTATTTCGACAAATATTTACAAAATTTACAATAAAGTAAAATATTTAGGTATTAAGTGAAAAAAATAAGAAAATAAAATAAATGAAAAATGCTAACATATTTTAAAAAGTTTTTAAATTCTTTTTATAATAATTTATGTTTATACAAAATAACAACCCTGTTTCACCTTCACGTCATTTAAAAAACAGGCATGCTTTCATAAAACAACACTGTTTTATTTGCACGTCAGTGTTATTTGTGTAATAAAACATAAAAATTACTATTATGGCTTTAATAAAAAATATTAATATATTGAAAGATTTATTAAAAAAAATTTAATTGATAAAATACAAAATGTTAATTTCTTTTTGACAGTTTAAAGTTTAAGTACATAAAAACAAAAACCTCTTAGCATCTGCTGTTTTTGGACCCTGTTTGACTTTACGTTTCTTTTGTAGGATCAAACAAAAATTCGCTCAAAATAATGGCAAATATTTTACAATATTACAATATTTTACATATTGTGTACAGCAAGTGTAAGCAAAATTTTTGCTTAAGGTAAATATTTTTGTTTGACCTTCAGCGCTTTTCTCGTTTGATTCGTAAAAATATATGCTGATAATTGTCAAATATTAGCCTAGTGTGAACTTAATTGAACGTTACCACCACCTTTGGTTTTGAAATTTTTATGGAAAAGGGGCAAAGTGATATGAGGCAATGACAACAAGAATTGTTGGTGACGGAAGACCCATAAAAACTATATATAATTTTTTAATATTTTCTTAAAAACCACACAGTTTATATAAAAAAAGAAAAAAATTGGTAATGATCTCGACTTTGTATTGTGTGAGATTTTTTTATTCAAGTAAAAAATGTGATAAAGAATATATGTATAAATATTTTCATAAACCTCCTGGAATGTGCAAAGTGAAATTTTTTTAAACTATTATAGAATGTGAAAGAAATGTGATTTTTTTTTTTTTTTTTTTTTTTTTTTTTTGTTAACGCTTTTAAAATAGTTTCTTTTGAACAAAGAAACGAGGGAAATTTAAAATAGGCTAGACATAAAATTTCATAAGGGCATTGCTAAATTCTTATTTAATTCTGAAATGGAATATAAAAAAATAATGCAAAAACTAAACGTCAAATGTACTAGAAGTTGCAGACACTATGATTTATTTTATTGAAAAATTATATAAATCTACAACGCTGACTTTGAGGATTCAAATCGCTCTATGATTAGTTTTAAAGAAAATGTTTATGATTTGCGTACTAATACATCGAATACAAATTCGATGCTGCCTTGATCATTTTGATTTTATTTTGCTAAATTCTCATTACACCAATACCTCACTTTGCGTCGTGGTTACGTTCCAAAAAAACACGACGGAAAATGAATTATGATTTTTTATAGCAAACCATGTAAACATCGGAGATAGGTTCCAGGGTTACAAAAATACTTCATTTTAAAAAGAAAATTTAACAAAGAAAAAATTTAAAAAACAAAAATAATATAAAATTTTATTACATACATACAAAAAACAAAAAAACAAATTCAATTAAAACAAAATAAAATATTAAATTAATTTGTAAAACAAAATAAAAATGAATCACTGTCTAATGAGTCCTTAGTGGCTGTTGTCGTAAGTCGGCTTTCTTTCACAAAAAAATGGACCAATGTTTGCTGAACAGCTTTTTTTCAACGTAAAATAAATTTCCTTGTGGCAATGGATATTCGCTGCTACCGCCTGGGACACTTTAAAACTCCTTCCGCTGTCAGAACGTTTTTTAAAAAAATCTCCATAGCCTCGTCAATCAAACATATCGCTTTGGAAATTTGTTTGGAGGTTAAATTTTTTTCTTCGGAGTTTCTATTGAATGGTCACTGTCATCTTCTTCCTTAACAAATTGCAATTCCAGTTGCAATAGTTTTTCATTAGACAATTCTTGGTTGTGCGAGGTTAGCAATTCATTTCTCCTCCATACCTTCAACTGAACCTTGAAACTGAACTCTAAAATTAGCAAAACAAAGTGAAAAATAAAACTTTTAAAATTGCGTTGATTTTCAGTTAGAAAGGAAATCCCCGAGTTTTTAGAAAAAAAAGAAAATTTGAAAAAATTAAAAAAAAAAATATATATATATAAAGACTGCACACACAATGAAAATTAATAATAATTCAGAAAAAACGCAAAACGAAACGACGCAAAGCGAGGTATTGGTGTACTTCAAATTCTCATAGTTCAAGAGAAATAATTATTATTTAATAATTTTTAATGCGAATTATTAATAATTTGCGCACAGCTGTGTATTGAAATTAATACACAAATATGTATATATTCCAGTAACATGTATATATTTTGTGTTTAATATGCGTCGTTGCGTTGTATAAACATGTAATAGTAAATTTTCAATAAATTAATTTAATAGTTAAAGTTCAATGGAAAATATGTATTCATATAAGTATAAAAGCGAAACAGAAATACACTCAAAGAGCCTATTTTGTAAGACTGGGAATTAAATTTCATATCAAATTGAAATGTAGAATACATAATCTCACAAGAAATGATTCTGAAATCTATAAAGAATAGCCAGACTACTACCTGTCGCTTGTTGGTTTCAAATAAGACAAAAATGGAGATTAATTGAAATTTTAAAATAAAGATTTCATAATAATGTTTGGTGTCTGGTGAAACTAAAAAAAAAAAAATTGCGTAACTAATTATTAAAAATAATCATCTGAATTGTTTAGTATATTTGTAATGAGTAGGTTTTTTAAATTCCCGATATTTTTCTGCACCGGAAATCGGGATTTTATTTAAGGCATTCCTGGGAGTTCCCTGGTATTCGGGAAGAGTATAATATTATTTAAAAAACATGAGTACTAAAAAAAAAACAACTATGTTTGCATATCGTTTTCAAGCAAATATATCTATATACTTTCTACTTTGAAATAAAAATATATATTTGAAGATGGTTTTTCTAATATAATTAAATAAATTGTAATAGGAATTAAAAATAGTTTTTCGTAAATGTTTCTGTTAGGTAATAAATAAAATATGCATTTATACCTGTATTTACAAACAAATTTTAAATTTAAAATACATTTTAGAGGTAAAATTTATTCAAAATATTTTATTTAAATTTGATTTATATTATGTGTTTTATGTGGATGTTGGGGCCAATAGTGGACCAACATTTTTTATTATATTTTTTTTGTTTTGTCAGTATCTATATGGAAAGCACTTAACACAAAGTTAATCCTAAAAGTGAAAAATTTATTGTTTTACTTTTCTGTGTCCAAATTAATTAAACAAGATATAAAATAAGTTATTTTAATAATTTCCGTATTTATTACATGAGAATTTGAATATGTACCTAAAATTTAAAATGGTTCCCTGAGACTTAAAATTTTTTTTGGTGGATGTTTTTTTGCTTTTTGTGAAAGTTGCATATATCCTATGTAAATTGTTCCTTTACACCTTTAAAAGCATGAAAGACTCCTTCACTATAAGTGTAAATGGCTTATATAAATTTGTCATTCCGTGCAATTTGCAAATTATTTTTTTGGTATGTTCTTTTTGGTTATTGATTCTTGTTCTTGTGTGTAATATATAAATTAAAAAAAAAAACGTTGAAAGTTGAGAAAGATGCGTTTATGAAGCCCATCGATAACTGACATATATAATATATATATATATATATATATATATATATATCAAAGGATCGGAAATCCCTTCGAGAATATTGCTATATGCTATTCAGAAAGATCGGTTCATAAATGAAAGAGATATGTGTAAATATGCGATATATATATATATATATATATATATATATATATATATATATAACCAGTTGTGGGGATATTTAAAAAACCGGTTTTCTATTTTTTGAAGCCCCTATATAAGCTACGAAAAAACAAGATCGGAAATTTTTTTCCGAATTTTTCTACTGAAGAGATGAATTCACTCGGTCCATTATTTACAAAGATATCCGCCAAAATACATTTTTAATCGTTATTTAAGTCCCAAAAAATATTTTTCTTGCATTTCGATATTTTGAATCAAGCAAATCGGTTGATAAACAACCGAATTATTGGCAAATCTTTTTTTTTATTTTTCTGATATGTGCTTCCCTTATACTTTTCCTGGGTACTGAAAAACAATAATAAATTAAGGCATGTGGTTTTTTTTTACCTTTTGAAGCATCTACGTAAGTAAGAAAATTTGTTCTTTAAAAAATTGGAAATATCATATGATAATTACTTTTAATTTTTTTTAAGACTGTAATAGTCCTCTAGATGAGAAAATTTATATTTTCCTTGTATTGGGGCTACCTCTCCCCGTGGACCTAACCGTCTTATTTTCATTTTAATCAGTGCGACATGTAGGATAAAAGTTCTCACGATTAGAGGGCTCTCCTTGGATATCCCATAATGAATATTTGCTTTGTATGGGGGGTACTATACCTCCTGTTCCGATCTATTTAAGTGTAAGTGGGATTCAACATAACATATAATATTCTACAGTTCAGGCACTATCTGTAAGTCAAATTTCATATAAATATTTGCTAAGTGTGATCATGGTATAGAATTTTGTATTTCATAGTCTTAATAAATGTTGGCAATCTCAGGTGCTCGTGATCTGTAAAAGATCCAACTAAAAAAGCATGGACATTCTGTATGAACGATATGAGAGTATGGTTATCTCTCGCGGATTTTTTTTTCAAATGTCCAGTGGACAGAAATGAAAATTTTTGAAAATAAATATTTAACTTCTAGTTGGATATATATATAAAATTCCACATAACTGTAGCCCTCAGGAGCGAGCTATTGGAGCTCATAAAAAAAATTTAAGAGTTTGTCAAGTTCGATTTCAAATATTTTTACATATCGAATTCAAATTTTTTTTCTTTAACTAACTGGAAAAAATTTACAAAATGGAATGTAAATATTGGGCTATGTATTTTGCAAAATAAAGATAGTTGATATTTCAAATGCAAATAACTTGAACACTGAATAAGATAAATAGCATATGTAACATGTTTTTCATAGGCCTTGTCCATATCTTTAAGAATATGTAAAAATATTTGAGGTGGGATAAGAAACAAAAATTTTGAGACACAATAGCTTCGCTACTGAGAGATCTGTAGGGTCCTCCTTCTGAACTTAAAATTACACCCTTCTTATCTACGTTCATGTAATATTTACAGATCTATTTCAAAAACTATTCGATTCTGACCCACGGTGTGATTGCGTGATTCATGTCCCTTAATAAGGATTTCATCATTTGCACTTGTTCCTAAAATAAAAATGTTTTGTTGAATGTACTAAACTATTCCTTTAAATTCTAAAATCCTAAAATATGTTTTTTAATCCAATTCACTAGCATTACATAAAAATCCTATAACTAATACAATTTAGGTTACAAAAATAATTTAGTCAGTCTAGCTTAACATTAGCCAATTATTGTTCGATATCAAATTGTTAATTAATTGAAATCTTATTTATTTATTTCGATACCGTGAGAATTTTTTGTTGAGTGTATAAATTTATAATTATACGAATATCAATGTGTTAGTGTTTATTTAACCATAACTATTTGTATATGCTTTATTTTAATAAATGTTTATATTGTTAAGAGTAAAGTTCTATATATCAATACAAAAGTAATACAATGACTTTACAGGGATTAGTACACACACACACAGATGTATATGCAATAATTTTACACACACATAATACCATTTATAAGGAAAAAAAAGCAGACAAAAGGACGAATACAGAGACACAAGCAAATAAATGCTTAAATTGCAAAACATAAAATAAAAAAGAACAATATTAACAACAAAAAATAACAAATCAGAAATTTCCGCTGTTATGAATAATTATTAAATAGGAATAAAAAATAGTGCTATCATTAAATGGCTTGTAAATGTTCAGTGACATAATTGCGTGAGTCTGTATGTGTGTAGAAAGGATATGGATATGTTTATATTTCGAGAATGCGTATGTATATCCCACATGTCTATATTGCTACTCTGCAGTTTTAAAAGTAGCAGTTGTCCATGATGCACTATTTAATTATGACATTAGTTACCTTTGTGTCTACTGGTATTTGGTAAAGTATTATCTCTAATTACCACTCCAAAGAAAAGGTAATGCGCAAATTCACCAATCATAAACTAGCATGTAGATAGAAAGTTTAATATCAAATTCTACAAACCAAAACTAATTCTCTGTAACGCTAGGCCTACAATTGATAACTGTTATTGCAATATGCCAACAAAGAAAGCCAAGTAAAAATACCTTACATGAAAATGAAATTAATTTTCAACAAAAATAAATAAATATCAACACCGTGTTTCATTCAATCTCTCAGGCGGCAATAAAAAGCGCAACAACAGTAGCGAAAACAACAATAAAATTAAAGTTGATGAAGAACTGCACAAAAAAATGGCAACGCATGTGTGCAGAGTTGTTTGAACTGCAATTATAACGGTTGTAGCACATTTAATTATTGGAATCGGCTTTCAGGTAATTACTGTAAATGTTTTACAGTATGACACATTAAATTTTTACAATGAAACTGTTTACTCAAAATTACCATGAGCATGTATGCACGAGTATTTCGATGTGTGTGTATGAGTGTGAAAATGTATGCAAATATATGCGTTAAAAACTTATTTGCACTGTATATGTATGTGTTTGTGCAGCGGCATTTATATGTGTTTATAATACGACATATATGTAAAGGCTTGTTTGCAAACTTCAACACTATTTGGTTACTACGAGGGCAAATGTATCGGAAACTAAAAGATGATAATCAAATTAATTATTTGCAAACCCTAATTTGACTACCCATCGTAGTTGGAGTGTATTTGATCATCAAGGGATATATTAGATATATTTCGAACAGAAAATAGTAGAGGGTTTCTTACACTTAATTAACCTTCTAAATTCTTACCATTTAACTAAAACGAGTTTACCCCAAGTAAGTTTTCTATGATGAGTCTTATACATATAAAAGTCACCAATCACCAAAATAATATGTTCAATTAAAAATTGTTTAAATTTCCACCTCTCACCAAATTAATTAACAATAACTGCTAAAAATTAAAAACCAAAAAGTTTTTTTATTAAAAAAACTTATTAAATCAATCAATCAAGTATGATGATTAAATGAATTAAAAATTCATTTAATGAGAAAAAATTACTTAAAGTCTAATGTAAAATGAAACAACTGTGTTAATTGAAAAATATAAGGTAATAATTTTTTCTGTGCCTGGAAAGTACGAGTATATATGAGTTTAAAATCCAAAAAATAAATTTTCAGATTAACCTAAAATTTTTTTCACACTTTCCACTAAGAAACAGCTATTTGCTGTTACTTTTCAAACGCCTCTCTTTCAAAATACATAATTGATCTCAGTTTTTCTGTTGCATTTTGCTTGCTTTTCCAAAAAAAAAAAAAATAAAATAAAAATAAAAATTAAAATAACGTAATTGTGTCTGTGGCTATGTTGTGCTCCATACATCTACGCGTTGCCCGGCAAGTCTCTGTTCACTTAAAAATTTCCAATTATGCACAAAAGGCATTAAGTAATTTTTTACAATAAATTGGATTGACGTGCGTATGGTATGATTGGTGTATAAAATGAACGCATACATCCTTTAAAAGAAAGAAATGTATTTTGTGTTTGCTTTCTTTTATGTAATATCCTCCTTTACGTTTGAGGCAAAACCGGTGACAAACAAGGGGGAGTACATAAATTTTAAAGCAAAAAGGAAATGATATAATTTAGCCTTTATTTTGACAAGTTATTTAAGAATTAAAAAAAACTTGAAATTGTATTCAAATTAAGAAGCTAGAATTATGACAAATTCCGCATGCAGGGCCAGGTCAATTTGCTATATTATTTTATTTATTTTTTTCAGAATTAGTCAATAATTGGATAGTATTTAATAACAAATATTGAAATAACACGCTATATGAATAAAAGAAAAATTAAGTATCATAAATTAAAAAAAATAATAAAACAATAATTTTTTAAAGAAAAACTCAAATTTTTCAAAAAGTAAAAATTTGCCGAAAAAATTTTTAACATGTATCAATTTAAAACAAATAAGTGTTTTTTTTTCGACTTGGCCAAGTTTATTATACCCCGTAATGCGCAACTTTTTTTGTGTCACCTATTTAAAATTTCACCTTGTAGGTGATGGTGGACGGATCACGTTTGGTTTTCGAGTTTGTATCGATCCTTGAATTGTTTTATATACTATTTTTCAAAAAGAATGAAATTTTAAAAGTGAAAGTTTTGTATTAATTAAAAAAAAAACTATCATCTTAGGAAAATGTTAAAAAAAATACAAAAAAAAAAAAATAAAATAACTACTTACTTTATGTTATTATAAGAATGTCATTACTTAGATGTCATTACAGGAAGTAATTACTTGTAAGCTGTTCAATAACTCATTGATTTTAAAGTTTTACTGACGTCATTATAAGTAAAAGCTATGGAAACTGGTTACATTTTAGGTTACGAATAACTAATGAAATGTCAGGATATAATTTATCCTGTCTTTAAATGTATTAATTGCTGAAATAAATTTTCAGCAATCTCATCGCAAATAAGTAATTTTATATCGGGTTATAAGTATGTAGTTAATAAACTACTTCTACGTAATGCTAACGGTATGTTGTTGTTATTGAAAAGTAATTAAATTCGTAACTACATGTCATTATCAAGTTTTTACTGGATTGTTTAAATAAAAAAACATTTTCTTTAAATCATATTTATTACCCGTATCAATTTGAATTCTTTTCTGACTTTTAAATTGCCTCTATATGTTGGTAAAGAATTTGAATTTAGTTCACACTATTTCTATGACTAGAGTTTCTTAAAAAGCTTCTCTAGGAGATTTTGATCAGTAACAAAGGTTGTCGATTACTCCGATAGAAATCTTAGTAGGACACACTCTTTTAAGCTCCTGCATATGGTATTTTAATGTTTTTAGGTTTTCTCAGATATTAAAAAAGATGTCAATTTCCAACGTCTTAAATATCGTTGCACTCTCACAATAGATATTCCAAAAGCTTTTAAATGATTTTAATAAACTAGTGGCCCATAAAATCCTCAATCGTTAAAAATTTTACCTCAAAAGTAGATATTGAGACAATTGATTTAGGACGACTTCACTTCAGAGATGCGTTTTTTTGTTTTGTCATGTTAACAAATATTAGTTTAGTTTTATTTTTCGCACACGATAGCACGCAAATAGAAGTTAGGAAAGTATTCCTTTCTTTAGATCGATTCAATCGTTTCACAATGATAATCCTTTTTCGTTACCTATAAAAAGCAATTTTAAAACATCTCTTCCCAAATCCCCTAACAAACCACAGGCTCATATAAAACTACCTTCTCATGTAAAGGATTTTAATGGCTTAAAAACTTTTTTGAAATCATTAATAATTTTTTTCCCATTTTACCCCCTTTAATAATAAAGTTAACTACAACATCTGGCCTAACAAAATTCTTTTGCAACATAAGTATACAGGCATTTTGTTTATAGTCGTAATTTTTGTTTTGTTTAATGATCGCAGGCCGCAGTATAAATTTATGGCTATTAAATAATCCCAAAATAACAAGAACATTTCGATAATATTAATTATTACAAACTAACACATTTACATACTCTCACTGCCATTTAACACATGCATATGTATATGTATGGCATATGCATGCATTCCTACAATTATAAATTAATTTTTTCGCAAAGCACAAGTAAAGAGTGCAAATTTGCAGCAATTAATGTTGCAAGTTTGTTATTGCTTTCTTTTTTTTTCTGCTTAATAAATCGCATTTCATTGCATTATGAATTGTAAAAATACCAACAAAAAAATATGAAAATATAAATGCAAACTGTAACGAAGGAAATGAGATTAATAAAGAACATTTTGATCAGTTGTAATGGTGAGGTTATGTATGTTTTTAAAGCTGTTAACACAGTTCGACCAAAGAAAACTGTAAATAGGTACATGAACTAACTGTATGTAGCTTTATATATTCTTTTAATAGATTCTAAAATTTTGGATTATAACACCGTACAACAGCAATTTTTTTCATATATACACATAACAGCAGAGACATTTTGTGAGAAGGACTGTGTACTCAGTTTTTCATTTCGTGATCGAAAATCTTTTTCAAATCTAGGGGCAGTGGTAGCCCCCATACAAAGTAAATCTTAATTATTGCAGGTCTTAATAGCTGTAGTTTTACTTCTACAGCTTAAGATTTTAAGAAATTAATATTCCAATCAATATTCACAATTGAAACAATAGGGCGAACAAATCTAGGGAGATTAGTAGCCCCCATATTAAGTAAATCTTAATTATCGTATACCTAATGGACTATTGCAGAGAAAATCTTAAGATTTTGTAGAAATAATTTTCTCACTAAGATTTACAATTTGGATGGAAATAGGACGGGTAAAACTTGGGGGAATAGTAGCCGCTATACAAAGCAATATTGATTTTTCATATCTAAAGAACTGTTGTAGTGAAAGTCTTAAATTTTAGTGAGAATAATTTTCTTGAGAAATTATTTCCCATTTCGTAATGTTCAGAAATGCCAAAAAATAATATATATATATTTTCAGTTGCAAATATTTTGAATTTTTACTTGTTTTCTTAATTAATATGTAATTTTTTTAATTATTTTAAAATCTGTCACTTGCTCAATAATGTAAATATGGACATCAAATGATTGTTTGAACTTCATATGGCCTTATAATGTCAAAATGTCCTTCAGGTATTTTATCCCTGAAATATGCTTGAGATTTTTCAACAAGTAATTCTGAAATTATAATAATTTCAAACACATCACAATATGTTTTCTTAATCTCACATTTTGACCTTTTAGCTGCAACAGTTCAAATTTTATAAAATTTTAAAAATGTTCTGTCAGTGTTTATGCAAATTTTGTTTTCGTTATATACAGTAGTGAGCATAAAAACTGCAACACTAGGCTATATGAATTTTGATCGTATTGATTAGCATTAGAACTTTATTAAATTAACCAATTCTATTATGATTTTATTCTTTGTGATCTTAGCTAACTATTATATGTCATTTCTCTGCCAGCAATTAAGGGATAGTTTTATCCACATCTTAAAATTTAGTTTTTGGATAAATATAAAGTCAAGATGTCATGTTCCTGATAGTAAACAATTTTACAAAAACAAATTGCATTAATTTCGATTTTTGACCTTCTGAAGGTTAAAAAAAACCGTTACATTGTTGTTATTTAAAAGGAAAAAAACGAAATTATGATCACAATTTTTATTCCAAAAAATTTAAGTCGGTCGTCACAGAAAAAAATTATGTTTTTATATACAATTTTTGAACTATGAAACTGTATTTTAGTATTTTATTTTCATTTGATTTTAGTTAATAATATCTTATAATTATATAATTATAATTTTTACTTTTATTCGAATACAAGTAAGAAAGATATAGTCGATCGAGCCCGACCATATCATACCCCACACCATTGTGCAGGAGTCTTATATTTCGTGGAGGGGTCTTATATTAGACATGTGGACAATTGCCGACCGCTACTTTTACTAAGTGTAAAATAAAATATATGAATACAGAATATTACGTTAATACTAACATTTATATGAATTTATGCAATTTAGGATGATTCCCGAAAGTGGGATTATATGGGATCTATGGTAAATTATGGAGCGATCCTCATAAAATTTGTCACTATGATTTCTACTTATATAAAACTTATTTGTGTCGCATATAAACCTGATACTAACATTTGTATGTGATTTATGCAAGTTAAAGTGATTTTCGGAAGAAAGTTTTATATGGGAGCTATGGTCAATTATGGACCGATCTTCATGAAATTTGGCACAAAAATTGATACTTATAAATAACTTCTTTATACCGAATATTTGATTTTTTAGGAATAAACATATTTCTATCTAAAGTTTGAAATTCAATTTTTTTACAATAAAATTAGATATCAATCTTGAAAAACTCTTAAACAAAAAGTTATTAAAAATTGTCTAAACTTTAACAAGATATTCATATATTTTAAAACTTTTATTTTATGCTTTATTTGCATACTTTCTGGGTAAAATAAAAATGTATGGAAAGTTAATAAGTAAGTTATACAGTTTTTGTCTAAATTAAAAGAAAGATCTAAATCTTGTTAAGTTTGCAACAATAATGTCTATAATTAATTTAATTAATTTTTGCGTCGCCTTTCTATAAAAATTTATAATGCATTAGATCTTGAAAAAAATAGGAAAATAACGAAAAAAAAAAGTCAGGAAAATAACGGAATTAGGGATATATTTATCAGTAAGGCCTATAACGTATGCTATATAATTTCTCGAGTGATTTTTCGTTGCAGCAGAGTGTAATACAATATTATTTCCTAAATATGAAAATTGTAGGTATATATTTTTCTAAATGGAGTAAAATGAAGAAATTTTAAATTTTCATTTATATTTCGCTAGTGTGTGAAAGAAAAGTCTTATGTTTAATTAAAACTTTTCAGAAAGGCGAAAAAACAATGAATTGTTTGTATGAAAATCATATAAAATTATATATTAATCCTTATAATAAATCAAGTTAATACAGATATCTTAAAATGGATTAAAATTTAAAATATGCGATCAGTAAAGCTTTCAGATGATCTAATAAAATATTTTCGGAAAATTACACAAAAAGTCTCATTCAAATTGTAGTAAATTTCCGATATCAACCCCACCCCCGTGATTTCAATAATTATTTTTTATCAAAAAATTGGTGTAAATTTATTTTTAAAAATTTATCTCTTAAATTGAATATTTAAAGTCAGATTTTCGTAAGCGCAACTAAAACTGATTTTGAATAATTCTACATAACTCTAATTCGTCACACAAAAAAAAAAAAAAAAAATCACTTAATAGTGTCATTGAAAAAGTATCAAAACTGCGTTACATTTTTCTCCGAACGTTGACTTTTTTTCGATAGGAAAATAACTTCTTTTTTAAATATTTTAAAATAAATATGGATACTATTTAGTGAAAGTTGTTATAGTAATGTTGAAGTATTAAGCTAGAATTTCGATAGAAATAGCCACATTTTCTGTTAATATATACCTACAAAATGACTCCAATTTGACACATAAAAAAGCACTTAATAGTGTCATTAATAGAAGTATTAGAATTGCTGCACACTTTTTCCCATACGGTGAGTCTTCTTGGATAAGAAAATGATATCATATATGACAACTTGAGGTTACTTTTTAATTCAAATTGGGATAGAAAATGTTGGCAGGGTTTGTTCCAAATTGTTACACATAGGAATGGTTATTAAAAATTTTGTTAAAAAAGTTGTAAATTAATGGGAGAAAAATGAATGCAACTTTTTCTTCACATCTTTGTAAAAATTTTGAAATATTTTAGAATAACATTATGTTAAAGGTAGTAAAATAATATTGATATATAGTTATAATATAAGGATTCTTAAAAATTATCTTAGTGACCCAATATTGAAACGAACATGCCTGAAAAAAAGGATACAAGTTCGATTCAAAATCCACCACGGTTGTGGTCACATTGAAAATTTACGGTATCGACTTTTTGACATCGTTCGTTTACAAATTTAATGTAATTTAATAATTCGATACCGAAGTGGTGTCAACTTGATACCAATTGGTATCAGTTTTCGTTAGTCATTTAAACACGCAGTGTTGAATTTGAACACATACGGGGCAGATTCACTATTGACACTGAATAGTATCGCTTTCAACACGTAGATTTTTCTCTGGGTGTAAATGTAATATTTTTGATGTTGCCGTTGCTGTTGTAGCAAGTAGCACATTACCATAGAAACATTTTCAAGTGTATGTGAGTGTTGAGATTTGATCCTTTTGTTGAAGGTCATTATAAATTTTTTGACTGTCGCTTCATCTTTGTTTTATTTTTTAATTTAGTTTAGAGTTTATGTTGCTAGCATTTTATAATAAATCGTGTGTGTTTTCGGTATATTGGTCTAACGTTTTATAGGTCTAAGATTATAAATATTTAACGTTTATAGCCTTATCCTCTTGGTTTGCTGCTGTTTTTGTTGATCCGACTTTGTTATTACTCGAATGAAGATATGTGGCCATTTGAAGACAGGTCAATTACTATTGTAACGAGTACTGTTTAACGTAAATGAGATGCTATTATAACTCTAAATGCATATATTTCGCATTTGGACATATTTCCTTAAGTATTAATTTCCAATAGTAGAAAAGTGCAACAGTCCAATAATCACAAAGGATATTAAATAATATGGTATGAAGCTCTAATAAGATTATGAATTATCAGGTTAAGCTCTTAGAAAATTTTTGTAAGATTTCAAACTAATAAAAAAATAAAAAATAATTACAAAAATATCTTTATGGAAAATTTTCTAAAATAGTTAAGAAAAATAGCAAAATTTAATAGAAAGTTGAATTATTTGCTAATATTTATATTATCTGTAGATTTCATATATTTTACTCTATATGTAAGAATAGAAAAACATGGTGTTTAGTAATTCTATGATCTTCAATCTTTTCCAATAACGATTCTTATCAAAATTTTAAAAGTCATGTTGATTTGTTTAGTGTTGTACTTTTTTTGCTCGCTCAAATTAACAATAGTTTTTACTAAACGCTTAATAATTTTACTTACATACAAAAATATTCTACAAAATTATATACAACAGTAGTGTATGTAGGGCATTCAAAAAACCTAATTAACCGGTTTTTGCTTTTTAAAAAACCGACCGGCTTTGAATAATTTTTGTTTTCGAACTATTCCACAGGCCGGTTTTTTTGTGTCGGTTAACCATTTTTTATGAAATATTCTTGCTTTTATTCTTTTTTTACTATAGCAACTTATTTTACGATTTTTAACATTTGCTCAGTGGACCTTATTTAGGGCTCGATTTATAACAACAATCAAATTGTTTGAAAACAAAATTTGTAGAAAATTAAAAATTTTTTCAAATGGTTTTTGAGCAATTTTCTTAAAAATTTGTAAACGTTTCTCTTGTACTTAATCAAGTTCTAAATTATTTGAGAGTACTTCTCATTTTTTAATTTTTAATTTATGATTTGAGTAACTTTTTCTTAATAGATTTAAACTAATTTTTATTAAACTTTGTCATAAGCAAATATATGCTCTAAAAAAAGTGTTCTATGCGCATAAAAAATTCTCTTTAAATCGGAAAATATACGCTTAAAATTAAAAAAAATATGCCCCTTAAGTATTATTTATTCTATCTAAATTTTAAACCATTCGTTAGCATTAATGGTAACTAACTTAATTTCTATTTGCAATTGCTAAAACTATTTTCTTTTTGTACTTTCATACATAGCATCAGTAAATTACAAAATTTCTATCAAATTTATAGGAAGCAAATTATTAAACAATCAGATTTTACATATGTGACATTAAAACAAAAATTTCATTAATGACGAATTTTATAGAAAATTAAATTGGGTGAAAAATGTGCAACATTTTTCTCCTAAGTGCAAAATATGCAAAATTATGCTCTTTAAAGCAAAGTAATGCTCTTAAGTATAAAATATGCAAAAATATGCCATTTAAATTTTTGAAATATGTTCTAAAATAATGAGTTTCTATGAAAATAGAACAAAATATGCTGTCAAACCATATATATATATATATACATATAAATATGCTATTAAGACTAAGATATGCAAAAAGATGCTATATCAAATCGATGCTAACATTCTTAAAATTGTCTGAAACGGATAAACAACAAAGAGTTTAATTCATTTGTAGCCCAGGAAAAGATAAGAAAAATTTCTCTCACCCAAAATAAAGTAAACTTCTGTAAATAGTTCAAAAAATACAAATTTTGAGCATAATTCTCTAGCTGCAGAAGAGCAATACGACTTTTTATTTTTATATTATTTGTCATTACAAATGACATATGCCATTATAAGTGTACTGTTTTTAGTAAAAATATTAAACATTTTAAAAATATTCATATATTTTTAGTAAAAACCAGTTTTTTAAGTAAACCAGCAATTTTCGAATAATTCGAAAACCAGTTTTTTGAATACACTAAGTCTATGGCCACAAATAATTACATTACAATTGTATTTTTATGATTGCAACTGTATATTGCAATTTTAAATATTATCTAGTAATAATTGGCACAGTCGTTTTTTTTTTTTTTACACCTAAGAACGAAGCTTACAGAAAATGGTTCAAATTGGTCCATTATTTTTTTCCATGCACCCATACAAATGTTTACCAGAAAATTGGTTTAGTGATCATAATTATTTTAAATATGCGCATTTTTTATGAAATTCGGAAAAGAAATATTTTCTTTCGGTATTATTAGTATACTAAATTTTCAAGAGGTTGGGTGCATATTTGACCACAGTTTCCATATGAGGACCCCTCCCGAGAAATACTTCTGTATACGTGTATAAATACCATATTTTGTTAGTATCGAAATAAAATTTGGCACGATTATTTTGTATTTAAGTATAAATCATGCTATTAAATTTCACAAAGATCGGTAACTAATTAACCATGTTACTCATACAATACCAACTGCAGAATGTCACTTTAAGACATATGACATATAAATAATTTATTTTGATATTTTATTTGAAATAATTAAAATCTATATAACTATAAATGGCATTACCAAATTTCAGGAATATTGGTCCATAATTAAACATAGTTTCCACATAAGATTCATTCCAGAAAATCACTTTAATGCACATAAATTTCAAAAAATTTTTGATTTTGGCGCAAATATTTTTTGTATAAGTGTATACACCGCAGTATGATTCTTAACAAGGATCGACCCATATATGATCATAGCTTCTATATAAAGACCTGTCCCAAATATAACCTTTCAAGCTTTTATATTTATAATTACTTACAAAATGATATTAAATATGGTTACGTTTTTACCTCTTAAAAACGGTGGTTTATTTCCTTTAAATAACCCGTATACTTTGATTGCAAATAAAAGCAGTTTGGTAGTTTAAAAGTTGTAACGACTCTTTATTTTATTTAAAAATGTACAACAATAATAGTTTAAATAGTTACTATGTGTTCTATACACACGTACTTTGAATTACACACTTTATACAACACACTTTAATTATATACAAGAATATACAGCCAAGGCTTCCAATTAGACTCACTCAAAGGTGTTCTCACGGCCAATTTATATACACTGCACTGCCATCGGACAAACTAGTGTATTCGAATTTTGGATCTTTTGATGCTAATGTTAGCAGTTTCAACATTTGGTGTTACCATACTTACAAACAATGGTTTACAACTATGTTAATAATTTCTACAGATATGTTAACTACTGTTAACATAAACAGAAAGGTCTAGAAGCATTGAGAACGGTTGAAAAGCATTATTTAATTTTAAACCAGCCATTAAAACCGTTATATTTGAATTTAAGTACAATTTCGTAACAATATAATATAAAAATTATAGCGTATTATCTTTTCGTAGATTAAAATTATAAGTAAAGGATTTAAAGTTAAATAAATATAAATACTTAACTTACCATCGTTTTAACTTTCAAATATATTTTAAAGTCATCCAAATAATATTGTCATGTTAAATAAGGTAAGAGTTACTTAAAAATTAAATAATATGGCTTCAAAAACTGATATATTGATTTTGCATGCTTGATGACTCCCTGAACAAGAAATTAAATTTGAACTTATGTTCTTAAGAATGATTTTCATATCATTATACTGATTAGAGTAATAAGGTTAAAGCCATAAAATGTTTATGCTTGAAAAGAGATATTAGCATATATTATTTTGGAATTCATTTGTTGGAAACTTTCAAGGATATGAAATGATTGAATATTCGAAGGATATTTTTGGCAACTTTTATTTTGATTATTTTAACAAACAATAATCCAATAAAATGCCAAAATTCTTCTCTTTTTTTTTTTTGACTTCCATATCCTATAATTCCAATTAGAAAGCAGCATAATAAAAAATTAACTTAATCAATTAAAAACTTCAAAGTTCTTTAAAAAGTTAAAACGAACCCGAAATTAAAAACCTTAAGCCCAGTTATACTATATTAAGCCAATGTTTTTACATATATAAGGAATTTATCATGTGCGAGAAAAAATTTTGATTTTTGTTATACCGTGCAACATATTTATTGTTTTCTTTTAATTTCATTTCATTTTGTAACAAATCTTTGTCGCTCAATGTTATTGATATTTTGCATTAATTTATTACATTTCCCTTTTACGTACAAATGGTAGAACTATTTTACAAAATTCTCATTTATAAATAAAACTGTCATCAGATAAATATATTTTTAAATATGCTGCCAACCAGTGTTGCCATTTTAGTAATTTTTTTCTGCCAGATTTTACAGAATGGATTGGCAAATTGCATGTTTATTAAAAAAGAAAAAAAATTACTAAATACTTTTTGGCATAATTGACCTACTTACAGCAATTTTTTATTTTTTTAAATTTTATTATTTGGTTTCTAAATCTCAAAAGACACAATATATGAACAAAGATATTTACATAGCTTGGTATTGATTCATTAAAAATAGCTAAAACACGTCCAACTCGTTGGATGTCCATAGAAACCATAATAAAAATAATATGTGAGTAATGGTTAGAAATTAAGACGCATTGTATATAGCATCACATATACAAATGAAAAATGTTACACAGCAAACATTTTGTACAAGCTTTATCTGAATGAAATTTTTTTGCTATTATATTTCCCATAAAATATTTTAGAAGAATTAGAAATTAAAAATCGACCCTTTAAAAATTTTAAATAATTTATTATCCCACGAACAATCAATTGCAAATAAAATACTTCCTCAGCATGGAATATTCGGTTGAAAATCTTATTAAAAAAAATAATATCTATAATAATAATAATCTGAAACTTATTTCTGCAAATGAAGAACTTGCAATACGTTCTATATATATATATATATATATATATATATATATATATATATGTATATATATATGTTACAAAAGAGTTAGTTACAGGATTAGTAAATCTATTACTACAAAATATAGATGTTTTAAAGAAAATATGTATATTTTCTCCTGAAATTTTTATGCTTTTTTCACTTTTAGGAAAAATGAGGATAAATGATAAAGATATTGAATTAATAATATGTACAAATACAATGGGAAAATTAACGTAATGGGGATAGCAACATGAACACCATCATCATCATCATTTTGGCCACAAGTTTATAATTTTAAAAATTCGGTGGATAAAGGCCCATTCGAAAAATTGTCTAAATTTGTAACATCTTTATTAGTTTTATCGTTCTCTAATGTTGAAGTGGAGCTTTTATTTAGCTTTATGGATCTGGTTTAAAACTAATGGTGCAACAAGTTGAGAACGGAAATTTTAAGTAGCATTTTAAACATTAAAAAATGGGTAAAATTAGAAGGTTCATATTGCTATTCCTTTGATATTCCTAATAATTTTGCTCGAAAGTAAAATCAGAAAACTGTGAGAAGCTTCGCAGAAAAAGCTATTGCATAATATGCTTTAATTAATTTGTTATTTAATTTTTAGATTTTAAGTTAATAAAAGTTATTTATTAATAAAATAAACTTTCTAATTGGTTTTAATTTTATTTGACAAAAGTAGACAGCTCTTTAAAAAATAAAAAAAGAAAAAAATATTTTGAAACAAAATAAATATAATTTTTAAAAAATCTTCGATTTCAAACCGCTTGACCTTTTTGTGAGATATTCAAAGAAAAACTAGTACCGTGGATGATGTGAACTAGGAAATATTAGGTATATATAAGATTTTAAGATTTGACAAGGTTACTAATCATTCCGGTGTTATTGTACTAAGATTTTCGCCTATTATTATCAAGAGAAGCACTTATGAGTAATCGTACAGATTTAATTAATTTTAGAATCAGATTAATAAATATTCTAGTTGATCTTAAATGAAAACTCAAATATAGTTCTTATTGGATTAATTAAAAAAAATTGATTGAAAGTTTAATGAAAAACAATTATTTCAGTTAATTAATAGTAAAATTTTGGTGATTAGAGCAAACCCAAACAAAAATTTAATTAATGTAATTGAAGTCCATTTTTGTTTTTTCTGAAAATATTTTGAAAATATTTTTTTAAATATATTATTTTTTTATTAAAAAATAAATTTACATTGTTGCAAATTTTATATTTCAATATCTATAGATACAAAATTAAAGTCCAATATTAACGTTTGAAAGTTAAAAAAAAAAAATTCAATTAATACTATTTTGATTTTAAAAAATCTGATTTCATCTTTATTTTTTTAAATCCGAAAACAATATAATTTAAGAATAAAAAATTAGGTGTTAAATAATCTAATATTTCAATCGATTGCTGGTATTGAAATTAAATTTTACACCTAATAATGATAGATGGTGGAGAACAAAATTTGCCCTTTCCTTGCCAAAGGCTGATGTAATTTTTTTGGCATTAAATTTATTCAATATTTAGGCATCTGCTTAAACAACATTACAAATCTTATTAAACAAAATGAAAATATCGGAAATATTTAACAAATGAAGTATATTCTAAAAATATTTTCTAAAAATTTTAGTTATCTATAAAAAGTTGAAAAAAAGTTAATTTCGAAAAGAGGGTCTTGTCCAAGCCAGCCAAAGCCTTTGGGGGAATTTTTATTTTGTGAAAAATAAGAAATTATGTACAAGCATTTAATGGCAGAAAAGATAAGTTGAAAAGTGGTAATCAAATTTTATACAATATTTTTATATTCAATATGTGTATTTTTATTTAGTTATTATCCTCTAAAACATTTCAAACAAATAAATGCACTTCAATGAAATTAATTAAAGTGCATAACCTGAAAAACCCGAAAGGCTGAGCTATGTAAACCTTGATACTTAGAATATCAATTTTACTTAAATTGATCTAATTATATTCTTTAATATCAAAAACTTGATGCAAAAAATTGGAAATAAATGGAACCGTACCGGAAATCGATGTTTTTACAAAAATAAAGTAAATACTTTATTTTTCTTTGATTTAATTTAACAATAGCTTTGTTCCATTATTTTTCATTACTTGTAAAAAGTAAGAAATTGTAAGAAAAGCAAAAAAATTGTCAAATGCGAAAAACTAACAAATTTCCAAAAGTTCGTAATACCCTCTCAATTTTCAGATATTTTGAAAGAAAAACATTTTGATGATAGTTGGGGCACTAAAAAGCTCGTAGCTACTTAAATTTTAAGTCAATTTTGAATTGAATTGAATGAAGAAAGCAAAAGAACATAGCCTTTAAACTTTATTTAAATCTTTTATATTTACTACAATTGAGAAATAATTTATTAATTTTTTTAATTAAATTTGCTTTTCTATTTCAAAATAAAACCATCAAATAATATCAAAATTTAAATGCTATTTCGTTTACAATAGAATGAGGCATCAATCTATCAAATCGTTTAAATACTCAAACAATTATTTAAAATTTTCAAAACCTTATCAAATTATTTTTAATATATTTTTAAGCAAATCACTTTGTGCTTTATTTGAAATATTCGTGGAGCAAAAATAAGTAAATCATTCCATATAAAATCGAATAAATTCTAAAATTTTTGTCTAATTTAAAAGAAAATAAATCTTGGTATGCTTACAATAAAAATCTTTAAAAAATATTACATCGTTACATAGCCTTTTGCAAAGAAAAAAGTCACCAATCACGAAATATATCAGTAAATAATGAATTCAATTAAAAAATCTTTTTAAATTTGTACCGTTCACCAAAATGAATACACCAATTCTTAAGAACTGTAAAAAATTAAAAACAGAAAAATTTTTCCAACTAAAAAATTTATCAAGGCGATCAAGTAGATGATTGAATGAATTAAAAATTTAAACGAGAAATAAAATTTTATTTAAATCTTATTTTTATGTTATATTTACTTAAATATATTTGTTAAATTTAGATGCAAAATGAAACAATTGTGTTAGTTGAAAAAAAAATATATACAGTAAAAATTTTTTCTGTGTACAAGAAACATCTTATGTACACTGAAAAAGTCACCAATTACTAAATGTATTATTAAATAACACATTCAATTAAATAAAACTTTTCTTAAATTTGCACCTTTCACCAAAATAATTATATCAATTGCTGAAAACTGTAAAAAAAAATAAAAGCAGAAAATTTTTTCCGATTAAAAAATTGATCAATGCGATGAAGTAGATGATTGAATGAATTAAAAATTTAAGTGAGAAATAAAATTTTACTTAAATTTTATTTTTATTTTATATATACTTGAATATATTCAATATATTTATTGTGTGTTATTTAAAAGATATATGATGATAATTGTTTCTGTGTGTAGACAAATTTATAATAAATTACATTAGAAGTTGAAAATTTTATTTTTTTAAATTTTGCTAAAAAAAATTCTTTCAATATTTCATTAAAACATATACAAATGTATATGAATAACAAGCTTGATTCTTTTGCTTTGAAAAAATATCTTAATAAGAAGAAATTAACAAAACAATAACAGAATTTATTCAGGAACTTACCAAAAAAAAAGAAACTTTTTTTTGAGCAAAATGCAAAATTTTGTATAATTTTTAATTAAAAAATTTTTAAGATTTCACTTGAAAAATTACCATTTTTAAACATTTACCGAAGATAATTTATGTGTAAATATTTTTATTTAGTTTCCAAAATAAAATTGTCTCAAAATATGCAAAATTTTCTTTATGTTTAATTTAATAATATCTAGGATAAATATTATATTTTGTATGAACAAATTTGGGGAAAACTTTTCCTTTATTATTACTTATACTGTGTTTACATATAGAGGTTTTTTGAAAAACAAATAGTTTTCTCAAAAAACACAAACAATTTGACTTCTTTTTTCATTTACTTCAAAGCCAAAAAATATCTTCATTCAAATTGTTTAATTATTTAACACACAAAAAAACATACTATATTTCCATACAGGGGAGATATTTATAATATTTTTTGTATATGGAAATTTGTTGAAAAAAGAATTTGTAAAAATTGTCAAACAGTTTAGTAAAAAAAATTAAAAATAATGAATGAAATTTATATTTGTTCATAAATTTTATTTCTTCAAAAATTTTGTATTTTTTTAATTAGAAAGTGTTTGTGAGTAAAATTTTTATTTAAAAAAAAAAAATTCTGAAAATATTTTAGCAAGCGAAAAACAGGCCAAAAGGAAAAACACAATAAAATGATATGTGAACAGACATATTTAAACTTATTGTGTTTTTTAAAAAACAAGTAAAAAACTAATGTGTGTGAATAGGTTGTTAAAAAATTAAGCGCTTTTTGAAAAAAAAAAAACTGGGATAGATTTTGATTTAAAAAATAACAAATATTTTTAATTAACTAATAAAACTAGTACTAAGACAAATTATTTTTTTTTTATCGAAAGATGCATTTTTAGTCGTATGGTTCATAAAATTTAAGCTTTAGTTTAACGAAATTTGAAAATTTAGAAATTCGAAAACCAAGGCAAAATAAATGAAGCTACAAAATTATTTACTATTAGAAGAATTTAGCATTTTACAAAAATTCATAAACATATTATGAACTTATTTAAAAAAAGTGAAATAAAAATATTTGAAAATGTGCATTTCCTACATTTTTTTATTGATTTATTTAAAAATTTTCGAAAGAAGATACAAATTCTTATATAGACAATAATAATTAAAAATACTTAAAAATTTGCATTTCATACATTTTTAAAACCTATTTTTTTACCTAAAAATTTTCGAAAGAAGATACAAATTTTTGGATAGACAATGTTGAAGATACCCCGCAAAAACTTTGCTTTCCTGGTAAGCTAGCAGGTATAATTGGAAACAAAAATAAACTACTTATTTTTTGCCTGAATAACCAGCTATTTTTATTCGAGTTGTCCACAAATTCATGTAGTTATTTTTAGACTCTATCGATGCTTAAAAATATGTACCTAAACGAAAATAAAAATAAAAAAACAAAACATTTTTGACGTCAGTGAGATTTGAACTTGGACACAAATTAACTATTCATTTTTAATGACGAATATCTTACTCAGTACATTATCACGCAATTAATATTCTAAGTGACGAAAACTTTTTTTAGTATAAAATATATTTTTAGACAAAATGTCTAAAATAACAAAAAAAAAAAAATAAATAAAAAAAAAGAAAAAAAAAACAGCATCAGAATATTGTTGAACCAACAACCCAACTGATCCATGTTATCGCATTATTACTGTGCTATTATACTATTGAGTACTGAGGCAAATATAATGGCGTCTCATTACCAAAAAAAACTTTAACAAGTAGTAACCATTACCTGGAACCAAAAACTTTTTGCTGGGTAAATTCATCATTCCTTTTTAGATTTATGACAAACTAATTTTTTCCAAAATAATTTTTTTCCTATTGTAAATTTTTCTTCGTATTTAATTGTCCTTAGTTGAAAAATTCAATTTCAGATCCGCATCTAGCCTTGCCAAAGCAATATTTATTGTAAGTATTGTAAATTAAAATAAAAACTATGGCCCGGTTTCATACTATTCTCTTAGTGTCTACTTAACTGCAAACTTATTTAAGAATCAATTAAGTTTAAAACTTAAGTGGACAAGAAAATAAACCATCAATTTTAAAAAATTTTAAATAACTTGAAAGATGTAAAGATATTTTATGGGCTGTAAAATTAAAAAAAGATATATAAATATAAATGTAAAATATATGTATTTTGTATTAATAATAGATATATGTATTTGACTATTATATACATGCCATATAAGCAGTACAATTCTCTGATTTTATTATAGTAAATTTAAAATTAAATTTTTGCAAAGAAAAAAAAAATGTGAGACTTAGGTAAAACTATGTATTTAGTAGATTTTATCATATTATTTTTGGGAATTTAGCAGATGACATCAATAATTTTCTGGCAACACTGCTGCCAACATTTTACATTAAATATTACGAAAAAATGATTAAAACAACAAATGAGTTCAAGAATATATACATATAAGAATAAAATAGTTATATGAAAATTTTAAGCTTAAAAATATTTATTTTTACGAAAGAAAAACTTTTGTAATAATTTTAATTAAGTTGAAATAAAAGCAGAGAAAAATAAGGAAGGAAAAAATTTAAGTCAAAGAAAAGTTGTATAATAAGAAGCTTAAGATTTTCAATTATTGAGAATTTGAGAATTTTTATTGTGAATAATTAAAATGAATGGGACGAAAATTCCAAAAGATTTGATACATATTTCTGTAAGATAATACTTAATATGGAATATATACAAAAACTTATATAAAAAAAAAAAAAAAAAAATAGTTCTTTGGAGTGAATTCGCTCATATGAAACCAACATAGACAAGATAAGCGATCCAAATATGAACATGAAAACCACTAAAACCGCTTACAATTCCCGAAAGAGATAAATGGTGCTTCACTTCTAAAATAGCAGAGCTTACCTTTATAATTGTGGTTATTAAAATGTTGGAAAAAAATAATAGGGCCAACTTTGATATTATTTTTGTATATAGAAACACTAAAATTTAATAATCAATGAAACCAATTTAATGTTATAATAATTTCAAACACGGTTGTGTTTCTCACAAAATGGCTAATAACATATTAGTAAAGAAAAGTTCAGATTACGCAAATATTTGACACGAAATATTTCATTGTGTTTTATTTGACGTTTTTTGTTTGATAAAACTGCTATCAAATATCGTAAAATACAAGAAAGAGAAAAATATGAACAGGCTGTTCAGGTTAAATGCAAATTATTTACTTAAAATTATTTGATTAAACATAAATTTATTTGGTATCAATTATTAAATGAAAATCTTATTTGTATTTTGTTTTAATCAATTTAGCACATTATTCTGAGAGAATTTTGGAATATATGAATCTCAAGGTATTGTTTTTAGCGTTTTTATTTAATGTAACGCCTTTTCCACACTTGCGTATATCTTGGGGAAATGTATGGAAGAATGAAAGTGTGAAACATTTGTTCACACTTGCAATATCTAACATCCACCATCTTTCATCAATGAAAATATCACATGGTTGAAAGAAAATTCTTGACGAAAAAAAGAGAAATTTTCTTCTTTTCCTTCTTTTCTTCTTTGCACTGAATTTCATTAAAAAAATATTATTTTAAGGCATTTTTGAGTTTTCTGAGGAGACATTTGTATGGGGATTATGTGAAATAATGTACCGATAAGAACTAGTTTCAACAGGTTTCGTCCCACGTGCCAAATTTCATTGAATTATATTTAAAATTGGGACCTGTAATTTGTACGCAAGGTTTACATGGACTGCCGGCCAACCATCCAGACATCCAGCCATCTAGCCAGCCAGCCGTCCAGTCAACCAGGCGGACGAATGGACATCATTATATCGATTTAAAAAGTGATTCTGAGGCGATTGGTATAATTTAAGGTGGGTGTAGGATAACTTTTTCTATGCGTTATAAACATCAGCACAAACACAATATACCCCAAACACCTATGTTGGAGTAGTGTATAAAAAGATAATTAAAAAAAGATTTGTTGTTTATGAACCGATTTTGTTGATTCAAAAAACCGAAATTTCAAAAAAATATTTATGACCGATCTATATAAGAACGAAGTATTAGCTTATATAGGGTGGTCAAAAATAGACCGCTTAAGTTTATTTCTTCAACACAAAAAAAAGAAAAACTTCGATTCTTATAAGGATCCATACGATATAAACTTGTTTGGTCTCAGACGAAAACTGTGATAATTAGAAATGGCGGAAAGACAAGTTTATAAAGGGTGACTCAAGTAGAGATACTTTTTTTAATAGCCTTTTTTGACAGATTACGTGTGAGACGTATCATGCTGTCATGTTTAGTATTGTTTAGTATTGTTTGACATTTCACAATGGAAAGACTTACGCCTGAACAACGTTTACAACTTTATTACGTTCAACTTTATTACGAAAATTCGTGTTCTGTGAGGAATGTGTTTCGCTCACCTTATGGTCAACGTAATCGGCCTACTGAGCGCACTATTCGCAACACTATCACCCATTTTGAGACCCACCATTCACGAAGACCGTAAGGAATGACGTATGGAACGACTTGGCGCATTTTACGTCGAGATCTTAAATTGAAAGCTTGTGCAACAACTGAAGCCGCTCGACCTTCCCAAGTGACATCGCTTCGCTCTATGGGCTCTTGAAAAGTTCCAAGAAGATCCGACGTTTTCGAGGCAAATTTTGTTCAGCGATGAGGCCCATATCTGGCTCAATGGATATATAAACAAACAAAATTGCTGCATTTGGGATGAAGAGCAACCTGAAGAGATCAATAACTACCACTTCATCCAGAAAAAACAACGGTTTGGTGTGGTTTGTGGGCCGGTGGAATCATCGGTCCATATTTCTTTAAAAATGATGCCGGGGCGAACGTAACCGTCAATGGCGACCGTTATCATGCTATGATAACCGACTATTTGATGCCTGAAATTGAAGCTCGTGATCTCGGCGACATTTGGTTTCAGCAGGACGGCGCCACTTCCCACACATCGCATCAATCAATGGATTTATTGAGAGAACACATCGGTGAGCACATAATTTCACATTTTGGGCCGGTCGATTGACCACGAAGATCGTGTGATATCACACCGTTAGACTTTTTCCTGTGGGAATATGTAAAGTCTAAAGTTTATGCGGACAAACCCGCTTCGATTCAGGCCTTGGAGGAAAAAATCACGCCTGTCATTCGCCAGTTAAAAGTCGAAATGCTCGAACGAGTCATCGAAGATTGTACTCAACGGATGGACCATGTGCGACGTAGCAACGGCCAACATTTGATACACATAATCTTCAAAAAATAAATGCCAAAGAATGTTCTTTCAAATGATAATAAACATTACCCATTAGATTTGAATTTCCTGTGTTTTTTTCTTTAAAAAAGTAGGGAACCTTTATATACCTTTGATGCCTTTAATAAAGTTTATGAAAATGCTAAAAAAAAAATGTATATCATAGTGGGTAATTTCAACTTTTATAACTGAAAACAAAGATGTTAAATTAAAAATGCAATTTTGATACTTCTAAAACGGTCCAATAAAACATAAATTAAAAAACTAATTATACAGTTGTATGAAGAAAAGTTTTCGCTTTCCAGTTGTGTTAAATTTTTTGCTAGCAACAAATTTTTCAATATTCACTTTTTGCCAAATTTTATTAAAGGCGACCCCTCTGTGCACTGTATGTAGTAAAAATCTTCTAAAAGTTACTGATAAGCTTTAAGTTGCGTAATAAAAAATTATATTAATAAAATGAACCATATACCAAATAAGTTACATGAAAATTTAAAAGCCTTATTAAATAAAAAGAAATTTCGACGTCTGCGTGTCTCTTGTGATTAAAAAAATCACAATATGTACTTAAGTAAATAAACAAAAATTCATTTACACGATTTATTATTTAAATATTCTTTTTATGTGTGAACATTTTCAACATGAAATTTATGCTTTATGCTACAGCATAAAAATTACGCTTCGAAATAAAAAAAAAAAAAAAAAACGAAATAAAATAAATAAACCTGGAGGTCCCGACTCTTATCATTGAAAGCATAACAGAAAAATTCAGTGAAAAACCCAAAAGCATAAAAGCTGTCCAGTAAGAAGAAACCTTGATTTAGGTCTACTGCAACTAGTAGTCAAATAATAAAGACGGGGTCGTTCAAGGATTTCTGGTAATAAACGAAAAAAAAGTCATATGTACTAGGTACATAATAAAATAAAAAAACATATATTCTAAATATTTAATAAATAAGTAGAAAAAAAGTAAATATAAACAAGTAAAAGATATGAATAATATTTGTATTCTCGTAAAATGAAACAGGAGAAGATGAGACAACAACAGCCAGCGGTGGTAGCGGTTGCTGATGCTGCCGTTAACATTAACAACAAAACAAAATTCTCCAATTACACAACCGACATAAGGATATTTTTATTTTTATTTTTTATTTTTCTCTTAGCCTATTTTATACTTGTTGTGGTCATAAACATATCTTGCATTACACCATACACTCACATACACTCTCCACCTCACAAAACCTACAAGAATGTTGAAACATTTTTTTTTTATCTTACGTTCCTTATTATATATATACCAGGCCACATAATATACATAAATACAGTGACGGAAATAAATATAAGTTCACCTATAAGATTCAGAAGAAATAAATTGTAAAAATTTATTTTTTTCATATATATTTTTTTTAATATTTACATTAAAAAAGCCAAAAACGAATCATATTCATAAATTTAAAACAAAATTTTGTACAAGAATAATGAAAATGAGTTGCGAAATAAAGACAAGTTCACTAAACAAAAGCCTAAAAAATTATTAATTGTTATTACTTTTTTTGCGAATTTGTAATTGCATTTGTTACATCAAAAATATGTGATTTCATTGAATTTACTAAATTTCCCAAAGCTTTTAAGAGATTTGTTTACAATACTGTTCTTATAGTGTCTTTCTTGTTGTTACGCTTTCATACTGTTCAAGGATTTCCCATAAGTTTTATATTGGATTTAGAGAAGACTACAGGCTGGCCAACCCAAAACATTAATGCGTTTAGACAAAATTCACTCCTTAGTTTGTCGGGAATTATGAATGGCTGCATTGCCCGTCTGAAAAATTAAGTTAAAACCCATTATGTGTTCACAGTTTTCAATTAAAAATATTTTTGGCATTTCCACATAAGTTTCGGAATAAAAGTCTTTGAGAGAAAATGCAGCCCATACATAGGAGCACCTCTGCCAAAATTTCTTATCATTCTGACTTCCTTCTCTCAACGCAAATTTACGTCAACAATACTGGATTCCTTGGGGTCCATCCAAATTAAAGTTCTTTTTACCATTGAAAGGTATTTCTTTCAATATTTCGCCGTAATTCATGTAATTTATTTATTTTTTTTAACCAATTCAAAGTCTTATTTTTGTGAACTTATGTTAATGAAGGGTACGCCATTCTTGTTGTAAAAATAAGGTGTTGTAAGCTTTACAAAACCTCTTAAACTCTACTAGTGACTACTGGAAACATCGTTGTCAGATTTTTTTGAGCCTCTGTCGCTAAATAGTTAATCAGAAATTGCCAAAAATCGCCAAATTTAAATTTTATTTGGTTTTTTTAAAGAAAAAAAAAATGAATTAAAATGTTTAAAGTGTCGAATAATTCTTAGTGCTTCAAATTTTTGTATAATTTATAAATATAAATTCAGCTTCAACAAAGCTGCTGTGTTATATTTTGTGATATTTTTTTTAGAAATTTTCGATATTCCCCCAAAATCGGGAGTTATATCCAAAAAAAAAAACGATTTTTCGAACTTTGCTGCATTAAAAATTTTTATTATCTCGGATACTTATTAACCCATTTAAAATTTTTTAAATGGCATTTAAAAAGTTATACATATATATATATATATATATAGCAAAACTGTATAAGTTATTAAAGACAAAAATTCAGTTTTTTATTTTTTATTCATATTTTTTAAATTTACAGCCATTTTTGACCCACACTTTATAACAAAATATATTTTTTCATATTTTTTCCAAATACTATATTTTATTTGGAATAAAATGAGCTATCGTTTGCCAAAATCAGATGAGAATTGAAGAACATATGATTTTTTCAAAGTTGTAAAACTCATATAATTCTGTTATTTTTATGAATGTTACAAGTTCTACAATTCTAATCTACTTTTATCAATTGAAGGCTAATTTTTTCCTAATAAAATATAATTTTAGAAAAAAAAAAGAAAAATATGTTTTCTAATAAATTTTAAAAATTAGCCAAATAAATAGCCACCTTATTTATAACCGCCAAAAAATTCGCCAATTCGGAAATTCGGAAAATTCAGTCACCAAAAGCAATAAAAAATTGCCTCGTTTGACGAAAAATCGCTACATCTGCCATCCCTGACTAGAAATCAAAACTGACTCTTTGTTTGAGAACTAAATTAATGTCAATGGAATGCCGAGCGATTAGTGAGCCATTTTTGGTGCAAAGACAACATGGGTCTCAGGCGAAACTCTTTTTAGTGGCATAATTTTATTTTGATTTAACAAAATTATTCGCTACATAAAAAGATCTACCTATTATTTTGCTGATTACGCAGTTGGAAAGCTTTTGCAAATTTTTGTAACTAAAATAACACCGAAACGTTTACAGATAAATTAAATATAATTTTGTAATATTTTTTCTTTTAATCAACCAAGTAAACCACTTTCATTTAAACTGAAGTTGTATATATTTCGCACTAAAATTTCTGCAAGAATACGAAAACCGATAATTTTCCTTTCCAGAAATAGTAAAATATGAGTAATTCCATTTTAAATTTAAAAATGTTAACCTCTCTGAAATTTTTTCTAAAGCAAGTATACCGATAAGGCTTCCACCAAAAAAAAAAAAAGAAAAATATAAAAAAATAAAGATGGACTTTTTTTAGATACACGTTACTAAAGAAAATTCCTTAAAAAAATATGTTATTAAAAATATTTTCAAACTTTTTATATGGCATCTTAAAATTCAAATAACACCAAAAATAAATATATTTTGATATATTTTATATAACAAAAGTTCATTTAAATAAATATATTAATCACTTTCAAAGCTATAGAGTTGCCACAATTCCCAAAGTAAAAATGAGAAAAATTAATTTTACATGCCTCTGTGTCCTCCTCTACACATGCACTAAATTTTATCCTAATGGGTAACCAAGGGTCAAAATTTTTAAAATTTTAAATGGAATCACTCATATATATAAAAAAAATTTATTACGGTATTTTATATAATTCGCCACTATATCATATTGAGCTAAAAAAGATAATATATCCCAGCATCTTTTCTATAAAAAAAAAAAAAAAAAAAAAAATAGGAAAAACAAAATTTTTTAAAGTGAACTTATATTTACTTCGTCCACTGTATATAACATAAGACAACATTGTATACTTAAGTGGAGCAAAACCGTAAAACATAAAAACTTATTTTTGTTATTGTTGTTGTTCAAATTATAGACGCAACAGCAACGCCAACACCAATAAAATATAAAATTTTTAAAATAAAAAGAAGTCTACAAGGGACGTTGAATATTGGTAAGAACTGCCAATATAATAAGGTAAAGAAGGTAGAAGACAAGCAAGCCTTAATGTCAATCAAAAATGCTACTTCACTAAGACTAACAACATTGACTACCACCACCACCATAGTCACTACCAACAATATTACATCCTACTGTTTAGATTGCATGTCTCTCATGATGAGGAGGATAATGATTGTGATGTTTGTGATGCCAATATTGCTGACTATGTTGATGGCCATTATTGAGACAACAACAACAACAATATGCAATATGCATGTATCTACCACACAAATATTAAGTAAGAAGCAGCAGCAACATCATCAACATGACAAAAACAAAAAATAAGGACTTTTAAGAATTGCAAGTATGCATGTGCTCAATCGAAGAAATTCAATCTAAAGATTAACAAGTGCTTTATACATACCGACCGACAAAGGAACGCATACATACTTACAACTTGCCTTTTACGAGGGTTATTTGAAAAGAACTTTGAATGCCATTATTAAAAAAAAAAAAACATTTTTTAAATCTACAAAGATTTCTAACTTAAACCATCTTCAGCTTCTTACATTCTTTGCTCACTTTAACTTAACGGCCGATTAGTGAAACACTGTTTAAGGAAGTATTATTATATTTATTTTGGGCCCTCTTTTATTTAGAAAAATGAAATTTCTAATAATGATTTGTCGAAGATATGAAATCTTTCATATTTCCAAGAAACAAGATACGAAATCTCATTTTTGATGATAAAATACATGCAGTCAATTACGATTACTTTCCCTAAAAAAAACAAAATTTTTTTTATCAAAAATTCGATTATTCTGTAAAATCTGAAATTTAAGCAAAAATTTGTTTTCTCACCAAAAATAAAATGTTCACCAAAAATTATTTTTTTCTCCAAACATCAGAAATTTCAATAAAAATTCAATTTTTCACCAAAAAAAAAAAATAAATATACAAATTTGTCCAAATATACAAAATTGTTACCTAAAATATGAAAACCCATCAAACTTTCTGCAGAAACAAGGACTAGATGGAATTTGACCTGCTAAACACGAATCGGTTTTTATTTTTCTATCAAGTCCTGATCTTGTTTTATGGGTATATCTATTACTTCCACCTCAATAAGACGATTACATGAGTATTTTTTGCCATAACTCGAGAAAGGAAAAAGATCCAGACTAAAAATTCCCTAAAATTTCTTTTAAGAAATCAAAACGACAAAAATGTTCAGTTCTTTATGCGTTATCATAAGGTTGGTAAAACTACTACTAAAATAAGCCATATATCATTAAAATAGATGCACAAATCTTCAATTTATTCACAATTAAGTGAAATACTCACATATGAGGAATTTCAAAAAAAATTTTAACTTTTGAGAGAAAATATTTTCAAAAATTTTGTTCTTCTGACACGAACATCGGTTTGCGGTTTTATTAACCAATCTTTATGTATGCATATTCGAGCTAAACATTTTTATCAATGCGCGCAAAAATTGTGAAGGTTTAAAGTTGAAACTTTCAAAAAAATTTTAAAATTAGAGATTTTACTTTATTGAAACCAAAACACCACGATTTCGTAAAACATCTCATTTGCTATTAGCACATTTCAAAACTATTACCAAATTTTTAATACTTATCGAAGTACACTGAAAAAAAATATATTTTTTACACAATTGTGTAAATAGCACAAAATATTTATTAGTAAAAATCTCTAAAAATAGTGGGTAATAATAGGCATATTTTCGGATATTTTGTTGGAAAAATCAAATGCATATCAGTACATGGAAAATAGTTTCTATTATTTTAAAATTAGACCTATATAGCGAAATATTTTTTATATCAAGAAAATCTTTTTTGGTCCATACTATTATAAGTCCTTAAAATATTTTGACGCCATTTGAATTTTAGTATTAAGTAAATAAAATTCCTTCATTTGACATCAATATTAATGTAATTTATACTTTGCAGTACATACATTTTTTGCATTTTAAATTTTTTTAACGTCACTTTGACTCGAAAGCGTCACTTATTAATAAATTCTGTTTAAGCGATATATTGTGCAAGTTAAAAAAAAGAGGTATTTTTCAGTAGCGAAAAGCATACATTTTACAAACGTTTATGACAATTATATGGAAATTTTTGATTATGGTATTCCGTGCCTGGTTTCTTGACATTAATGGGATATATCTCAAATTACAGAGAATCTCTTCTTTTTTAAAATTCTGTTCTCTAAATTTAATTTCACTTCTGCTAGAAAGTTTTCTATCAAAAAAAAAAAAAAAAACTGTAAAATTTAAAAAAATCGTTAACATTTAAAATTTTTTAACCGAGTTTTATTTTCTTTGATAGACACAGAAAAAAGTAAGAATGAATTTCAATTATGAAATTGCTTAGGTTAGGTTAGGTTAGGTTGGAAAGGGCGGCGCATTCACGCCTACACCCAGAGGCCAAACGGCCCATTGTGATCCCTTTATAAAAAGAAGAAAAAAGAGAAAAGTGGAACCTATACCCAATCAATCAGTTATGATTGTTCCTAAGCCATTTTATTCCCATTACAAACCCTATGAGGTTGACAAGTCCTTTGCCATTAACCTTACCTAGTTCATGTAGTGTATGGCTTCCAAACCACTTCAACCTATTACGCTGAAGCCCTACGCAGTGACAGAGTATGAAATTGCTTACATTAATTAAATTTTTAATTGATTTTGTTCTCATAATCAGAATGATAATATTAATTTACTGAAAATAATTAATTTAATTACTATTGTTATAAATTTTAGACTAAAATCCATTAAAATATTTATTGGCTCAATTCAAATATAAATTGAATCTGCACTATTGCAAAAAGGTCCCTCCATATAAAAACAAACTTTGTAATAGTATTTATATTTATTTAAGAATATATAAGTGTATAATCTTTCTCGGAGAATGTGTTTGTAATTTCTACAAATTTAACCAAAGAAAATTTTGAATCTTTATCATCCATGTCCGTCTATTGGTCCGAGTGTTAGTTGTTATACGGTTTATTATTAAAATATCGAGCCAAGCCATGTTTTCCGGTTCTTTCGACTTAACGAATTCCCTAAACGCGAAAAAACAACAAAATCAAAAAATCTCGAAACTTGAAAAAGTTATACAAACTGTCAAAAATAGGCTAATTAAAAATATATGTCAACTTCACAAGTTATATAAATATTATTCATCTCAACCTGGGAGAAGGGTATATAAGATTCAGCATAGCCGAATATACTAGGGCGGATCAATATTTCCATGAATTTTCGAACTTTCCTCGTAGTTATATGAAATTCAACACTATTCCCATCAAGTACCACCTTTTAATAGACTACTGTCAAATTTTGAGCAAGTATCGTCATTTAAAAAAGTTCTTTTTCATCAAGATTATGCGCGGGTGTACAGGTGTGTAGTCTCAATGGCAAAATTCTATAAATTGGGCTACGAATTGGTACCTCATCCGCCATGTTCTCCGGATTTAGTCCCTAGTGACTACTTCCTATTTCCAAACCTAAAGAAATGGCTCGGTGGAAAGAGATTAAGCTCCAAAGATGAAATTATTGACCAAACAAATGCCTATTTTAAGGACCTCGATAAATCCTATTTTTTTGGAGGGAATAAAAAAACTGGAGAAACGTTGGACTAAGTGTATTGAGTTAAAAGGAGATTATGTTGAAAAATAAATTTTTGTTTTGCAGAAAAACTGTGTTTCATTCAAAAAGTCACGGACTTATTGATCCGCCCTGGTATGTTATATTTATTAACTATTGCTTCTTCTCCACCGTAGCTTCTTCTCTTGATCTTATTTTCGCCTTTTGCTTCAATTGTTTTTTGATCTTTTTAAAGGAATGAATAAGAAAAATTATTCCCGGTTTTGCTTCCACGCCAACATAAACAATTTCAATTTAGATGGAGGGTTTTTTGTTTATTTATTTATTTACTATTTTTTATTTTGCTCACCTTTCTAATTTTTTATACGTTTCTTAAATTTTTTCTTGAATTTTACAATGCTGATATTTCAAAGGTTGATATTTCATCTTGTAATGCATTCAAATAAATTCTAACATTATAAAGCACGTAAAACTAAAATGCTTACAAAAAATACCTATTTTTTGCTAAAAGACAAACAAATTTCTTCAATATTTTTTTTTTTTTTTCATTTTTTAATAGTTTTTTGACAACTGAAAAAATTTTGACTGAAAAATTAAAGTATTGCATTAATTTTCTCCAGATGATTTCTATGAGATATCATCAATTTATTGCCTTACTGAGAAATGGGCGATCTTTTGAAGATAAAATATACTACGCAAATGACAAAAAAATACAAAATTTATATATTCCTTGTTGTTTCTTGCTTAATTTTCTTTAAACTGATAAAAATAGAATTTATAAAAATATTACTTTGATGATTTTCGTTCAAATAATAAAAAAAGATACTGTGTAAATATCTTCTGTGAAATATATCTTCTAAATTTTTATAGGGATAAAATCAAAGGTATTTCGATTTTTCATTACCCTAGACATTGGTTAACATCTTCCCATTACATCCATTGCTCAAGTGCAAATCGTGTTCTGTAGATTTATAGTAACATCAAGGAAATTAATAACAAATTTTATCACAAATTTATAGTTTACCTAGTGTCTACATTAGGCAAATTTTTATCAAAACAAACGTCAAAACAAGTGCGAATATATACAAAGTACCTTTAGTTAAACAGCAGATTATTATTTTGGTTCTTATAGTTGTCAAACTGCATATATAAAAAACAATAAGGAATATGCCATATTGTTGTTTTTGTGCAACTGTTGCCACCTTCCATAAATTCGGGTTAAGTTTGATGTTTGTCTTGATAAAAAATTTTCTAATGTAGACACTATGTTACACTTACCGCATACAATTTTTATTCATGTACATATAATTATTTCTGCATTACCTAGTGTCTACATTAGGCAAATTTTTATCAAATAAACGTCAAAATCAGTGCGAATATATACAAGGTAACCTTAGTTAAATAGCTGATTATTATATTGGTTGTTACAGTTGTCAAACTGCATAAATAAAAAACAATTATGAATACGCCATATTGCTGTTTTTTGCAACTGTTGCCACCTCACACAAATTCGCGTTAAGTTTGACGTTTACCATGATAAAAAAAACCTCTAATGTAGACACTATGTTATGATCATACATACAGAGATGCAAGCCGTAACGGTGCAGCTGGCGGTTAGCCGCTTAGGCGATTTTATTTAACAAGTCACGCCGCCGCTAAGTTATTCGGCTGATTGGAGGCTCAATTTTATGCCAACTTTTCCGATTCAGTTGACTTTTTATTTGCTTTTTTTCATTAATACTTACTTTTTTCTTTCGTTTTGTTTTTTAATGGCTAAATATTTTGTGCCAGAGCTAACCCAATGCCAATTATTTTTTCTACATTAAATTACAGTTTTTATTTAACGGATTTCTGTGTAATTTCTGTGTGTTTAAACCAAGTGGATTTTTCAAATGTGATTTAATAATTATTTTCTGTGGCAGGAGCATGTATTTGAACTAAGAGAAGTCGTCTTAGTCCCTTTACTGTTAAAAGCCAGTTATTTCTCCACGACAATAACCACTTAGATGAGCCCGTCCTTCAAAACCACTAAGGTTTTAAAAAATCGTTTTTAAAATCAAAAATGATAAAATGAAAACACAAATGTAAAAAAATACTATAACTTGAACCTCTAGATAGGAAACAATATAATTTTTCTATATAAATGAATTTAAATTATTACAATTTGTACAGTTTTAATTTTAAAGTGCATAATATACTTGTGTTCTATTCGGGTTTTGTTTAAAAAACTATATTTTACGGGCAAATTTAATATACAGATCTGATGGATTTTTTTATATACTTTTCTAGGTTTTAAGTTTATCGTATGTATAATATTTATTTTATTTTTAGTTATTTAATTTTCAAGCTTTATTTAATGTTTTAATAAAATATAAATTTTTTCATTCAATAAAAAAAAAAACTCGGCGCAGAGCTGTGAAGCCGCGTCCGAAATTTTTTAATCGGCTGGCATCTCTGCCTACAAAAAACTCAAAAGAAACGGTCGTTATATAATTTTTATTGCTCTTCTTTTCATATTTTAATATTTAAATGAAATATTTTTAATGTTATTTTGTTTTTTCTTAAAATTTTTACATAAATAAGTTCTGAACAAATAATTATATTAATAAACAATTTTATCAATATTCAACATAATTAATTTAATTAATTTTTATCATAATTTTTTCTGTGGATCATTATTACTAAAAATAGAAATGTTTCCCATATAAATGAAGCCTACAAAATCCTGAAAACCATTGAATTCAAAATTAAGTTGACTTTTAGCATAATAAGTAAGTTTAGTATTTTTTATAAAGTTTAGAAAAGAAGCTACACAAATACGTAAATAACATAAATTCAAAACTAATTTGCACATTTATCTTACACAGATAAACAGCATAAAGTTTAGTACACATGTACACTAAAGAGCCTCAAGAAAAAAAAAAGTAATAATAATAATGTACTTCTCTAGAAATGAAAATTGGTCTATTTTTATATGATTCCCAAAATATTACATCTGAATGTTTAAATTTACGTGAACTGGAAAATTTTCAAAATACCTCTAAAAATATATATTTTTTTCATTTTCATTATCAAAATTTTCTTTAAAAAAAAATTACTTTATATTGTAATAGAGGCATACTAAAGCTTGGAATATTCATTTAAATAATTGAAATGTCTCTTCCTCTTTATTCTTTATTCCAATATATAATTTTATAAATTTCGGACATTATTTAATATATATTGAGTTTTAATTTACCGTTGGAATGGTCTATCCTGATACTATTGAATATTAAACGAAATTAACCCTTTAACAGAAATAGGGTCCATTTTGTGCATTTAATTCCCAAAAGATGAAACTAGCAATTCTTGCAAATAAGTCACATGGAAGTGTAATAAGTTGCTCTAAAACCGTGATAATAATCGAATTAAAAAGATTTTTGAAATTTATGTAAAAAATTTAAATTCAAGTACTTAAAATTTACTTAGAATTCAACTTGAATTACAGCCCTTTTTCCAGTATTTTTCAAGTATTTAAGTATTTATAAAATTTGCTTCAAACTTTACTTTTTTGTCAAATAAATTTCAAATTAACTTAAATTAATTTTAGTATACTCAAAATATATAAATAGACTACCAGATGTACTTAATTTGCACGGATTAATGGAAATGTATCTGTAAGAAACAACAATTTAATAAATAGTAGATATTGAAGTGATCATTTTAATTGTAAAGATTCCAATTTTCCAGATTAAAAAAAAGAAAAGTTTAAATCAAATTCTGCAGAAAATCCTCAAATCAGATCAACGTTCTAAAACCGTATTTGAGATAAAAAATTAATTTATCTAGAAAAAAATTCAAGAGTCGAAATTATTTGTATTCTTTTAGAAACATGTGATTTTAGTTGTTTATTATTATTATTATTATTATTATTATTTTTTTGTAATTTTTTAATGTATATATTTAATTTGGATTTATTTTTACAAAATAAAGAATATTAACAAGGCTTGAGTTAAACAAAATTTTCAATCTTGAATAAAATTATTTTTTCGACTTAAATTACACTTCGATTCAAGGGTTGAAATTAACTGTCTTAATAGCGTTATGTTCGACATGAATTCAAGTTTCCTTTTCACTGGAGCTATTGAAATAAAGTGTGATACAATTGTATTTCAACACTTGAAATTTGAAATTGTGACTAGAATTAATCTTTTTTATACTTCCAGCAAAAATGCTTATTGGTTAACCATTTATTTGACATAAAAATTAACTTAAGCAATTATGGACCGGAAATCCCAAAATATTACTTGTGCAACTAAAGGGCTAAATGACTACATATATAAATAGTATTGAATACGATCTTTTCAATGATGCCCTTAAGTATAAATTACGATTGAAAATGTACAAAAAAAAATATTCAAATTTTTATAAAATAGTATTTAAATTAAAATCATAGAAAATTTTACTAAAATTTTAATGAAAACTAATTTAAATTTTTTTTAATCATTATGTATTAAACATTATTTGTCTATCATATAATTTTTTTTAACAAAAAGTTAAAAATTATATACACTGTTGATAGAAAACTATATTTTTGGAGGAATTTAAAAAATGGTCCAGTTCACGTGAACGAAATAATTAAACCGAAATAATTTGGGGATTAGTTCAGATTGATATATTCTGATTAATTTTAGAGAGGTATATTAGCAACATTTTTTGTCTCCATACAAATCAATGCACTTTCATGTATATGAACACTTTAGATCATTTTAATGAAATTATAATTACGATAGTAATGATGGTGATAAAGACTTTAAAGAAATTTATATTTCTTTATAATTTTTTCTTCTTCGATGAAAATTGCTTAAAGCATATTGTTTATGTGATCTTAAGTTCTTGAGCAAAAAAATAAAAAATAGTTGTACTTTCGTATTTACCGTTTATTGTGTACTTGAACGTACATACATACATACATACATCTCTCCATCTACATACATACGTATATACTTGAGTGCACCTTGGTCATTGATAAACTACTGGATAAAACTTATTGATCTTTGTCTGAAAGGTAAGACGTGACAATATCAAAAGATTGCAGTATGCCATCAACATAAGTTACAAGTGGTCCAATGAGTAAGAAGAGACTACTAACCTATGAAACCCTATTCTTGCTTTCATTTTCTTTACGCTTGTCAATGAATTTTTAGTAATACATCCATCTAAATCCAAAAGTGATCTATTTGACTTTCATGACTATAATTAGATCGCGTTATTACATGCTTTATTTTCTTCAGCAAGCCTGGTTATAGGTTCAGTGGGAAGAGCACCACTGAAGATGAGAATTTTGCCTTCTGCTGTTAAAGTTGTGATAGTTGGTGAGAGTGTGGTGGTAGTTGGTGAGGTACGATCCTAATTTGCTTCAGTTATGATAATAGGTGTAAGGGGTTGAGTTTGTTGCTGACCAAACATATTCTTGAATAACAGGAACTTTTTCATATCCTTTCTTTAATGAATCATTGACCACTTCTTTTTCATTTTCTACTTGATCGTAAACTTCCTCATTTGGATTGTCACTTTTATATCATCCATAATTTACATTACCTGAAAGCTGTATACAAAAAGTCCAATGAAAGGGAAGTACAATTCCATTATTAAAATCTAGATTTTAATTACTAAACTTACATTTGACTGGTTCAGACTCTGATTGAGCCAAGGCTATAACGACATAAGCTTTTTCTTTTGGTTCTAAATCAAAATTGAATATTATTTCATATTCGCCAAAACTATCTTTTACTTATGTATGTATTTATTCACTTTTTTGATACGGTTTATGCAAAAATTTGTCAAATAAAAAAACTATCTATATATGTATGTATGTATGTATGTATGTATGTATGTTTGTATGTATGTATGTATGTTTGTATGTATATATGGATGTGTGTTTGTCCTCTTAGATGAGTACCAAGATATCAGCAGGTTAGAGATTACAGGTTAATATGTCTATCTGTCCGTCCATTTCATTGTCTCAATGCAACGATATTCAGACGACATAGAATAAAAAGTGTTTGTCAAAAATTCTAGTTAAAATTCAACTTTGCCAGCAATTTTAGCTAAGATACGTTTACTTCTTCAGGGAGACGGAGTACACAACTTCCGTGTGAAAATGAAAAAGACTGAAAGTCTGAATCATGTAGTCTGAAGATTGATTCAAAAACAAAGATTCTTAAACGACCAAAGCTTTTACATTCCAGAAAGTATGAACACACTGATTCATTCCAGTTAGCTGCCGAATGGTATTCAAGAATATTGAAGGACTTCAAAATGTGCCTATAATCTACGAAAAAAAAAAAAATAAGATGATCGTTTATTTTCCCATTCTATTTCAGTTGAACTTCGTAAAGGATAGATTCACAGTAGAAAATTTTGTCTTTGTAAATTTCCTCTTCCCCCAGTCATTTAACAATATACTTGATCACAATTAAAATAATTTTCGTAAGTAAAATTTATTTAGCGTCTTCTCTTGTATTTCGAAAAGAATTTTCAGTTTGTCCACTACATATCAATCTTCAAATACGTAACAATAAATAAAACTCACCCTTCTGTTATTTGTGACAAAACCAGAAAAATTGAAAAAAAATATAAGTTGTTTAGAGACTCAAATGCAAAAATAAAGCAACAGCAGCAATCAACATTACAACACAACAAGAAAAAATGTGTCTGCAACGCAATTTTTGAAATCTTGTTTGAAAGCGTATTTCAGAAATTGATGTTCTAGAAAAGACAATTTTTTTCTTCCTCTTCACGTTGTTAGGACTTTATGTCACACTAACAACAAAAGCTAAATAAAAAAGAAATAAAATTTTTGTTGTTTAAAAATCAGATGAAATAAGGAAAAGAAGGAAAGATGAAAATCAAAAATTCACAAAAGAATGAGTTAAAGAAACCCCTCAAGCTGAAAAAAACAACACACGTACACAAAAGTGCCATTTCTCTTGAATTTACTTCATATACTTTTGTAGGAATACACAAACATGAATATACCCAGGAAATATTTTCTATTGCGGAAGTCACTAAGAAAAGTCTTCCAGAAGTTGATATTCATCGCTAAAACTATTGGGAAAGTATCATTAAAATCAGCTTCCGTTGGGAAGAACTGTTCTCGTGGTAGAATATTCACGAAGTCTCGAAAAAGACTCTTTTGGACTCACAGAAGTATCGTCTTAGTATCATCTAGAAGATGATTAGCACTTCTACTATTTCTGTATTTATAATTCAAATTAGCATTTTTTACCCTTTATAAATTTCTATCGAAATTTGAACTAAAACGACGACAGTCGAATATGATATCATTTTCTTATCGAAGAAGAGTCTCCATTCAGGAAGAAATGTGCCACAGTTCTAATACTTTTTAGATGAAACTATTTAGTGCTTTCTAATCAAGTTTTTTAGATCAAAATTTGATACTAATCACTCTTATCATGAATACTTTTTCCTTCAAAATTTTTTCCCTTTCCCTAAATTTGTAATCGTGAAAAAATTTTCCATGAATAATTTCATGTTAAAATAAAATTCCTCCTATCATGAATGACTTTTTCCCACCACTTTTTTTACTTTTCCCTTTAATTTAATCACTTTATTTTTGCTGGGGAACAGAACATATAACTAGTTCTTCTTATAATTCGAATATTAAAGTTTAAGAAATTTATTTCAAGGTCATGCTCCGTTAATAAGACACAAATTGATATATTGCTCAACAAAATGCAAAACAACAGGTCGATTGCCTGCGGATTTGTGAAGTTTTCGAAAGACGTAGATAAATCTAACACAGAGAATTAATTTAAAAGTTTTTTTTTGTTTTATTGAATTGTGTCACTTACAATGTATCGAGTAACTCAAAGGGGTCAAATGCGTCTCACAAACCTCAACGAACAATTCGCTTGTTTTCCTCCTTTTGCAATAAAATGAATGCTTCAATTTTAAACTTTTTGCACAATTTAATTTGTTGTAATTATTTTATTTTGTTGGGATAAAAGTTAAATAATGTAATAAACTAAACGAATTCTCATCATATTAATCCATAAAAAAGGAACTTCGGAATATACTTTTGGAATATGAAAGAACGATAGTAATGTACTTTGTTTTTGTAAATTTCTTGCAAACTTTTTACAATCATCTAGAAGTCACTAAGAAGTGACGCATGGACGATTAATGCCCAATTATTTTTCAACATTCTTACGACAATCATCCAGAAGTCACTAATTAGTGACGTCTAGAAGATTGGCAACAAATTTATCTTCCAAATGTTTGAAGGGTATATAAACCAACACAGCTATAGTGGAACTCACACATATAAATTTATCTAAATTTATATGCACTCGAAAAAGAAATGCATTCAGGACAGCAGCACCAGCAACATCATCATTTGGGAGGTTGCATTGTAAAGCAGCAATTCGCATTATATTGCATGACACATTCATTAACGAGGGTGTATTAGACATTTATTTAAAAATAAGTTGTAGACAACATTTTTTTCTTATTTGTCTTAAGGATCTCTATTTTATTCTTTCACCACTTTTACACCACTTGACCTATATTAAAATCTGTATCCGGATTTATCTAGATTACTCTTTGTTTTTCTAACCAGTTTGTTATTGAAAATCAGCAAAATTGGTTTTATATATAAAAAAGTTAGGAAAAATTTTGAACCAAGCTCTGAAAAATTGTGAGTTTATTAATATAAATTGCAAACTGCTAATTTCCGAAAAAGTTAGTTACTTTATTTTGCTTCAAAATTTGATCAAATTCTCAATGTATGCCTCTACTTCAAATTGTATTATCTCTGTGCTAAAACGTGCAACACGCATACTGATTGCATCAGCATTAAAGTAAAGTCAAAGCTTTACACAATTTAATTCAAATACACGTACAGCAAGCTAGCAAGCAATATCATCATCTTCATCTCCTGCTGCTACTACAGCAGCATCTCTTCTCTATCATTGAAAGACACACATGTTCGTACACTTGAATCTTAACTACACATACATATTCACCAATATCTTGTCACATTTTCCCCGTGAATGTATGCATGTAGTACTTACATATTGCTACGAATTTTTTGGTTTGCATTTCGTATTTCATATGTACGAAAAAATATTTTTGTACTTTGCATATTTTGTGTTTATTTCTTTCTTTTAAGACAAATACCTCATATAAGAAGGGCGTAGAATAAAGTCGAGTTATTCCTTTTAAGCTGAAACAGTCAAGACACGCTGCATGATGCTGTGTGTAATATAGTATTACGTTGCAAGTGCACATGTTCATATGTTATGTTACAACATTCAGTAGAGAAGACTTCTCGAATGTATGGAATATTTTTATGAAGCAGGTGTTGACTGTTTGTGTCACATAAACAATGATAATGTCTGTTAGAATGTCCAATTCGTCGATAGTATTTTTTTTTTTTTAAGAGAAAATAAACTTGTAAAGAGGGAGAGAAAAAATATTTAAGGAAAAGAGTGAATTAAACTTGAATGAATGAATCAGGGACTGGTTGAAACTATCACTTGATTTGTTATCCACTTGTAAATTTGAGTTTTTTTCTTAAAATTTTGTACGTGTTTCTTTTAAGTATTAAATTGTTTCGGGGAGTTTTGTATTTGTGCTGATTACAGCTTTAAACTGAAAGGTTAAGAAATAAACAAATTTAAGAGCAAAAAAACAATTGGAAGGTGTTTTTTTAAGCGAATTGCAAGTCATTGAGTTAATCTTTATACAAGGCAAAAGACATAACCATTAAACAAAAAGCGAAACATGCAAAAAAAGATGAGTTTTGTAAACTGCAAAAGGATGATTAAACTTTGAAGTGAAATCTTAATTTTAAGGAAATAATTTTATCTTGGATCCCAAAATAACTAATTAAATAATATCAGCCATTGACATCAGGATATTTCAGATACTACTTCAGAGTTCTAACTTTTCAGGAAATGAAAAGTGGCATAAACTTTTTTCAATATGTTTGAATTGAAGCTTTTATTGGGCTTTGTTCAGTATATTTTCATTGCAGCACTTCTGTTCAATTGATAAGAATTACGAAGCAAATTTTGTTTTCTCTGAGATAACTCAGTCTTTCTATCTGGTAATCTTGGATGACCAAAGATTGGGCGCATTGTTTTTTCTTACAATGAGACCGATCTCTATAAATCTAAGACACCCCGTGGACCATAACCGCATATGGGGGTCTTTAACGAAAACAAAATTCTAAATATAAATAAGAGCCATACATAAAAAAATTTTTCGGTGCAGGAATTAATAATCCCAGTACTGGTGCTAACCACGAGACACTTAACGTTGTCATCCCTGTATCCTGAGCCAGTCGTTTCCTCGGAAGCGGATGCAGTAGCATAAAGTAAATAGGAGCAAGTGGTGGAATACAAGAGAGGCTCAAAGTCAACCCATCCTTTAGAAACAAGTGGGACCTCCGAACTCGAAAATAGGCGAGGTCGGTGAAAGCATCGCAAATATCAAAACCAAGAACAAGTGGTGAGCACAACGAAGAAAAAAAGTCCAGGTGGTTCCGAGGGATCAATTTGACTCTCCAGAAGAAAAAAGTCCAGGTGGTTTCGAGGGATCAACTTGACTCACCATCCATCTCATTCATCTTTGGATGTTAAGACAGCACGGTCTGTTGGGGAATAAAACTTCGGGAAAATAATTCAGAAGGAAATCGACTCCCCGCAGGTTCGCATCCAGCTCAAATCTGACCTAAAATTTCATAAAGGAGACTGTAGTCTGAATTCTAGAGGGGAAGGAAAGGTTGCTCTTAATAGGAAACCTTCCGTCGCGTATAAGACTTCAAATGAGAAGAACTTTACGACATGGAAGAGGAAGCTAAACGTGAATAATTGTAAAGAGCCGCCATCTGTCGGGACAATCTATTCAATGCAGTGATTGATACTGTTCCCTCTGGTAAAATTCTCGAAGACCAATGGCAGAATAGTGAAGACTTGGTCAACAACAAAATTTTGAAGCACATATTGGAGTCTAAAGCACTCCAAAAGAGATTATGAGCTGTAAGTTTTAGAGGGGTGACTTAATGATGAAGCTGGCAACACAACAATGTGCAAGAATCTTCAAAAGCTTATTTACGACATACCTTCTCTTTGGGAAGTGTAGAAGAGGAAAGATATCCCGACGCTCACAAAAAAATATAATTATAAGTGAAAGGAAAGGGCAGCAAGTTCACATCAAGTTACATACTCGGCATCATTGGCAAACGGATGTAGGGAAATGGGAGGTCTTCCAAAGGGAAGAGAATCTGAAGGGAGCTCTACTTGGGATGGGTACAGACCAGCACTTGATGGCCAGTCTTGCCAAGGAGAAGGGTATGGCTTTCTTTATGTCCAAGGCTGTCTTCTTCAAAAACGGTAAAACACTCCGTCACCACAAACAATGAGCAGGATTCACTTGTTTAACTGCCAGCATATGAGTAAGAAATGACAGCCAATATCACGAACTTCCAAAAAGACCAGCTCCTGGAGGACCAATGGTAGAGTTCATCTAAACAAACCTCCACCGAAGCAAACTTTTTATTCAGCACTTTTAATATTAAGATAATAAACTGCTAATTATTCCGCCTGTTAGGATACAAGAATTATAATTAGTCATTACGAGCTTCGTCAATGATTGATGTTGAAAAATAAAACTCTTTGGGATTTCCGAATCCAACCTCTGGTAGTAAACAATTTATAACACCTTTTAAAAGATTACCTACCAAAGTTGAAGATTGTAGTTTTGCATGAATTAGAAAGCAGGTGGTTTATATTTTCATTACTAGTGTCATGCTAATAAAAGTGATTTTCTAAACAAAAATTTATTTGTGTTACAGATCTTTTGAGGAAACAATAGAGAGCTATTATGATATTTATTCTATCGGCTCTTTCTCCTATGAACTGAAGTGAAAAATCGTTATGAATTGTGCTACATTTCTTAATAAACTTGAAATGCACAATTTTTTTAACGCAATGCTGGATGACTGATCATAAGGGCAATTGTAGGAAGATAGGAAAAGTATTAACTCATATTGTTAATGGAAAACTATATTTGAATTCAGACGAGCTCAGAAATTTGTTACGCTTTCTCCGAGAACATCTTAAAGAAGAATCGATAATGAAATGAAATAAAACAAACTGTGTTTGAATATTAGTAATTGTGTAATTTAAAAGACCCATTCATTCAAATGTATGCCGCCGCTCCTCATAAAGCCACATATTCGAGAAGCATAATTTTCAATGACTCTGCTGCATAGATATTACTGTATTTAAACCATAACTTCAAGATCATTGGATTACATCTTATGGGCAAAGACCTCAGTTAAATGTCATCATCTTGGAGATAAAGGCATGTTACCTCCGCGACTACACCCATATCATTCAAAAGATATTACCAACGCCGCAGAAGCATTTGTGTTTAAATGGGGTCATTCAGAACGAATTTTCTGGAAGAAATGGCTCCAAATAAAGTCCTTGTTCTCTTTATTTATTCGCATTCTAAGCTTGTCACTGTGAATATAGTAGGTTATCTTTTATGCCTCTTTTATCTAATTTAAGATAAACATATGTGATTATACTGAATACATTAACATCCGTATTCGGATCTTTAGAACGATTAATAAAAATAAAAAGTTTAAAATTTCGATTTCAAAATCTTATGCAAAAAGTTATATTAATTAAAATGGTGTTTATCGTCTTTAAAAGAGAAATTTTGGACATTGTTGCTTTCGGTGATCTTCCTAGGAATAAGCGTCTAGATACTAAGCGTATATCTACACTCTCGGACAATTAAGTGGCTTTGAAATCATTGTCTTCATACAATTTTGGAGTTCTTTAGCTTTCTATTAAATCAAAATATATCTCTCATATGACATCCAGATTTAATAATAAAAATCAGCAATCAAAAATAAAATTTCATTCTTGTCACAATATTTTTAATTGGTTCATAAAGTGTTAATTATTGGTGTTATGTTATTTTTATTTACGAGTATTTTCTATCTTGTCTAAACTATTCACTATTTGCTTATTGTTTGTAATAATTTGTTTAGTTATTCATATAATTTTATAACACATACTGGTAGGTTGTTTGTTTGTTTGTTTTTTTTTTTTTTTTTTTTTTTTTTGTTAAAGATTATAGGAGGTTGTTTTTTTTTTGCATCGATATCTATTCGAGGTTGTTTGTTCATTATTTAAAGCTACAACTCAGCAATAAAACAAAATAAGAGTTTGGAAAAAAATTATTAACAAACAGAAAAAAAAAACTCATAATTATTACATACATTTTCTGTATGAAAAAAAAAACACCTTTATGTACAACATGCATTTAGGCATATGGAAAGTGTTAAAAACATTATTAAATTCATTAATAAAAAGGAACATACAACAATCATGAACAATCACAGCAGCAACAACAACACACATACATATGAAATAACAACCAAACAAAAAAAGTAATCAAGCATTTTATATGTCTGTTACAATATTTGCAGATCATGTTTTCAAAACATTAAAAACTTATTTTGTAATGAAGCGCCAAAGTTGAAGTTGGACCAAGAACAATAATAACAGCAAATAACAGAAGCAGCAAGAAAAAAAATTAAACAAGAAAGAACGTTATATTCGTCTTGGCCGAATCTATATACCTACCCTCTGAAACTTTTTGTTCCGCCCATTTTTGGATTACGAGTTTACTTATAGTATACTTATGTCGATCCTTGATTTATTTGTCAGACATAGTTTTTTTTTTTTTTTTTTTGTAAGAGATATCGGCGGAAAAGTACACAGAAAATAATAAAAATGGTCTTTGGTGCAATCACCAAAATTATAATATTAATTAACTAGAATAATTAATTTTGGTTTAAATTTCAATAAAATTTGTTGATAAAATAAATTAGAATTATGATTAAATATTTGCCTAAAACCAACTAATATTTGTATAAATTCAATTCTACAATTACTTAGATCCTTCCTTCAATAAAGAACGCACAGATTTTAATATAGTTATTTATTTAATTATTAGAAATAATCTAGCCTATAGTCCTGACTATTGTTTAGTCTTGACTATAGTCTGAAGTATTGCTTAGTCTAAAGACTTGACTATAGGCTGAACTATAGCTTAGCCTATAAGCTTGACTCTAGTCTAGTATATAGTTTTGACTATAGTCTAGTATATAGTCTTGACTATAGTCTAGTCTATAGTCTTGACTATAGTCTAGTCTATAGTCCTGACTATTGTTTAGTCTTGGCTATAGTCTGAAGTATTGTTTAGCCTATAGACTTGACTATAGGCTGAACTATAGCTTAGCCTATAAGCTTGACTCTAGTCTAGTATATAGTTTCGACTATAGTCTAGTCTATAGTCTTGACTATAGTCTAGTCTATACTCTTGACTATAGTCTAGTCTATAGTCTTGACTATAGTCTAGTCTATAGTCTTGACTATAGTCTAGTCTATAGTCTTGACTATAGTCTAGTCTATAGTCTTGACTATAGTCTAGTCTATAGTCTTGACTATAGTCTAGTCTATAGTCTTGACTATAGTCTAGTCTATAGTCTTGACTATAGTCTAGTCTATAGTCTTGACTATAGTCTAGTCTATAGTCTTGACTATAGTCTAGTCTATAGTCTTGACTATAGTCTAGTCTATAGTCTTGACTATAGTCTAGTCTATAGTCCTGACTATTGTTTAGTCTTGGCTATAGTCTGAAGTATTGTTTAGCCTATAGACTTGACTATAGGCTGAACTATAGCTTAGCCTATAAGCTTGACTCTAGTCTAGTATATAGTTTTGGCTATAGTCTAGACTATAGTTTTGGCTATATTCTAGCCTATAGTCTTGACTATAGTCTACCCTATAGTCTTTACTATGGTTTAATCTTGACTATAGTCTTGATTATAATGTAGCCTTGCTTATAGTCTTGACTATATTCTTGACTATTATTTAGTCTATAGCCTTGACTATAGCCTAGAGTGTTGTTTAGTCTACAGTCTTGGCTATAGCCTGGACTATAGCTTAGTCTATAATCTTGACTATAGTCTGGCCTATAGTCTTGACTATAGTCTAGCCTATAGTCTTTACCATGGATTAGGCTATAGTCTTAACTATAGTTCAGTCAATAGTGTGGACTGTAATCTTGTGTAAAGTTTAGTCTATATTTCTAGTATACATTTTCAAGATGTTAAACATAATTTTCCTATATTTACATAAGGTAACAATTTCATATAGCTATTATAAAATTGTTATTTTTTATGATTTATTTTAATATTTTCAATTTATCTATAATTTATTAAAATAGTTTCTAGTAACCCGAAAAAATACCATAGAAGCCTCCATTTCTGCGAGACGTACCAATAAAGATTTTTATATTATCCTATCTGAGTGTCTTTATAACCTAAGATCATATACTAATAAAGCATTAAAGAATACGACAGATGGCTGAAGAAATCATCAAAAATATTCAATATGAACTCCTCTTATATACATATATATAAATATATATATATATATATATATATATATATATATATATAATATATATATCTATATATATATACATAATTTTATAAATAATTTTCCGTAGAACAGCTTTGAAACAAGAATGAATTTGGAAAGTGAATCTAACCCACCCCCGGTACCAATGACCGAATCATCTACAAAAATAATGAAACGATCAATAATCCCGTCAACTATTCATGATATACCAAATTATTATTATTAAACAGGTTTCCGAACACTGCGAAATCATGTACATATTTAGCGCAAACAGCTGAAAATGGTTGAAAATTGATTTAAAATTATTTTATTGACAAGTCTTTCTTCTATTTTTTATATTTTTTGAAGAGCTGTCGATTTTTCTCAAACAATTTTAAGCCAAGTACGAGTCGGATAAATAAGTCCGTGACTTTTCGAACTTCCCTCGTAGTTATTTCAAATCCAACACTATTTTCATCAAGTACTACCTGTTAATAGACCACTGTCAAGTTTTGAGCAAGTGTCGTCATTTACATTGCGTTTAACAGCTGTTCAAAACATACATCCTCTTGTATTTTTTTAAAAATGGAAAAAAGTGAATTCCGAGTGCTCATTAAACATTATTTTTTGCGAAAAACCCATCAATCAATCCAAGAAAAAGCTCGATAATTGGACTCTGCACCATCAATCAATCCAAGAAAAAGCTCGATAATTGGACTCTGCACCATCGATTTCAATGCTAAAAAAGTAGTTTACTAACTTTCGTTGTGGTCGCACAAGTACAAATGACGCTGAACGTTCTGGACGGCCAATTGAGGTCAGTACACCCGAAAATGTCGAAAAAAATCCACGAAATGGTGTTGGCCGACCGAATAATAAAAGTGCGTAAAATTATTGAAGCCATAGGCATTTCATATGGTAGTGTGGTTTCGATTTTAAATGATCAGCTGGATTTAAGAAAGCTGTCTGCAAGATGGGTGCAGCGTTTGCTCTCCATTGACCATAAAATTAAACGTGTGACAACTTCAAATAATTGTTTGGAGTTGTTTAACCGCAATCCGAATGAGTTTTTTTCGGCGTTTTGTAACTGTGGATGAAACATGGATCCATTACTGTGCTCCGCAGATCAAGCTGCAGTCTAAACAATGGGTTTCTCCGGGTGAACCTGCTCCGAAGAAGGCCAAGGTAAGTTTGTCGGTCAATAAGGTGACGGCAACAGTTTTTTGGAATGCACGCGGGATAATCCACATCGATAACCCACAAAAGGGATAAACAATAAACGGCGAATATTATATATTATATTTAATGAGGGTTTAAAAAGAAAACGACCCCATATGGCCAAGAAAAAAGTTCTTTTTCATCCAGATAATGCACGGGTGCACTCGTGTGCAGCCTCAATGGCAAAATTCTATGAATTGGGCTACGAATTGGTACTATTTCCAAACCTAAAGAAATGGCTCGGTGAAATGAAATTATCTGATTTTAAAGGAGTATAATTTGTAGTTGGACCATTTGGGATTACGAATTCGATCTTAAGAAGCAGGAACTCTGAATTAATTGAACTGTTTGCTAAATTAATTACAAATGAAATATTCATATATTTTCTCCTACTTTCAAGAGTAGGGAGATCAATAAGCTGTAATCGACTTTTATATGATGGTAAATTAATACTAGGATTCCATGGCAGATTACGAAGACAAAATAAGAGAAATTGTTTCTGGGCCGATTCAATTTTCTTTATATGAACTTCGTATTGAGGATCCCAGACCACGGAAGCATATTACAGAATTCGTCTTACAAGAGATATGAATAATTGCTTGTAAACGTAAGAATCATTAAACTCTCTTCCCCAGCACTTGAGGAAACCTAGAACTCCTTTTGGCTTATCAACAATTTGCTAAACGTGGGAATTAAATGATATTTTACAATCAAGCAATACACCCAGATCAAGAAATTCTTCGACTAGATCAAGTTGATATTCATTTATTGTGTATTTATAGAGTACTGGACTTCTTCTGTAGAACATCATGTGTTTACACTTTCTTAAATTCAGATCTAAGATCTGATTGGAGAAAGGAACATTGATAGGAATAGTTAAAGTTATGGAACAGCTTTACATCATCAGCATACAATAATATTCTAGAATTCTTAATGCAAGCTGTAAATGATTTAGAAATATTAGGAATAATAAGGGGCAGAGATGGTTTTTGATATACATTCTCTAAATAATACACATTGACATCTATTTTTAAGATATGTAGAAATCCAACCGAAAACCGATTTAAGGAAAACAGGAGAAAATCAGAGTTTATCCAATTTGAACTATAGGAGATCGTGATTGACTTTATCGGAAGCTTTTCTGAAATCTGTGTTTGTCTGTAAACCGGAATCAAATACAGTTATAACTGAGGTTACGAACTCCAAAAGGTTAGTAGTAATTTGTTAAAAAATTATTTGTAATATTTTTTTCTGTGTATAAAATAGAGTTACAACGGACACCTTGTTTTACTTAACTGATTTTGCTCATTTTCTTATACAGGACAAATATTTGAGCAAAATTTTGTCCCCCTGGGTGATCCGCCACGAGCCCTATCCTTTTATCAATAGACACACAAACATACAGACGGACGGATATTGTAAAATCGACTTAGAACCTTACGAGGACCCAGAGTATATATGCTTTATGGAGTCTCAGACGATTTTTTCGACATGTTACACACGGAATGACAAAATCAATATATCCCCCATCTTTTTTGATATTGGTATTAAAACATTTAAAAGACGTCGTATTAAGCAAATAAAAAAGATGTTTTGTTGTTTTTAAGACGTTTGACTCTGTGTGGTGCTAAAGAAGAAATATAATTTTGCCACCTCATTGTGTTGTAATTAGAGGTGGAAATGTTTATGGCAGTAAATAACAGCAGCACCAGCAAATGATTCCAACAAAACGACTGGATCAACAATATTATTAAGAAGAACAACAACAATATTAAAACAAAAATCTCAAACAGAAACAACATGACTCGCTGTAAGTCAACATCATTTAGTAGCATCACTATCAAAACAACAACAGAAGCTACAAATAACAAACACTTAATAATACAACAACAATAATAACAACAAATAGATTTTTTTAATGAAACAACAGCTACAAAAAAATATAGTTGGTATTAAAAAGACTTGAAAAAATGGTATTAAATCGAAAATGATGGACAGAAATTTGCTTTGCTAAGAATTAAAGCAAACACCAGCAGCTATGAATGGAAGGTCAAAGAATGAAATCTTTATTTTAAATAAATTGTTATTAATTGGATCTCCTGCGATTATATATTTTCATATTTATTTGGGGCTGATAAATTTTAAACTCCTTTTACCACATTATTAAGATATGAATTTTAATTAATTTTGTAACATTTACTTTGCTATTCTACAAAAAATCAAATTCTTTCTTTTTTTTTCTTTGTTCTCTGGATCCTAAAGACAAAAATATTTGGTTCTTCATATTCCATTCTAACAGAAAAATTTAAATTTTATAGGCCCCATAGAGAAAGGAAAATGCTAGCAATTTTTGAAATTTTTAAATAACAACAATATTTTTATACGTTTTTACATTTTTCCAATAGAGAAAAAATGTTTAATTTCATTTTTTTTTTTTTCTTAAGGTACGTTCACACTAGACAAATATTTGACAAAAATTACGCAAGCACTATATAAAATATTTCCTAATTTTTTTTTTTCTTTTAATGGTAATTCCAAATTATTGCATAATAATCCTTTAATAAAAAAATATATTTTAATTACACCAACAAAACTTCAGCTCCATGAAAATTATATTTTTTTATAAAATAAACAATTTTGAATATATCTTTTATTTTATTTCATTTTAATAATTTTGCTGCCTGTTGTTTTCCACATACTTTGTCGAAACGAAATTTTCTTTTGATATAGAGAAACAGACAGTTATTTTTCTGGAAATGATAATTTGTTGGAATATATAAATAGTAAGTTCCTTAACTTGAAAGATTTCAATAAAATAAAAAGATAAACGTACAATTTTTATTGCAGGATAACTGTAATAAAAATAAACTAAAGCTAAACATTTTTGGAAGGATCTCATGAAGACTGTATTTAACTTAGAAGCTCTTGTAACTGGACAGAATGTATAATTGATAAACGTAGTTCTTCCGCCAATTTTTATGTGAAACGCATATTTTGAAGTGAATTTGTAAATTGTGGTCGGCTAGTCCGATTTAAAAAAAAAAATCACACCGATTTTCATAAAATTTGGCAATGTTATTTCTACTTAAATAAAACTTATTTGTGTCGAATATTAACTTGATACTAACATTCGTGTGTGATTTTCAGAAGAGGGGTTTATATGTGAGCTATGGTCAATTGTGGACCGATCTTCACAAAAAAAAAATTGTTACAAAAATTGATACTTCTACAGAACTTCTTTAAGGCATTTTTGAGTGTTTAAACTTTATGCCGGGGGGACATTTGTAAGGGGGCTAGGTGAAATAATGAACCGATCACAATCATTTTCAATAGGCATCGTTCATGTATCATGAAAGTTCTGCGTGCCAAGTTTCATTGAATTATCTTTAAAATTGCAACCCGTACTTTGTGCACAAAGTTTATATGACAGACAGTCGTCAAGGACGGACACCGTTAGATCGATTTAAAAAGTGATTCTGGGTCGATTGGTAGAGTTTAAGGTGATTGCTAGATAAGTTTTTCTGTGCGTTACAAACATCAGCACAAACGCATAATATCCCGAACCACCTATGGTGGTGCAGGGTATAAATATTTACAAAAGTTATATTTTCTAAAGCAATTTAGTTTGAGTATTACACCTTCACGAGAATTTATTCTTTTACATCCTTAAATTTAAAATAAAAAAAAACAGTTTTATTTTTGATATTCAAACATTTGCAGTTTTATTTTTAGCTTCATTTTTATTTTTTTACTTTAATGAATATAATCTCCAATGGAAAAGAATTAGTACGAGTACCATATACACTCAATATAGAGTGTAAATTTGTATTACTTTGCCAGAGCACATTTATGAAGTGGAAGTAGAAGTTGAAGTGAATAAGACAGATTTGCATGTTTCATTTAAATAAACTTTTGACTTCAATAACAATTTAAATTTAAACCAAAAAGACAGAAATAATCAAGTAGACATATAGACGTACAGACAAAAGTTTAAACGACATCTCTTACCGTATCCATGCAAACATTTAATACAAGCAGATCATGTGAGCCAAAAGTGGAGTGTTGCCAAAAGCCGAAAAAAAAGAATCTAAATTTAACTTTAAAAAGGGTTAAACAGGGCTAAAAGTAAAAAAAAGCCAGAAAAAAGATTTTTTTTCTTTAATTTAAAAACTTATTTTCTCTTATTCTCATTAGTCTTTTTTTTTATAATTTTGAAAGATATTGTAATAAATTTATAAATAAACCATAGAACATTTTGGGTCGGTAAAATAACCCAAATGAATTATCGCCCAAAAAATTCCTATATAGATTTGGGTTATCATATGAAAAATTACCTAATGTTTTGAAGCGATTTTTCACCATTTTTAAATTATAAATTTCTTTTTGATTAAACATTTTTAAGTTTTTGGGTGATTTTTCGCTTTTATAAGAATTTGTTAAAATTATGTTTATAAATAGTATCTATGGTTAATGAAACAAATAAAAAATAATTATAATAATGGATTTAGTCATTCTATCAAATTAGTTATTAGTATTTAAGTATACTAGATGTTCCCGATGTGGATAGTGAAGCGCCGCAGACGAAAATTTATCGATTTTTTTGCGAATAAATACATAAAAATGCTTAAACGAATGATTCTATAAATATAAAATTAGTAGTAGGTATTAATAAATTACTTTATTCGTTGTTGAAAAACTAATATTTTAACCTTTTTATCGCAATCTTACGAATCAAAAAAGGCTAGAAGCTAAAACGAAAATTTTGAGACTAAAAGCAAAAAAAAAAGGCTAGATTTAGTCATAAAAATGCTAAACTGGCAACACTGGTGAACAGCAGTAGATCAATATGTTTTATAAGTCCGTTTTTTTTTTTTTGTTTTTTTTTTTATTAAAGTCTAATGTTGATAATTATAACTTTTTGTATTTCATTTGTACTTAAATTTTTTGGCGCTTTTTGTTCTTAAACAAAATATATGAAATATTGCTTTAGTAGCAAAAACCAATGACAGCAGTAATAAAATGATTGTAGTTTTAAATTTATTTTGTCATTTGTTATGTTTTTTGTATTCAACATTCAAGGTAAGAAAAAAAAAAGAAATATATATATACATATATATATATATATATATATATTTCGTATGTTGTATGTGACCCTTAATTTAGGTGTCAGTTTTATGTTGTTAGTTGGAGGTTTTGGTGTTCTTTGCTTGTTGTATTAATAATTACTTTTATACATGATTTTTTTTTAATAAAATATATAAGACTTATACAAAGGTTAAAAATAGTTAGATTTGTAAATGTCATTTAGAAATTGTCCAATAGTAGATAAATTAATCAGGTTGGGAAAAAACGAATTGGATGGACCCTTCACAAATAAATCTTAATTCACTACTAATTTTATTAAATTACTTTTTTAGTTTAATATAATACAGTTATAATAGAATCTATTCTCTAGTCAAAGGAGTATCTACACTGGTGCATATTCCTATAAACGCATTTAAAATTTTTTGTTTTTCTTTGGGGTATATTCGTTTCTCTTAACCAAAAACAATGTTGTGTTGTTACAATAACTCGGTACTGTTTTATGCTTTTGTTGTTTTCTTAAAGAAGACATATTGGTGATCATTTCAGAATATTTCTATAAACTCAGTCGAGAAAAATTTGTTTAAGAAGTTATTGCAAAACAATATTAAAAATTGTAACAGTTTTAGTTGTTTGTTTCTGATGAAAACATCTCAGTTTACTGGAAACATTTTTGTTTTTATTGGGAAATTTCATCAGCTTAAAGGATGCCCAAAGGAACTTTACTTACAGACTAGGAAAAAAATAAAATTTAATTTTTTCGTTATATAAAATAAATCGTTCAGAAGGAGTTATTCGAGGCTTCCTTAAGAAAGGGCAGAAATACGGAATGTGGATACCAACAAAGGGTAATCAAAAATTAACAAAAAGGCAAATTAATAAAATAAAAGAAGAAGCCACCCGAAATAAATTAAATGCTACACAAATAAAAAAATAAACTTGACCTTCCTGTCAATTACAAATATGTTGCGCACATTATTCAAACAGATGGTAACATAAAATGGATGGCAACATAAAATGAAACAAAGAAATGATGAAAAATGGATGCAGATTGTATATTCCAATAGGATAACGCTGCAGTTCATTTCTCAAATCAATCTAAATCGTGATTTAATGAACATAGTATTCCATTATTGGATCGTCTTGCAGTCCAAATTTAAATTCAATGGATAATCAGTGGAGGTATATGGCCCGTAAAGTTTATGCAAGAAATGCACAGAAGGAAGCCTTAATGACAATAACGAAGTTAAAACCAAAAACTAAGCAAGCCTGGGAAATTAACAGTGATTTTCTTCGAAAATTAGCCAAATCAATACCAAACCGAATTTTTGAAGTTATCCAAAAAAAGGTTCATCAACACATGATTAAAAATGCTAAATCGGTTCATTAGTTTAAGTGCGTATATAGGAAAATGCCATAAAAATGGCATTAGCTACTAAAATCACAATGAAAAAAATATACATTTCAAGTTTTTTGTTATAAAATTTTTAAGTGAAATCAATAAATAGTTTAAAAAATTAATTTTTAGCACCTTAATTATTTTTTTGTCTTCATCTTTGGTAAATTGATTAAAAAATTAATGTGTGTTTATAGGAATATGCACCAGTGTAGTAGTAAAATATTTGTATACTATGAGTATATTCCTTTAGACTGCTGGAAGAAAACATTTATCCGAATTTCGTTACAAAGTCGAATCAAAAATTATTCACATGTAGGGTACAATTTTATACGAGCAACAAAAATATATGAAACCAATTACTATTTCATGTGAATCGCAACCATTGATTGACATGTACAATTCTTTTTGTTATTTCAAATTGAGTTTTTTTTAATTGTAGTTGCTTAACGCTTCAATAATATTAAGTTTGTGTGTATTTAGTTTTTCGTTTTTATACTAATAACTAAATAGCCAATAGTCATTTATTCATTCATTCGGTAGCTTGAAATTGTATCTAAAACCAATTTAACTACTTTTACCAACAAACCATGTACTCGTATTGTGGCAAATAAATGTTTTTTTTTTTTTGCTACTAAACATTTGCATACAAAACAATATAAATTGTTTATAACAAAATGTGAAATAAACATAAACAATTAAAATAAAAACAAGGAAAACTATAAAAATATATATTTATACCAAAATAACATTAAAAAAAAAACACAAAAAAACTATTTTAATTATACAGGTGAATGTATGGATTATATGATATAAACTGCTCTAATACTGGTATATTTGCAAGTTGGACTCGTTCCATATTGTGAAATTAATAATAATGTCATATTAAAATGTCACTGATTGCAATTTGAACAGCAACAATATTAAAACTTTGACCATAAAAACGTTTACAATCATACTTAAAATAAAATGGAATCAATGCATTTTATTACATTTAGCAAAATAAAAACAAAAAATGTAAAATAATTTGTGACAGTTTTTTGTTGTTAGAAATTAACTTTATTGCTAAAGTGTTAACAATTAAATGTTTTAGGAAGGTTGTTTAAGAAGTTAGGGGACAGAAATTGATCTAGCAAGTGAGTAGCGGGATATAGGATTTCCTGCTTTCTATAAGAAATAACAATCAGTAAGATATTCTAAAATTCTTACTGTTTAAATATCCACGATATCCGAGTGTAAAAATTACCACGAATACTGTTTCGCCACAGTAAATACTTGCTCCATTCTGCCAAACAGGAAAACAATGGTATTTACGTATAATCTCAACGTTTACGGAGAACTCTAAACTATCACATACGCCTGGTGCTATAAATTGAGCTCCTCAAAGTACCAGTGCTACGCGGGCGCCATATCTAGTAGAGTATTCTTTCGAATAATGTTCGTTCAAATTATTCGACCAATGTATTATGAATAATTATTTGAAGAATTTAATAGATGTATTTTTCGTATAACGAATAATTCGATTATTTGTATGTAAACATTTTTTAAAGGACAACTGCTTATGTTTTTGTGCTACAACATTTAAATAAAAAATATTATTATATTATTGGAATTTTTAGCTTTCATTTGACAATCATTTTGTTTGATAAAATATTCGTAAATATTTTGTTTAAATTTGTTTAAAAATATGTATCCTTCGAAATTTTCAAGTCAAGAAAATTTGACGTTCTGGAGAAAAACTGAGTACGTAATTTTACTATGTATGGTCTCTAGTTTCATGCCTATTTTTCTTGTGTGGAAATTGCTGTCGCAGGGTGTAACCAAATGAAAATTGTATCATATGACTTTATTTCCTAACATGTAACCACTTACAAAAAGACCTACTTTAGATATCGAAAACTCCCATTATTAGGCTTTTGGAATTGTTTTTTTTAGCTTATTTGCCCAAAATTTACTAAACAATCTTCGAAAAAATAAAAAAAAAACAACAATAGGTGTTAAAATTTATATAAGTTAATCGAATGAAAAACCGTATCTATGATTTCCACAAAATCGTTAACAACAATTCTCTACATTCATTTATGAATAAAATAGGTAGAAAAAAATAGTGCACTTTTTATAAAACAATCAGCCAGCCAGCAGATTTTGTCATAAAATCAAGTTAATAAACGTTTTGTTTTGCCTCAAACAAGTTCTTAATTGTGCTGCTCTAAAACAATTTAATTAACTTCAGGTTATTCTGCTTTACAAACTAAACTTCTATAACTAGGGTTTGAAAATTCCCGGATTTTAAAGTTCCCGGAAACGGGTATGAAAAAATCTTGTTCTTGGGAATTTCCGGTATGTTAAGTTAACTTAAATCTCTAGTTTTATGTATAAAATACAAAAATTGTGCATAATGAATATAGCCAATAAATACAATTTTAAAATTTCGTTTTGAAAGAAATTCGATTGAAAAACTTAATATAAATATAAATGTGCTGAGATCAAAAAAGCTCAATATAAATATCGTTAGTTTCTCAAAACAGAGTTATTTTATATGAATTCTTTGGTATTTAAACACAGATAGTGTAATAGAAAATGAAAAATTAAATACGATTCTTTTGGTTAAAAATTTGTCTTTAGAACCGTTTTTTTTTTTTTTTTTTTTTTTTTTTTTTCAAAAATTTCTGCGAAGATCATAAAAATATTTCTTTTAATAAATCTCCAAACTTTACTTTTGTCCTTCCATGATATCGAACAATTGCTTGGGATATATTTTAAAGCATTTTTTTTTTCGTATAATAATTATTTATCTTTTGTTTTATGAATATAACCCAAGTTTAATTCTCGACGTCTTAAAATGTAAATATTCCTAGATGAGCTATCAGAACGAGGAATTTTCTGAAACATTTTCAGTATTACGTCTATATTTATTATTTGATTGTTAGGAAATTTTCATTTTCGAAATATACGAGGGCGGATAAATAAGTACGTGACTTTTCGAACTTCCCTCGTAGTTATATGAAATGCAACAATATACCCATCAAGTACTACCTGTTAATAGACTACTGTCAAATTTTGAGCAAGAGTCGTCATTTACTTTGCGTTTAACAGCTGTTCAAAGCATACAACCTCGTGTATTTTTCTAAAAATGGAAAAAGGAGAATTTCGAGTGCTCATTAAACATTATTTTTTGCGAAAAAAACGTCAATCAAACCAAGGAAAAGCTCGATAAATACTATGGATAAAAAGTGGTTTACTGACTTTTTTTGTGGTCTCACAAGTACAAATGACGCTGAACGTTCGGGACGGCCAATTGAGGTCAGTACACCCGAAAATGTCGAAAAAATCCACGAAATGGTGTTGGCCGACCGAAGAGTAAAATTGCGTGAGATTGTTGATGCCATAGGCATTTCATATGGCAGTGTGGTTTCGATTTTAAATGATCAGCTGGGTTTAAGAAAGTTGTCTGCAAGATGGGTGCCGCGTTTGCTCTCAATTGACCATAAACGTAGACGTGTGACAACTTCAAAGGATTGTTTGGAGTTATTTAACCGCAATCCGAATGAGTTTTTGCGGCGTTTTGTAACTGTGGATGAAACATGGATCCATTACTGCACTCCGGAGACCAAACAGCAGTCTAAACAATGGGTATCTCCGGATGAACCTGCTCCGCAGAAGGCTAAGGTAAGTTTGTCAGCCAATAAGGTGATGGCAACAGTTTTTTTGGGATGCACGCGGGATAATCCACATCGATTACCTTCAAAAGGGAAAAAAAATAAACGGCGAATATTATGCCAACATACTAGACCGATTTAGTGAGGATTTAAAAAGAAAACGACCCCATATGACCAAGAAAAAAGTTCTTTTTCATCAAGATAATGCACGGGTGCACACGTGTGCAGTCTCAATGGCAAAACTCAATGAATTGGGCTAAATCCGGAGAATATGGCGTATGAGCCCCTAGTGACTACTTCCTATTTCCAAACCTAAAGAAATGGCTCGGTGGAAAGAGATTCAGCTCCAACGATGAAATTATTGACCAAACAAATGCCTATTTTAAGGACCTCGAAAAATTCTATTTTTTACGCAAAAAAAAAAAAAAAATAACGACACTTGCTCAAAATTTGACAGTAGTCTATTAATGGGAATAGTGCTGCGTTTCATATAACTACGAGGGAAGTTCGAAAAGTCACGGACTTATTGATCCGCCCTCGTATACATGTAAGTTATGAATGGACATTCCATCGAGTGCTATTAGATTTTACAAAACTTAATATAATAATCGGATTAAAAAAATATATATATGTGTGTTTTATTTCAATATTTTTGTGCTTTTTTAGTTTTGAGAAAAAATGTAAAAATTAGGTTTTATTCAAATTTCAATGAACTAGTTTGTTAATAGTAACAAAATGAAATTTGAAACTAAAATACAATTAAAAGTGTATAATTTTAGTTTCCCGTTTTCCCGGGAATATAGGTAAATTTTTCCCCGGAACGCTAGCTGATAATTTTCTAGGAATTCCCTTTTTCCAAACCCTACCTATAACTAAATAGAAATATCTAAAAATTATTAAATTAAAATGTGTTCTGGGAAAATTTTCAAGAAAAAAAAACTAATTTCCAGAAATGACTTCAATTTGCAATCATAAAATCAAAAGGATTCTTAATAAAAGTTTACAGCTTAACGAAAAAAAAAGATTAATATAAAACAGGGAGAACGAGTAACTTTAATAAGAAAATAAAAAATGCACTAAATACAAGTATAATACAGGTTGCATGTAATTATCTACATCTATTGTGGCAAATGTAGTTTGTTGCCTTGCCAGTTTGCCTTACTTTTTATTTAATTTTCTTTTCTCTGCTAAAAGGAAAACTATTTCTATAAGTTTAACTAATTGCTACAAACAGCCAAACAGAAGGAAAAAAAACATATGAAAAGCAGTAAAATATTTATGTATAGAAAAAGATACTTTTAAATGTAGCAAAAAAATTACAAACAAGTAATTGAAATAATTACGTCAAGTTTTTACTTTTATATAATTTTAATCTCTTTTGGCTTTGTGTTGTCGAAGGGACGAAGCGACGTAAATGCTCATCTTCTTATGCAGTTTTCATTTTTTTTTTTTTTTTGTGCTAAAAACATTTTCAATACTTGCTATATAATAGATACGCTCAAACAAGTGCAACATTAAGTATGGCAGCATAAAAAAAATAAGAAACATAGTATTTTAATCAAAGTGTAGAGATCTATATGTTTAAGAGTAAGAAGAAAAAATGAGAAGATTTGTAAATAAAAAATAATTATAAGACGAACTCAATATAAAAGTATATGTATGTAAATAATCATCAGAAAAAAGGGGTACACTGAGAGAAATTAAAAAGAAGTTTGTTTTTTTTTCAGATTCAAAATACACAAAGCTTTCAAAGCTCATGCTAACATCACATTCAGTATCTAAAAGATGAATTCAGAGCATGTGATATCTTATAAAATATTGCCACACTTTAAAGGCATTTTCGGTAGAAATTAATTATTGTGATTAATAAAATTTAATGGGATAATTTTTGCTTTTAGCAAATGTGGATAGTGACGACATTTGTTGAGAATAAAAATAATTTGCATTTTTAATTTTTTGTGAAGTTTTCTTTTGTATAGATTTGTAATTGTGTGCTATCATATATACGTATTCATTAATTGAAAAATATATGATTAACTAATTTTATTTATTAATTTATTTATTTGTATATAATAGGTCTGTTCCAGTACTAGTGAAAATCACAGTTTTTAGTCAGAAAGTGTTCCTGTATTCAAAACTTCCTTATATTTTGTTGTTTTTCTGACAAATTCTGACTAAAACCTGTAAATCTGAATAGTATTGGAACAGAGCAAATATATTTTTTAATATATTGTTTCAAATATCTTTAAGTATGATTTGATAATAACATTTGATATTAAATTGAGAAAATACCATTTTTCAAATATTTTTAAAGTTTTCTTTAGGTTTAAGAAAGATTTAATAATAACATTTGATATCAATTTGAGAATGTACAGTTTTTCAAACGTTTTTTCTGATTCTTAATTTGAAATCAAACTTAAAATTCAAACCAAGTTTGAGAAATCCGTTTGATATCAAACTTTAAAGTCATAATATTTCAAACGTTTGGCATCGTGTTTGCTGGGTAAGTACGTATTTTAGATGTTCCGAATTTATGTTTAATACATTTGCAATGCAAAAATATGCATTTTCAACAAAATATGCATAAATATGCACTAACAAATCGATTCCATTTTAGAGCAAATTCTCTAATTCGCAAAGATATTTAGTTTACTCTGTTTTAGGAGTAAAAGCAAAAAACATGCATTTGCATTTGCACTTCCAGTCTTTGTTTATCAATATATTTTAAAAAGTCTTATGAAATTAATTAATTAATTAATTAAAAAGTTATTATAATTCAAATATGACGTCAAATCGCGTCAAAACATTTTTCGTATGAAATATGTACAACCTAAATTTGTATGGAAATTTTCTATCCATTTTTATTGTTCTATTTTTTAATTTATTATAATATATTTAAAAAATATCGAAAACTAATGAGACTTAGTCCCGTTAAAAAATCCCGGGAATTAGGAATTGAAAATTTTCCTTAAATTCTCAATTTTGTTCCGGGAATTCTCGGGATAAAAACCCTACCTGAAATGTTATAAAGTGCACAATATTTTTAGATCGATTTTAAAGAGTTTTAACATTTTTACAAATTAATATTTTATCGCGCCACAACAATTGTAAAATATGATATGGAAATCTTTTTTGATCGCGCTTTACTTTAGCTTCATTGAAATAAATTTAAATTTTTCATTTTGCAATACTCTAAACGGCGCAAATTTTCTAATCAAAAAACTGCAAAAAATTAAAATTTAAAAAATCTTGGTTTCACCAATTGCCCACAATATAATTTAGCACTGGTGAACGACAGACTGATTGAATACAAGTTGGCCTATTTCTGCAAGCGTATGTAGTTTACGTGAGAGGTATTGGACACATATGCTAAAATCCGCGATTACAGGAATCAAAAGATAGAAAAAAACTTATCATTTTTAAACGCTTTTGTTTTTAATTTGAATGCTATCTCTATATAAAGATGTGTCAACTACAATACTCCCTGTTTATGGTTTGCACAAAATGCAACTTCTATTGTATGTTTTTAAAACTTTAAATAATATAGGTTTTCACACTATATTATTTAGAAGAAATCAAACTACATTTAATACAAGAAATGCGTTGAACTTAAGAGTTGCGAGATGTCGTTTGGAGACTACCAAGCAAAGGGTTGAATACTTGGGTTGTTTGGAATATAATAATATTCCAGAAAATTTGAAAAATATTGAAAGAATATCGATTTTCAAAAAAGAAATAAAGAAATATTTATTAAAGAATATACAAATGCTTCTATTGTAATAATCTCATTGTTATATACATATAAATTTGTTATTTAATTTTAATTTTAATTTAGTTTTTCATTATTGAATACTAAATATTCTTAATTTCTATAATTTTGCCAACTGGCTTCAATAATGCTGAGGTACTAAATTTTTTTGTAATGAATATTTAATTTCAATAAAAATTAATAAAAAAAAAAGGTAACCACATGAAACTATTTCAGTTATTGAATATTTGTTGTTTTACTCCACGAAGTATTGTTAACATAATTGCAAATGATGGGTTTTAAATGAAGTTGTTTAATCGTTTTGATATATGCTAAAATGTGGAGAAAGTCTTTGACCAAATTTAGAGATAACACAACAATGTGGAGAAAAATTCCAGATATTGTCATTTCATTACATCAAGTTAGCAAAATGATAATTGGAAGATTTCATTCTCTAGCTGCTTCAGAAAAATCCAAAAAAGAGAGGTAGAAAATTATCTCAAATGAACTTTGCGATTTGTGAAGCAAAGTGAAAGTACCAAAAATTCCAACTAAATCAGTACATAGAAAAGTTTAATAATTAATTCTAATATATAATGAAAATTTAAAAAACAGAACGTGGTTACAATTTTGAAAATATTTTCATAATTTTAGCATTTGTCCTTATCCCAAAATACCGAAACCATCCAGCAAAAACTCTTTGGTTCTCGGTAATGGCAACTATTTTATACTAAAAAGATTTTGTCACTTAGGAAATTAGGTGCGAGGTTAAAGAAACTTCATGACATTTATCCATTATGAAAAATAACGTGCACGTTAAATTTTAAGTTTATGTGTTTTAATAATTAAACAACATTTTTCACTTTACTATTTTACTTTATTAATAAAATATTTAAATTTGTTCATTTAAAATGAACGCATTTTTTTTTTTTTGGAGATTTTAAAAAATCGTTTTTTTTTTCTTTGGGTGAGATTTTTATTCCAAAATGACCCGAACAAATTTTTTTCGTAAATAACACAACATTCGCCATCTCGTGGTACTAGGGCCAAAATTTGGTTATTTGGGCCTTAACATAGATAGTCATAAGAGTTGTGACTATCATAAAAATTCATTTTAATTTAAAATGAATAATATAAATAATTTTGTTGTGGACAAAAAATAACGCAATACACGCATATTTGAAACCTTTTTGAGCGAGAAAGATTTTTGGGCCTTAAAGGTCTTTTTTAAAAATTATCCATTCTTCTCTAAACATTTTAAATTTATTTTTATTTTTTATTTTCAATTAGAATGTTAAGCATGTCTTGTGACTATGTTAACAGAATATGGAATTATGACTGAGTCACAAGAATAATCGTAACTTTTAGTCATAACAAAATTGTTACTTTTTTAAGACAAATAATGCAAATAATTTTTAGTTTACAAAATTAAGGTCTAGTATATAAACAGTCTTAAGAGTTGTGACCATAGATTATTAACATAGATATGAAACTTAGAAAAAACTGAATTGAAAAAATTACTCAAAAAAGCGCAAGTAGTAAAATTGTTTTTATTTTTAATGAAATCTTTTACTAACACATTCTTAGGGTATGTTCTGACTAGCCAAACATTTGATCAAAATGACGTAACCAGTATATAAAATATTTCTAATTTCTCTTTTTAATGGGAAATGTTTTTTTACTTATCATTAATCATAGGCTGACATTTTATCGAATTTTGCTTGACGCTGTTTTCTCTTACAAAACATTTGCAAGATCAAACAACGTTAAACAATGTTTTTGTAAAACTAGTGGTCACGCAATTTTGTTCAAATATTTGCCAAATGTGAACATAGCTTAAGATTTATGTTTCTGATTTTGTGTCAAGCGAAAAATAATAAAAAAAAACAGTTTTAGGAATTAATGAGTGGGTTTTTTTCACTTTAACTGTGTTACGAGTACTTTCCCTTAAACAAAATTGAGTTCTTTTTTCTTGGTGATAACTTATTTCATGAAAGCTTGACGTTTTTTGCTCTATATTTTCTTTAAGTGCATATGCTGCATTAAGGATACTGTTGGATGCCAACCCTTTTATTGTAATAGTTTTGTATATTTTATTTTTTTCTCAATATAAAAATAAAATAAAAGTAAATAGATCTAGTATAAAGATGAAAAAGAATGAATATAAAATAAAACAAGGCACATTATAAAATAGGGGAATATTTAATGGTATCTATAAATAAGTATAGTTTTGCCAAGATTTTTTTTTCAACTTGGTGACTGACTGCTTGCCAGTTTGTTTCTGTAAAGGCTCTGTTTAGCTTCACCAGTAGAGTAGCTGGTTGCCTATTCATTTCGGTCACTGGCGGAGAAAGACAAACAAACAACTGGAGAGATATAGATTGAAAATGTTGTATTGTGTGTTGCCAACTTATATTACCGCATACGCACTTGACGCACTATCTTCGCTGTGTCACAATATCCAGCCATCATCTACATACATATGTATGAATTTGCTGCAGGTCTGTTGTCTATTGCCTTTTGTAAGAAATATATGTAATAGGCCATCCTCTTTTTGTAACGCTGTTGTTGAGTTTTTCTTTTTTTTTTCTCTCAAAGTTATTACATGAATAAAAATATTTGGACTGTTGGTTGGTTGTTTGTTGAATTGGTTTGATATGTGAAGCTGTTTTGTCAAGAGATAGATAGAAAAGAAAAAATAAAATTTGTTCCCTTTTGTTGTCTGATAATTTCTTGTTTGATTTACTTGGCACAAGCACTAACCGCTTGAGCGAGTAGTTTGTCAACATTCCAGAACATTTTATAATTTAACAGTTTAGTTGCAAGATTACGAAAATAAACTGTCGCGTAGCCATCGAAACAACTGCAAAATGAAATGAAATATTACAACATTTAACATTAACGAAAAGGGGAGGGGAACGAACATTAAAGATGAGACCAAGAAAAAAAAGTTACATTGATGAAATACATTCTCTACAAAAATAGATTGATATACATTCATTTCCAAAATAACAAAATATTTGATAAATTTATTGCTTCACTTGATGTTGTTGCCGGGAACATGGACCGGCCGACAGCAACAACGAACATTTGTTTCTGATGGTTGATGGTTTGTTGTTGCTGGACAACGTGATGTTATTGGATTGTGGATGATAATTGTATCGTTATTTCGATTCGTTTCATCTCATTTTGATTCACTTTTTTGTTAATGGATAAATTTTTGTTTCAAAATATTTTCGACAATTTAGGAATGTTTAATTTAAACAAAAGAAAACAAATTTCAACTAAAACATCGTTTAACTTTTTTTAAATTGATTAAAGATGCTGAACGAAGGAAGTATTTTGTAAGAAGACAATTTTTTTTCTTAGGGTTATGGAAACATTGATTGTTGGCAGCTGCATTGGATTGAATGGGGTTTGTAGATTGAAAAAAAAAAAAATAATAATAAATAGAAAATATATTCACTATAAGGAAACCACATTAAAGTGTTTATTAGAGCATAGTAATGGCCCTAAATTTACAAATAAAAAAATAAAAATTAATAAAGAAAAAAAAACTTTTAGAAAATAAAGAAAATACTATTTGTTGAGATCAAAAAATAAAACTATCCAACATATTAAAATTTCTAAATCTCACACTGTTTCTCATATAACTGAAACTTATATAACCAGTATCACTAAGTGAAATTCTAGCTAAACTCCCATGCTTTCGTAATTAGTTTGTCAAACGTTAACATGACCCTACCATTACATTTCCCCGAAAATAAAGCTTTTCGTTAACAATTTTACTATTATGACTAATATAATCTAATAATCGTAGATATTTGTCTTAGATATCAGCTTAAATTTTTTAATCTCCTGTTTTTAAACTTTCTGATTACCTAATAAAATTATTATTTCCCACACACCTTAATCACTCTTTTATTGTAATTTCCTAAAAACAAAACGCTTGATTTTACAACAAATCAAATTTGTGTTTTCATTTCCTTGAACTTGAATTACTCAATATTTACCCTAGATTGCTGGCTGACTCATTGTTATTGCAAAAATTATTTAACATTTACCTAGAATTAAAGCAATTATTTCGGTTGATAATTTTAATAATATTTCTTACAAAGTGCTTAATTTAATGTAAATGTGTATGTATGACATTTTACAATTATTTGCGAAAATATTACAGAAATCCTTACAACAATAGAAGAATAGACTAAAAATAGAATATATAGAGAATAAATTCAATTTGAAAATTATAATAAATACAAATACACACATACGTGGTACTGATTCTTCTAGGGAAATGGAATAATGTTCATGTTAATTCTAGAAACAGAATTGAACAATGCGTTAGAGCGTACGATGATGAGTATGAAAATTATTGGAATATTTAAAATTATTTTCGATCAAAATGTGCTTAAAAGAGATGAACATAATATTAAATAACTTAAATTGTTATACTCTAAATTACATTGCATCGATGAAGTAACCATTTTCTAATACATATTTTTTTTATGAAATTATCGCTTTTGTCGTTGTTATATTTAGAGATATAAGGTGCGCGGTCATTTTTTTTTTTTTGTTCCGTTTATGAAAAGTTCAATCGGTCAGTCTATTTTTGCTAATAAAATCAAATTTTTGGCAATTTGTTTCTTGACCATTTTTATATCCTTCATTACAGATGTAAAGGTTATATATAAGTTTGTCCTTCCGTTTGTAATTTCCACAATTTTCGTCGGACAGCAAAAAAGTTTATATTTTCTAGAACCTTATAAAAAATTATGTTAATAGGACAATGTCCGTCCATCGGTTTAAATGGCGTTTATGAAGCCCACCGATAACTGCTATATATAATATAAACATCGAAAATTCTTTCGAAAATTTTGCTATTGAAATTCTGCAAGATTTAAAAATGGTTTAAATGGCGTTTGTGAAGCCTCCCGATAACTTATTTATATGATATATACATCAAAAATTTAGAAATTTTTTTTTATAACTTTTCTATTCAAACTTGAAAAAAACGATTCAAAAATAGCGGAGGTACTTAAAAAAACAGGGTTTCAACTTTCTAAAGCCGGTGTATAAGCTAGAGACTTCGCTATTGCAAAACAAAATCGGTACATTTTTTCTGAATTTTTCTGCTGAAGAAATTAACTCAGTCGGTCCATTAGTTACAGAGATATCGGTCAAAACGCATTTTTAACCGATATCCAAGTCCTAAATAAGCTACGAACTTGGTTCGATCGATCACAAATATTTTTCTTGAATTTCCAATTTCTTAATCATCCAAATCGGTTCATAAGCAACCGAGTTATTGGCAAATCCGTTTTTTTTTTTAATTTTTTATTTAATATCTGCTTCCCTTATAGTTGCAGTTTTCATGGGTCCGGAAAAACAATAACATTAAACTAAGGCATGTTTGGTTTTTTCAACTTTTTGGATCAACTATGTAAGCTAGAGACTTCCTTCTTTCACGCAAAAACTGGAATTTTTTTTTAAGAATTTTTGTGTTGAAAAGAAGAACTAAGTAGATGCGTATTAGATTTTCTAAAGCTCACAACACAAACCTTTTCAATCTAGAGCTTTTTCAGTTTTAAGAATTGTAATTCAGTTCAAATTATATATTTCTTATCCTACACAAAGAAAAACTTTTACACTTAAAACCTTTTAATAAATGCACTGAAATTTCGCTCCATTATATTAACAACAAATTCGGACAAATCTTTTTTCTATGTGTAAATTCCTTAAAACCGGTCTAAGTATATTTACTATCAACGGTTTTCACCCTTTACTTGCAGAAAAATAGAAAATTTTTAGGGATATTGAGTATAGCATGGTAAGAAATGAGTTGGAAACTATTTCTGCTATTTCAGGCTATCCATTTTAGTTAAACGTAATGCTAAAAGTGGATTCCATTTACGCTAAATATGTTCTAAATTCCTAGGGAATTCCCATAAAATTTAACCTTTTAAAATACATGATTTCCGTTCTTAAATCTCTTTCATAGCCTGGCGTGACATTGGAACCATCATATAAATATGTATATTTTTTTTTCTATCTAAGGAAAAACTATATTCTTAATGAAAATTTTGGCTTTTTCTAATGATAAATAATTAGCCAAATTTAACATACGTTTTCGAATAAGTATCAAATCACCCTTATGCACCGCCATTCAATAAATTTGATAATCTTGAATATAGGTCCAATTATTTCTAATTTCACGAATCTTGAGTGCCTGTTATGGAGCTATCTGACCGTTTTCCTATTCTCAATATTGTGGAAATCATTTTAGGAATAATTGTGCTCATTTATCTTGGAAAACGACTGTATAATTCAGTTGGATAGGTAAAAGTGAAAATTTTTAATTCAATAAGTAAAATTTTTTAATCAATAAGTAAAAATGGTCAAGGAATAAATTGCCATAAATTTAATATTATTGGAAAAAATAAGCTGAAATTATAATTTCAATGTTTTCTTTTATAAAAAGATCAAATGAAAAATTGAAAATGCAAAACGACGTAGTATCAAATCTATTTTCTCTGTGTAAGTAAAGGAAAAAGTAGATTATTCTTTCAAAATCATTTATTACATTTTAATGAACGTTGCTAAATTATCAAATATTGGATAATATAATCAAAATCCTTACTAAAGGAATATAGAATACATTACATAATCCTATCTGCCAGTTCCTTTATATCAAAAGAGAGAAAACATAAAAATGTGTTCAAAATCAAATGATTTCAGTACAAAATTGTTTCAAACTCACTTAGTTTTCTACACAGAGAAACTGAAAACTGTTTTTGTGAGGTAATTAACATCAATATTTTTATTCGAGTATACGATTCTTTTAAAAGTATTGATCGAATAATATTTTATTCCAAACTGGAAGTTTTATTTTTTCGAATAAATTCTAAAAAGTCTTCTTCGATTAATTTTTTTTAATTCGATTAATTTTTTTTTTTTTTTTGAACGATAACGCTAATTATTACCCATATTGTACCATTACAAAGTGCTTTACAGTGTTAGGATGATGTAAAATTTGGACAGAAATATTGAACTGTAATAGGAATAAAACAAATATAGATATAACCCAATTTTGTTGAAGGAAATATCCGAATTTTTAGGTCAAAAAAACAAAAAAAAACTTATACCTCCAAAGCAGCATCTAACTTCCTTTTTAGAAGGTGTTTCTCGTTAATCAAATTTTTTCATTGTCTTTAACAAGCCACTTAAAATTTTATCAATACTTTTTTGAATACATAGGTATACTTTTTGAAAATTGGTACTATTGTGAAAATTTAATCTTTTTGTTTTGAATTGTTATATTTTTCGAAAATGTACTTTTTATTTAGTTCTTCCCAAAAAAGAGTACTTTTTATTGAAAATGTTTTTTTTTCTAATCTGACACTTTTAAAAACAGAACTTCACAAAATTTATACTTTATTTATTTATTTATTTTATTATTATTCTTATTTTTTTTTTTGAAGTTATTTTTTTTTTTTAATTAAAGTAAAGTAAACATTTTTTCAAATGTATAGTTTTTTTAACTGTCCTATTTTTAGAAAATTCGTACTATTTTTAGTGTTAACTTTTTTAAATATTTGTGTCTTAATTTGTATTTTAAAATACACAGAGAAAAAAATTCATATATTTGAATTTTTGTTTTTCATGAATATGAATCGAACATGGCTCTTTTTCCAAATTTTTTTTCATAAAAAATTAAATTTTGTTCATAGATATTATTAAATTATCCATAATGAAAATTTTAGGAATTTTGCAAACATTTTGTTAAATCTTTGATTTAGTTTTATTAGGTTTGATTGCAAATGGTAAATGAAAATAGTACATGAAAATATTAACAATGAATGCCTTAGAATGGCAAAATTCTAAGGAAAATCTGTAAAAAAAATAATTTTTAGAAATTTGCATAATTTTGCTAGCATTCTACATTACATCATTTTGATAAAAAGCACTTCTGCTCTGTTCCCAAAATGTAGCTAAAAATCATTAAAAACTTAACATTTTCTAAAGAAAATTTCAAAAAATTTTTTTACAAATTGAAAATATAAACGAAAAATTTAAACAATCTTTTTAGTTTTCTTGACTTTTGATTCATTTGAAAAAATATAAAAAAAGTTTTAATGCTTAAAAAATTATGTTTATATATTATGAACTGAAATCAAGACAAGTAATTTTTTATATTTATATATAAACTTTTTTCTGTGTAGTTTCTTTTTTTGGAAATTGGTGCATTCATAATTTATTTTTTATTTCTCACTTTTTTGAGAATTGTTTTTTTTTTTTTTTTTGAAAAATGTTACTTTTCTTGAAAATTTAAATAAATAATTTTTGTTTTACTTTTCGGAAAAATGGGACACTTTTTGAAAAATTTGTACTTAACACGTTTTTTTAACTAAATTCTGTGAAAAAAATTTTTGTTTTGTTTTAAATTTTTAGGAAAGATTGTATTTGGAATTAGAACTTTTTTGAATTTTTTTAAGATATTGTCCCTTTTGAAAAATTGATTTTTTTGCATAAATCATTTGTAAAACACAAAAAAAAATATAAAACTATTGTATGTTTAATACCTTCTTTAGCCTTATTTAAAAATAAATTCATTAAAGAGGATAAAATAATAAAATAAATAAATAAAAATAAATATAATTAAAAAAAAATATTAAAAAGAAAAATAATTTTTTTAAGTTGTTATTAAATTTTTATATCAATCGACACCGAACATGTCCTCTTGGACCAGTTCTATGACCTGTCCTAAAGTGGTTAAATGGTGTTAATTAGTCACCTCCAATGACAACCCCCATGTAAAAGTGACAATTTGCTCCCATTTAAAGTTCCGGAACATGAACAAGTCGCTAACCCCGAGAATCTGTCACGTGACTTGTTTTGAACTGGTTCTCTTCCTCTAAAGATATTAATTTAATTATAATTCATACCGCAAGTAAAAAATTTACTTTCATAACTTGTCCTACCCTCGTATAAAATAAAATTTTCTGCAATATCTATTCTAATTTAATACAACACACAAGTTTCTTTAGATATTGATACGTAAATGCAATTTAAAACAAGCAAGAATGCTATTCATTGGGCTGTGCCGAATTCTAAATACCCCACACCAATCACACAGTATTTTTTTAAATTTTTTATTTAGAAATAGCTCTATAAAAATAATGCTTTACTAATTCAAATAATTTTTTTACATCTACAATAGTATAATAAAAAATATAATAAAAAATATAAATACTCGTATAAAAAGTGGTATTCTTGGTTCTAATAAAGGTTTTGAGTTTTATCTCTTTTAATTTTGTTGACAAATATTTCCCGCTTTTTGAAATTTATTAAACATAAAAATTTGGATTTCTTTAAAAACTTTTGGAATTAACTAAACAATAATACGTTATAATCAGGGCAACCAGAAATATGCTATAAGAAGTGTTTTATGCGCATAAAAATGCTCCTAAAATTGGAAAATATGCATTTAAAATTAAAAAATATGCTCTTAAACCATTAATTTTTCTGGCTTAATTTGCAATAATCTACTATTCCTGCTAAAAAATATCTTGATAAGTAGTTGCTAAAATATATTTTCATTTTGCACTTAAAACATTTTAGAACCTTAAGGAAATTACAAAATTTCTATCAATTTGTGAGATGAAATTTATTAGCAAATAGGATTTGAAAAACGTGTGTGACAGTATAAAGAAAATTTCCTTAATGGCAAGTTATGAAAAAAATTGGAGGCAAAATATACAGAATTTTTCTCTTATGTGTAAAATATGTAAAATTATGTAAAATATACGAAATTATGTAATATATGCAAAATTATGATCACAAGTATAAAATATGCAAATATATGCTATTAAAATAGCTAAAATATGCTCTCATATAAGGTTTTTCTTTGAAACTAATACAAAATATGCTGCTAAGCCCAAAATATGTTGCTAAGCCCAAAATATGCTGCTAAGACCAAAATATGCAAGAATGTGGTATAACGAATCGATACCAAAATTCTTAAAATTGTCTGAAACGAACAAATAACTAAGAGTTTGGTTCATTTGAAGCCCAGGAAACAATGTGATTTTTCATATTTTTGGTTGCCCTGGTAATAATTTATTTATATAATGAAAATTGGCGATGTCTTATATTTCTTACAAAAATTCAATGTTTGGAGGAAAAACTAAAATCGTAATCACTTCTGCTCTAAAATCTTTAATCATCTATATTTCTTAGAAAGATATGGATAAATATTATAAATATAATGTACATATCTTTACCTAAAATGCAAAAAGCCATAGCCAAAAATTTTTAATTTTGTACAGCAGAAGCAAAAAGTATTACATGAGACTAATTCCCGAGAAACTAATAAAGTCGAGGCAAAAAATCAAAAACTCTAAATTCAAAACTAAATATCTTTTTAAATTTAAGAAATAACTTATGTCAGTAAGCATGTTTTTCTCTATCTCGCCTATCAATTTACAGAAATATAAAAATCTTTGAAAGCGGACTTGATTTATAGAAGTTAAACATTTTTTTTAAACTTTCAGATACTTGACAAATTTTGAAACGCTGTAGCTTATCTCGTATTATTACTGGGTGACTGCAGAACAAATTTTCTGAAAGTTCTACTTTCCATACATCTCAATTCGATCTGACCAGTAGTTTAGGAGATACAGATTTATTACAAAAAATTTTTCCATTAAAATCACTGTGTGGTAAAATAATAAAAATGTTTATATTTTGGTCCATAACTTTTCTTTTACTGGTCCGATTTAGGTAATTTTTCGTAGTAATGTGAAGTGAATAGAGGTAGTCATTCTGAAGCAATCAAGATTTAAAATTTATCAATTAAATTATAAAATTTTAATGAAAAGTTGTCTATCTTAGGGTTTTTTTTTTTCTAAATATAGTTCTATAATTATTTTTTCTACTGAACCGATTATGCTGATTTTAAATACTTAACAAACAATATAAGTGAATTTCATTTAATTCTAGGTAGTAGTTTGGACGTGAAAATGTTTTCCACAGATGGACAGACAGAGGGACATAGCTTAATCTAGTCAGAATTTCATATGGATCAAGAATATATATACTTTATGGGATCTTAAATAATTATTGCTTGGTGTTACACACGGAACAACAAACTTAGTATACCCTCTTTCACCACTAGTGATGGTGGAGGGTATAATAATACAAGTTTACTCGCAATTTCTATAAATAAATGACAATAGCAACTATGCAATTACTTGTTACTAATAAAGTATGAAAGTAATTAAGGAAATTATAGTCAGTTATTGAAATTTATCACAAGAAATGAAAGGTTTTTTAAAAACCCTTTAAAAAAGTTAAAGCGAAATAATATATGCTGAGGTTAAAAAAAATAAATCTTCTTCAAAACTATCTTCTAAATATGTATTTAGTCTGTTTAACTGTTGTTTTTCTTTGTTTTTATTTAAAAATATTTACTTCTTTCTTTCGTTTTAATATGAAACATATTTACTTAGTGAATATCTAACAATAATGAACAAAAGCAAAAATTTTAATTTTACTAAAAATGTATTCAAATTTTTTTGAAATCGAATTTTAGCTTTCATATAATTCTCATGTAGGGTACTATAAAAATATTTTATCTACAACAAAAAATTCTTTATTTTGTAAAAATCCATTTAGATACACATACGTTGAATACTCGCAAAAAAAAATATTGTTGACAAATATGTTGGCAACAATAAATTAAAAAATACTATTGGTTGTGCTGCACTTGCTGCTGTTGCCGTTTTGTTATTCTTTATTTTCTTCTATACCAAAGAAAATTCTTTAAACAAATATTAACAAGAATGTTGTTGTTTTTAAGTTTTGTAAAACTTTTAATAAAATTGAAAGATAACAATGTCATTGAAATCGAATTGAGTAAAGAGGTAGCGAAAAAAAATAAAGAAACAACTGAAATCCTTATTGAAAGAAAACTACAAATACATTTGGGGATACGCGGTATAAATATACAATATTGATACATTCACATACTAGTGAAAACCAAAAAAATAAATAAACTAATATTGATAAAAAAAAGTACTGTGAGAGAAAAAAGGTCCCAAAACAAATGTTGATTTAATAAAATAATAGTGCGATATAAGGCGTGTTCTAGAGTCTAATATCTTAATAAGTAATTTTATACTTCTAAAGCAATTGGATTTCAACTGCAAAACATTAACAGTCCATAACCATCCATAGCTACAGGGCTGTCATATGTGGCGATTTTTCTCCAAACGTGGAGATTTTTAATTCCTTTTAACGACTAAATTTTCCATTTGGCGACATGGCGATTTATAAAAAAGGTGGCTAATTTTAAAAATGTTATAAAGTATGTATTTGCGTAGAAAAACGATTAGGTTTTCTTACTAATAATCGAATAATTTCAGTATTAGCTTATCTAAAAAAATTAAAGGTCATAATTTATAAATAGTTTTAACTTAGATTGGGGAAAACAATCAGAAACGTACATCAGAAATTTATATATTAAATTGTCTTTTTTTTTATCGAAAATTTTAATTAATGTACTCTTTATTTGTCTTTTTAAAACAAAATTAATAATTTTGCACTTTTCTTTTTGCTAAAAAGAGCAAAAGTTTAAAAGAGAACAATAAATTTGACAGCTTATGTTAAATAACATAACATTTTAAAGAGACAGATAGAATTTGACAATTGTCAACCTAAAAATATCTACGAGTAGACTAGGGGTAATGAAAAGTGTGAACAGTTATGTTTTATTATTATTATTATTATTATTATTAATATTATTATTATTATCATTATTAAAATTATTATTATTATTATTATTATTATTAATATTATTATTATTATTATTATTATTAAAATTATTATTATTATTTTAATAAATGTCAATAAGTTTTTAAAGTTGTTGTCCTAAAATGGAGATATATGTATGTTGTCAGAAAAAAGTATTTTAAGTTCTAATTTAATTTTTTTATTCAATTACTATTATCTACTGCAATTACCATTGGCTTTGTTGAAGCTGAATTTATATTTATAAAAATTGCAAATCACTAGAAATTAAAAATCACTAAAGATTACACGACACTAAATACTTTTGTTAATTTTTTATTATACCCTACACCACCATAGGTGTTGCTGATGTTTGCAACACCAAAAAAATATTTGTTTAAAACGCACCTTAATGTATACCAATCGGCTTAGAATCACTTTCTGAGTCGACTTAATGATGTCTATCCATGTAATAAAACTGCAAATCACAATTTAAAACTAATTGCATGAAATTTGGCACGCAAGTCTGTTATGGTCTAAGGACAAATCCTATTGAAATTGATGATGATTCGTCCATTATTTGTCATATCCGCATACAAATGTCTCCTCTTAATAAGGGTTTAACGATCATAAATGCTATAAATATAGCTATATTTAACTGAAATTTAGCATAAGTCTTATATAAGTAAAAATCCATGTGCCAAATTTCATGGAAATCGATCTTTAATTGACCATAGCTCCCATATAAACCCCTCTTCCGAAAATCACTTTAACGTGCATAAATTCCACACAAATGTTTGTATCAAGTTAACATTTGAAACATATAAGTTTTACATAAATAGAAATCACAGTGACAAGTTTTATTACAATCGGTTCATAATGTAACGTTCCCATGTAAGGCCCACTTCCGGGAATTATCCTAAAATGCATAAATAACATAATATAATGCATAAATATGTTTCCTAGAAATATATAATACTCTTAATACAATACATTTTTCGGCAATTAGACAGAGGCTGAAAAAAATCTGACAACCCTAATTAGGTAGAGCTTATAATATCTTATCATGGCACAAGTGTTTAGCGAAAGAGATAACTTACATTGATAAATCAATCTCTTTAATCAAGCAATTTCTTTATGTAAAAGCGGAGGTTTTGTTCTTCTCGCTAACAGCCATTTTGAGTTCTATTTTGCCTGAAAATTTTGTTCTTGATTGGATATCAACATTTTTAATTGAACTTGTACTAGAATTTCTAGAAATGAACTCAATGATATGCAAACTTTTCTTGTTCTTTAATGCAACATCATCAAAACATCAAAAAATTTGTAGCTAGAAATACGTTGATATATGATCAGTTATTGCTTTGCGAATTGGAAAGGAGAAAGTTGGAGCAAAATTTTATCGCTCACGACCACCTATCGACGTCCATTTAGATAACAGGACTTTTTAGTTTTTAGCCAATAAAAATTAATATAAAAAATAAAAAAATAATACAAAAAAATTTAATATAAAAAAATGCAAAAAAGTCGGACAGAAAAAATCCCAAAGATTTGTTTTTTGATAATCTTTTTCAAACTGATTGTTACTTTTTACGGTAGATAACACATCAGTCTTTAAAATAAAAAAAAGACTCTTAAAGATCTTACTTAAAAAAAACAGCTGACAATTATTCAAAATATAAAAAACAATTTTTATTATATTTGTGTTCAACTACAGTGCTAACCTGACCTAATAACGGTTAACATTCTTTTATTATTTTCTTTATTTTTCAGTTACTTGGAAGAGTTTTAATTAGAGTAACTATTTTTTTTTTCCAAATGCAAAAAAAATGTTAAGTGGTTTGGATAAGCAAAATTTTCAAAATCACACACTATGAAGCGGTTCCAAAAATAATTAACTTCGCGGATCCTTTTAGGAATTTTTCTTTTTGTCGCGGACCACCTGACATGTTTAAATTTTTAAATAATACAAATCCAAACTAAGTAAAAGGCGTTTGCAGGGTCGTCAAGAAAATATATTGATCGTTTATTTCAAAAATACAATGTATTTTATTCAAAACACTGTCTCTCGGAAGCTGTGTGTGTTTCTCATCTTATAGATTCCATTACAAAATATATTTCTTCTACGGCATTCTGAATCGAACGAAACAGTTAGTATATAGAAAGGGCAATGTCTGGGCTATAAAGCGGGTTGTGAAAGACTTTCCAACTATCATTTGTCAAATAGTTTTTAAGTGGTAATGTAACATAAGTCTGAATATTTCCATGATAGAAACTTATTGTTTTTTGTCTATTTGCATATTGTTGCCATATTTTGTTCAATACTTTCTTCCAATAAAAGTAGAGCATTATCTTGACGTTATGAATAGTCGACTTTAACGTTGATTTTCCTGTTTGGCCGGGCTTCTCGAGTTATCATTGTTGATTTAATTTTCATTACCCGTAACAATTTAATGCAGAAACGATTTCGCTCTACCCAACTTTTCTCATATAACTGGAAAGATATTTTGTTTTTGATCTCATTGCTAATGAGTACTAGCATCAGTCTATATTTTAATTGCTTTAAAGACTGTCAATCAGACTTCTATCAGACTGCTACTCTTCTGGGGTATGAGATAATAGCTACAAAACTTAATGACTTTTTAGATATTTTAATATCACAATTGGATCTTCGATCTCTTATTCCGAAAAAAAAATTTATTTATGCATTATTTTAGACCTCTTCAATGGCCCTTAAAAGCCACTACGGAACCCCATTTAGTAACCGTTTCCCTAGAGAGACATAGTTGCAGATTGACTATAAGCACACATTCAGAAATCTTCATCATATGCAAATATGGCAGTAGCCAATTATGTCTGAAAAGTTGGATACTTTAGTAAAGACGACATTGCCAATGAGGATAGAGGAAGTTTTTATCATCGCTAAATGTTAAAATTTAAAATTAATACAATTTAGAATCAAAACGTGTGAGAATTTTAAAGATTTTTTAATAGACATTTGTCAAATTTTAAGGGTACTTTATATTTGACAGTGTGATTCTGCACCATTTATTTCAAGTGTAACTACTAGTTATGGTGCTAACTACAAACGCGAAATGGAGTCGAAAATATCAAATAAGGTCGCGACGACAGTTTACATTTATTCTATATCTACATTTATTACCTTTAAAACGAAATAACAGTAAATGGCGGATATCGTTCCAACTTATTGAATCTTTTTAACGATGATTTGAAGGAAAAACGACTGCATTTGAGCAAAAGATTATATTTGTTTTAGAGGAAAAAATACGGGTGCCCACAAGTGTCGTCTTGGCAAAAAACTATGAAACAGATTACAGACTACTACCTTAATCGCCATATTCTCTAAATTAAGCAGTGATTATTTTATATTTCTATATGTATAGAAATGAATCGAAGGAAAGAGATTTAGCGCCAAAAAAAAAACATTATTGCTTATTTGATATTCAAATTAATATTTGGTATTCAGTTATCTCTTAATCCTAAATTCTTCATTTTTATTAGAGTTTGCAAATAGATTCGGGTTCTTCCTCCCTCATTATTAATTAAGTGAAAATAATTGATTTTTTTTTAATCAATTTTAATTAATTTGTTTATTATATCAACAATTTATATAATTGAAATTTTGCTGAAAACTTAAAAATGTATTTATTAATTGGACTTAAGAATTAATTTAATCTATATTGATGCACAAAAATGCTTCCATAAATAAACAAGTGAGAATATTACATTCGGCTTGGGCAACACTATACGCCCAACATCTGCAACCTTTTAAAATTTCACCTTATATATATACTTTATTTTTCTAGAGTTAGGTCTATAACTGTTTTATTTATTAAAAAATTTTATTCATTTTCTATGCAAAAAAAACTTTATATAAGACAAATATTTGAACCGACTTTCGTCTTTCTAGGAGGTTCGTCCCGAGCCCTATCCTGCTCTCAACAGACCGACGGACGGATATCGTTAGATCGTCTTAGATTTTAACGAATGCCCAGAATTTATATACTTTATGGCGCTTAGATGATTATTTCGACATGTTACACACGAAATGATAAACCCATTATATTCCCCATCATTTTTTGGTGGTTGGTATAAAAACACACCAATTTAAACTAAATTATTTATTGGAAAATTATAAAAATTTTAAAAATATAAAAATTGTTTAAATATAAATGAAATGTACATAATCATGCTGATGCTCGGAATGTATTAATGATTTTATACCACTAGTTTATTTAGTGTCAATTGTCCCTTTCTAGACAGCAATGTTCATTGAAATATATCTACCTGGTTCACTTCCAAATATCTGCAATGCATGATGATAATTACTACATTACTGGCTCGGTCAACGGGAATAACGCGGAAAAGAAAAAAAGAAAAATCGCCACCTCCACAAATACGAGGTAACTTTCTTTTTTACTAACAATTGCCTCTGTATAAAATGCGGGGCTTAGTAGGGATGTACTTATGATTAGGTCGCTAAGAAATTCATCATCGTTTATAGCGGTCACCTCGGGTGGTCGATCCAACAAAAAGATTTATATATCACTGAGATTGTATGTAATATCCAGGGGTGACGCCTTTATCTGGGTATTATACGACAGATTGTCAAAACAAATCTATAAATTAATCAACAAAACAAGCCTAAAATTAAACAACAAATGACTTATGTAGAATAAAATTGCAACAAAATTTTCGGCGCTGGTTAAAAACAGTGTACTAATGATAAAAACTCTTTGACATAAATCGTGGATGGCCACATGTCTTGACATATTATTGTGAAAATTTTATGAAGATCTGACTTCAAGTTTCTAAAAAATGTTAATAAAAGTCGACCTACCTTGAAAAAATATTTGTAATTTTTTTAATTATTTCTATATATACATCACCACAAAATAATTTATATTTTAACTCAGATGGCAACAGGAGTCAAAATAAACATTTTTTTCTGTAAATACCCAGCAAAAACTTTTTGGTTTTCGGTAATAACAACTACTTATTAAAGTAGTTTGTTGGTAATGAGGCGTCATTATTATTTGCCTACTCTGTATTACATTAATAAGTACTCAATAGTATAATACCGCAGTAATACTGCAATCACGTGGATGAGTTGGCTAGAGCACCGAATTAACAACCAGAAGGTTGTTGGTTCAACCCCATTCTGAATCTGTTAGTTTTTTATAACAAAATGTCTAAAAAGATATTTTATACTAAATAGAGTTTTTGTCGCTTAGGATGCTATGTGCGAGATGGTGTACTGAGTAAGACGTTAGTCAGTAAAAACGAATGGTTATTAGTGTGTGTTCAAGTTCGAGTCCCACTGACGGCAAATTTTTTTTTTTTTTTTATTTTTGTTTTCGTTTAGGTACATATTTTTGAGTACCCCTAGAGTCAAAAAATAACTACATAAATTTGTGGACAAGTCGAACAAAAATAACTAGTTATTCAGCCAAAAAATAAGTAGTTTATTTTTGTTTCCAATTATACCTGCTAGCTTACCAGGAAAGTAAAGTTTTTGCTGAGTATAGGCCTACTGATAGAAAAAATGGAGAAATTACAGCCAAAAGATTTTTTAAGAAAAAAATTTATGTGGGTCGATTTCAATTTGAGGCGAAAATTTTTTTGGAGCAAATATAAAATCTAATTTGACTTTTATTTTTTAATAACAGTATACTTATGATAACGACATTCAATTATTCATTTTGGATATTTCTCCATTATAATGCGCTAATTTGCATGAAAACTGAATTGGAACTCCGTTGCGTCTTTAAAACAAAAAAAGAGCAAGTTTTTAGATTACTTTTATATTTACCTCATATAAAATGATTTATATTTTAACGCAAAGAGTGTCAAAGAATTTTTTTTATAGATAAAAATCAATTGATAGGTAAGGTGCAAAAATTAAGGCCAAACGTTTTTCCAAAAAAAAAAAAAAAAATTGATGGATCAAAATCAATTTGTAGCGAAATTTTATCTTTTCAAAATTCTGATTTGACTGCATTTTTTGCTTAATATATTGAGTTGTGTAATGCTGAGGTGGTAAACTTCATAGAAAGAAATAATGAGGTATATTATTTAATAAAGATATATCTTCTAAACTACTTCAATATCTGAATATAACGGCAGAATGATTTTGAAGGGTAAGAAAAAAAATCAAAGTGTTAAAATTATAAATAATAATAAAAATAATTTTAATTTAGAATCGATTAATAAGTTTTCAACTAATTTAAATAGAAGAGAGCTATTAACAAAATTCCAAAGTAAACTAAGATACAATGATAAAGAAATACTTCAAAAGTGCTCCAAATATTAGATATATATAAACAACATAATAAACAATAGCATAAGATTAATGTTAATTTTTGGAAAAATTAGAACATATTTAATTTTGTTGAAATTTTTCCGCATACGTTAGTTTCAATATTAACTCCGGCATTGGTATATTCCATTGACTTCCTGTATAAGTCAGGGGAATATCTATAAGAACTATGGAATGCATAAAAATTTCAGCAAACAAATGAAATTGTACTTATTTAAGAATAAAAGAAATCTACATAGAGCTTTATGATTGAATTTTTAAATATTTTTCGGGAGCAATAAAATTTAGGAAATCAAAAATCATTCGTATTTTATACAAAATTGTGGGTTTCATTTTTCAAATTATTTTTCTATTTAAATAAATTTTTTAAAACAAATATAAAATTATTTACAAAATTAATTATGTTAATTAATAAATTAATTGAAATTTAAATAAAAATAAGTAAAAATAACAAGCTGTAGTAATGTAGAAATGAAGTGCAGGTTATAGGCCTTCTAGAGGACATCAAAATTTCGAGTTATTAAAAAAACAAACTATTTCTTGGATAGATTCTTGTATTAATATATTTCTGATTCTGTGATTTTTTTTGTTAATTTTTTCTTTTTAAACTTCTTTGGAAAGTAGAATTTTGTTTGTTTTGGTCGAATATTAAAAGCAAATTTTTAAACAAATTCTGAACAAAATACAATTTTCCAATAATTAGAAATTAGATTTATTAGGCATTAATTTGAGTCAAAATTTATTTATATTGGACAAACAGGTCCGAAGATATATTGATTTAAAATGAATGTATTAAAAAAAAAAATCTAAAAAATGTGAACTTTGAAGTAACGAGTGATTCAAGTAGAGATACTTTTTTCAATAGCCTTTTTTTACAGATCACGTATGAGTCGTGTCATGCTGACATCTTATTTTTGTTTAGTATTGTTTGGCATTTCATATTGAAAAGACTTACGCCTGAACAACGTTTACAAATCGTTCTACTTTATTACGAAAATTCAAGTTCTGTGAGGAATGTGTTTCGTGCACTTCGCCCAACTTATGGTCAACATATTCGGCCTACTGAGGGTACTATTCGCAACACCATCACCCATTTTGAGACCCAGCATTCATTATTGGATAATATTCGACCGAATAGACCACGTCAAGCACGCTGTGAAGAAAATTTAGCGGCAGTAGCTGGGAGTGTACACGAAGACCGTGGAGAGTCGATTCGGCGCCGTTCGCAGCAACTCGGACTGACGTATGGAACGACTTGGTACATTTTACTTCGAGATCTTAAATTGAAAGCGTACAAAATACAGCTTGTGCAACAACTGAAATCGCTTGACCTTCCCAAGTGACATCGCTTCGCTCTATGGGCTCTTGAAAAGTTCCAAGAAAATCCGACGTTTTCAAGGCAAATTTTGTTCAGCGATGAGGCCCATTTCTGGCTCAATGGGTATGTAAACAAACAAAATTGTCGTATTTAGGACGAAGAGCAATCTGAAGAGATTCAAGAAATGCCATTTCATCCACAAAAAACAACGGTTTTGTGTGGTTTGTGGGCCGGTGGATCGGTCCATATTTCTCTAAAAATGATGACGGTGCGAATGTAACCGTCAATGGCGACCGTTATCGTGCCATGATAACCGACTATTTGATACCTGAAATTGAAGCTCGTGATCGCGACGACATTTGGTTTCAGCAAGACGGCGCCACTTATCACACATCGCATCAATCAATGGATTTATTGAGAGAACACTTCGGTGAGCACATAATTTCACGTTTTGGGCCGGTCGATTGGCCACCAAGATCGTATGAGGATATGTAAAGTCTAAAGTTTATGCGGACAAATCCGCTTCGATTTAGGCCTTGGAGAAAAACATCACACGTGTCATTCGCCAGTTACCAGTCGAAATATAGCCTTCAAAAAATAAATGCCAAAGAATGTTCTTTCAAATGATAATAAACATTCCCCATTAAATTTGAATTTTCTGTGTTTTTTTTTTCTTTAAAAAAGTAGGTAACCTCGAAATGGATCACCCTATACAACGAATTTGAAAATTTTTAAGAAGTATTGACGTAGTGTGTATGCCAAATTTTATCTTAATAGGAGGGGGTAAAGTCAAAAATTTTTCTCCCCCTAATGCTATGTGGTCCTTCGAGCTAGACGACATAGAAACCACATAAATTCTGAGTTGATAACGCTAGCTTTTCTAGCCTACCCCAAAACTTCAGGTGCTGGAAATATGTGTTGCAGCACAAGAATTTGTATTTGTTTTTTAGTAGTTTTTATTAATAGACCATAAACTTAGCCTAGGTACAGAGACATCACGGCAATTAACATTTACATCTTATCTAGAAGTAGATACAATTCATTAGAATTCAATTACGAAAAATATCTGCAGTTGGTAACCAATTATGGTGTATGGAAGCTCTTACCTCTATTCGCCGATAACTCCATTATAATGTCAAATCCATTAAAATTTATCAAGTAATTTATTAACTAGACACTGCCGAAAAATAGCATTTTACATTTGTATGGTGGCTATGTGAAGTAATTGACTGATCATAGCTCAGTTCAATAAGCTTCGTCGTTATGGCAAAATTAATATATGTACCAAATTTCACAAAATTTTCTTTAAAATTGCGACCTGTACTTTGTTCACAAGTTTTACGTGCACAGCCAACCAGATGAATATCAGTAAATCTCAAAATAAATTAATTCTGAATTGTCTGCTACATATAAACCATATTTTTCACAAACATCAGCTCAAACGCATAATACCTCGATCTACTACAGACTAGTAAAATAATTTTTGATAATATTAAATATTTTTATTAGTAACATTTATAAATTAGTATTATGAAGAGAAAATAAAATTTTTCGGTAAAAACGCAAATTTTTACCTCACCATCTTCGATTGTGATAAAATTTGGTATACACATTCACTAAGTGAATACAAAATTTCAAGTTCCTAAAAATTTTCAAATTTGTTGTACTCTAGCTTGTATCGCGGTTTTAAGTTCACCTTTTTTAGAATCATTTTTTTTTTTAATAATCGGTAATTGCGGTACCCAGGCAGAGTCGATAGCTGTAGTCTATTCTGTACCGCCATTCATAGTGCCTTTCCCAGTAGGTACTCGTTAAAAACTAGATAAGAACTGATAACAAATTTAATAATGAAGAAGTTAAGAGGAATGCTTGCAATACTAATTAGTTATAAAAAAAGTTACATAATTTTGACAATTAAAGGATATTCCTCTCAACTGTCATCCAATAGGGAATATGGTTCTGAAAAATCTCTTTTAATACTAGCAACACTTTTTTTTGTCTCACTGTATAAACAAGTTTAATATAACTGGCATAAAAGCGACACTAGGAATTAATTTCCTTGATATGTATTTTTTATTTTTCCTTATCTCTTACCGCGGAAAAAAATAGAAATTTTAGCAAAAAAAAATTTACACATTAAAATTGTCAAATATATTTTTTAGTTTTTATTGTTAGCACAGCTTTTGGTGTGTTTCTAAATATAAAAATTTCCTGTTTCAAATTTTTTTCCAGCAATGTATGTTAGTGTGTCTGTTGCCTCCGGTTCCGTTTTGTTTATACAATTTAATTTCTATGTATGGGTATGAACATGGGTTTTTGTTTCTCACATATGCCATTATACATAGAGCACTTTCAACATACATAGAGCACTTTCAACTTTATTGAAAATGGGTAGATTTCTTTTTTTTTTAAATTTTCTTCCTCTAAAAAAAGTTCTTTAATAAAAACAGAAAATGTCTAAGAACAGGAACAATTATTCTACACCTACTTATTTGTTAGCTGCAAAATATCTATTATATTATTTTTATTTTTTCTTCAATGAGTAGAATGCAATTTTCTATTCAATAACTTAACGAAAACGGAAGTGAAAAATTCCGCATATATTTTCTTCCTGTAGCTGGCTGCTTTCTTTCTCTTTTTAGGAAAAAAAAAAATACGAAAAATGCAAAAAAGAACACAAAAAAAAAACATATTAGATTGATATTGAAAAGAAAGCAACGGAAAACTTCTTATAAACACAAGTTCCTTAAATCCTTGGAAAAGGAAAAATTCCCATTCACTTGCAATAGGGAATACACTTTTAACAAGAGCAACAAAAGCTAAAAACAACAATAATACTTCGCAATGGGACTTTTTTGTTGAAGATGCCATATCTAAAGGATTGTTAAATTTTACCAAGTTCATGTTATATCGAAGAGATTTAAGAGACCTTTTATTTAATTTGTCCTATTATAACTAAGTATGTTCTTATAACTTGTATATATGTTTATAATCATATTATGTTTAAATTATAATTATAATTTAGTCGATTCGAAACATTATTAAGATTGTGCACAACCATTTTTTTGCAACGGAATTTAAAAAATGTTAAAAATATATAAATACTAGCTGAGTGTCTCTGTGTTGCGTGGAATATAATAACGTTTAATAAAATAATTTGAAGAAAACGTAAATGTATAGCTTTGCCCAGTTATTTTCAAATACTGATATTTCCTGTAATATTTCCTTTATTAAAAAAAAAAATGTAAGTGCAAAAAAATTTTAATATTTCTGTTAATTTTATAAATATGAAATTAATATATATCATGTAGTTCCTTCCACGTTATATATTTAAAATTTAATTGAAATTGAACAAATGCACTTGATTTTATAATATTAATATTATTAATGTTCCTGTAACTAATTTTCTGGCAACGCCACTAACACCCTTAAGCAATTCCCATTAAGATATTTTTAGTGCGAAATAATAATGATATTTATTTCTTACGAAACTTGCCTTTACTTTCAACAGCAGCAATATCTTTTCTCACTTTTTCACACTCTACAAATAATATTAAGACTGTTTTTGATGTTAAATATTCGCAATGGTGTCTTTATTTATTTCTTTTTTCTTGCTACGTATATTTAAAAAGGTTAAGAATAAAAACTACAGCTACTACTGCCAACTTTATTGCATCTTATAGCCTGAGAACACCACGACGCGACGTCACTATGTCAAATGTTTAAGAACATCCTTACCACCATTTCTTTTACTACATTTTATAAAAATAAATATTATGCCACCTCTCTCTTTAACAACTTTTGGTTGAATGTATACATCAATAGCATCCACATTGTCACTTAAACAGAATTGTAGTAAAAATATTATTTTGCCTTTATTTTCTACAAGTTTTTCCAGAAAAGTAAAAAAAGGAAAAGCGATGAAAAACAAGTCAAAATGTTATATTCGACTTGACCGAATCTATATAAGCACCACCTGCAACTTTTAGTACCTCCATAATAAAGCTGGGCGGTGAAGTGGGCAGATCGTGCCTATTTCAAGTTTCCGAGTTTACATTGTTCCTTGAACTATTTATACAATATATCGTTGGCGTACACGATTTTTTGGAAGAGGCATTGGTGTAAAAGTATGATTTCGAGTTACGATGGGCATCCTGTTTTTCTTGTATTTGACCCATAACTTTTTTATGAAACGATTTTGCTAATTTTCAATACCAAGTAAACCTTATATAAGTCAAATATTTGAGCAAAATTTTTTCCCCCTAGGATGTCCGCCCCGAACCCTATCTTTCTTTAAACAGACACACAGATAGACAGACGGACGGACATTGCTAGATCATGTACGTCTTTTCACGAGGACCTAGAAGGGATCTTAGATAATTATTTCGATATGTTACATATGGAATGAGAAAACCAATATACCCCACATCTTTTTTTTTTTTTTTTTTGATGGTGGATATAAAAAGCATAAGCATGAAATTCATAGAGTTGTGTTGTATTGTGCGTACTTAAATCGATTTTGGTTGCTGTTCGCATTTTTATTATTATTATGTATTTTATAGAGACATTTAATATTTTGTTTTCTATTTATTTTTTTATTTTATACATATTTTTTTCGCAACTTGAATAATATTTTTCTTGCATTTTGTCCTCTTCAACAGCAGCACTATTTTACTAGCTGGCTTCAGTGCTTGCTATGGGATTATAGTTGGTATAGGTAATTTATAAGGATGAGTGTTACCAACTATCGGTAACAACTGTGTTACTACAAGCAATGTTGTCATGGGTTTATCTTTAAATAAGAAACGGAAGAAAATTTGAACTTGTTAATTCATTGGAAACGTGTAGAACTTATATAAATGAGATTTGGAGGTGTAACGTGAAGTTACAACTATAGTTTTTTAAGGTCATAATTTTCTTTAGGACAAAGGAATTGAGAAATAATGCTTTAAATGGCAGAGCTTTCTCTTGAAAGCCCAGAGACTTGCTTGCTGAAATTCTAATTCCGTGTGAGAGCATGCGATACGGAATACGAAAGGGTACAAACTTGGTTGTACTTCGAAATTAGTTTTTTTTTCATTTTCGTAGTTCAAAACAAAAAAAATCAAGGCAATTAAAACAAGAATTTCTGAAGTAAAATTTTGTGTGTGAACGTAAATGCAAGTTCGAAAGAAAAAAAGTAATAACTTCGTCAAAAAAAAAAAAAAATTGCTATGTGTGAATCTAGACAAATGGACACTACCATACGGCTGGGAAATATGACTAATATATCAGCATTATACAGGATTTCATTAATATAAGTCTAAGAAGAATATTACAAAACTTCGCTTAGGCTCGCTTCAACATTTCGGAAGACGATAACATTGCTCTTCTGTATTTCGACTCTAATTTGTAACGATAAATTTCTTATTTTTTTATTTTGATACACTGTCCAAATAAAGAAAAAAGTTTTATTAATTTTCGAATTACATCCATGTAAGCGGACGTTGCACTTGACTTGTCGAACGCCATCGACATCATCAGACATAACACATTGTTCTACGATATCGTCAAGTCTACAATTCGAAACAATCTCATAGCTTATTGTATTAGTTTTATATGTCCGAAATTTGTATCGCTTTTAGAACAGTTCTAAAGGACACCGTTGCAGGCTTACTACAAATTAAATTACGTTACCTCACCATCTATATCCGCCACGCCGGCATGTCTTCTCGGATAAAATCTCATCCTTGATGTATAGCTCATACGTGGTAAAAGCTATACATCATGTTAAGACTAGTCTATTTAACAGTCGTTTTAGCTTGGCAGGTATATATAGGTTTACCATTGCTTGGACTTATCTGGGGTCTATATTGAGAGAAAATGACCTTCGAGGTCTGACCAGAGACTTAACACAATCTGGTACCACGGGAGCCAGTAGCTAGTGGTACAGCTACAACTGCTTGGCGGTGTTGTTGTATTGGACGGGCTGTTGGTTGAGGCCCTTGGGAGAGTCACGTGGTGGCTGTGGTTTAAATCTAAATCGCAGAGAGGGGTTTATAGTCCCGATGTGGTGGTGCATAGCAACATATACCGCGAATAGTGCGGCAGGAGGTTATATACAATGAGTCACTCTAATTGCCACCTGTATGCCCCTAACAGGCACAAGGGGACGTAGGCGCATTGTACTCACCCGGCGCTAAGACTGCCGTGGTTTTGAGCCGTCATGGCAGGTATCTACGACAGCAGTTCCTCCTGGGATGCCACTAAACTTTAACATAACACAGTTGGAGACTTCCCCAGGGCACATCACGAAAAACCTACGAATAAACAATTAGAACATACAGCATTTAATCGACATTTATGTGTGAGAACACTACAAAAAGCACCTACCTAGGAAAACAAGCGTAGTTGCGAAACTAAGATCGGGATGGTACAATAGGCTCAATGTATACTAGTTTCGCATAAACTGTGCCGTCCTCAATCAAGTAGAAATAGTTCCATTTCTTGACCTTCAAGCAGAACACTCCAATTGAAATTATATTATTGTAACTGTTTTGCAACAAATGCAAAGAGAGGGGGACCATGGTAATTGGGTATCTTTTCTAGTAAGATACTAAAATTAAAATTGGTGGCTAGTAAATGTTAGACAATATAAAATTAATATAGCTCATATTCATAACTAATTCTACCGCTTGTAAATTTTCTCCCTTCAACTACAATCAACTTGCAACTATAATTTTATCTATTACTTCTCCCTTCTCATCATAACATTAATAGAACCCATAGTCTACACGCTATTCTCATACTGCTACCCTTCATTAACATCCTTGCTGTCATAGTTACAGTCGACGAAATGGTTAGTAGTATTGGAACATACATCATCATCATCAACAACAACAATATCATCATACAAAAATTGTATGGTTGCTCAATGTTTGCAAAAATGTTGGGTTACGTTGACAGTGTCACATTTATCGTCAATGCCATAACTATCGATGTCAACTGGGAAGATAAGCGTAATTGTTTCCTCTACGTTTTTATAATTTTTTTAACTTTGCGCTTTTTTTTCTTGCTTGTATTTCTTCTCGTACACTTTGCACTCGCTCATATATATATATATATATATATATATATATATATGAAAAAAGAAAAAAATAACATTTAAAATTATTGTAGGAATAAATGAAGGAATATAAACGAACATACGAATGGATAGATGGAAGGATGGATGGATGAATGGTTGACTGAATGAATCAGTCGCAGTGTAGTTTGAACAATTTAAATCATTAAATAAATTGAATTTTTTTCGATTTTTTTCTTATTTTTATTTATTGTATTGTATGCTAAAAATTTTGCCATTAGGGGAGGCATATAAGGAGGTGTAATGAAAATGATAATGGTAATGGTGCCGCTGACGTTGATGGAAATGAAAATGATTCTTTTCTAATGAAAAACGAGTATCAGAATTATTGTAATAAAATTTATTATTTATGTTCATACATAGATTAATGTTTTCATTATTTATTGTATAGAGAAATTAAGAGAGAAATAGAGAAATAAATAAATAATGAAAATATAAAACAAAACTTTATTTATATTGACAAAATGGCAGTAGACAAATTGTTAAAGATTAAAGTAATTTCTTTGCAAGTTCTACCCTGTTTAATATAAAATTACTTATGACTTACTATGACGTTTATTAACGCCAAAAAATCCTCTCTCTGAAGTGGTGAAAATCAAATGGATTGTTACAGAATATTAAGCTTAACAGTTTGTTCAATTTTGCGCGAAAAAACTAATTGAACAAACTGTTAAGCTTAATATTCTGTAACAATCCATTTGCTTTTCACCACTTCAGATAACCTTTTTCGCTTATGTTTGGAATTAATCAAATAAATTTGTATATTAGCATTAGCATTACTGTCCAAGCTTCAGGAGAGTCTCTCCGGGCCTCCCGCGATCTTTTGAATATTCAAGGGGTCAGTATTTTATCTCTGTCGTGTAAAAACATTATTTTATGCGGAATATTTCGATCCCCTATCTCATGCATTATACCATTAATTTTATGTACCGGCACTAGCCTTTGTCCCGGAAACCATCCCAGGCTATTGCATGTCGCCTCCAGGCTTGATAATACACTGACTTTTTGGGGAAACGTTGAGAAAGCGGTTGACTACCACTTCTAATTTTATTTAAATTGCTCACATTAACTTCAATTGGTCCAAGTACATTCTTTCCTTTTTATTTTTTTCGAAATAAATGGGCTTTTGTAGATCTGTAAAATTTGACAGCGGTCTGAACTGCTCCTCTTTAGATTGACATTTCAATGCTCAATGGTTTAAGACCAATTGCTGCAGTCTTATTATGACCGTCTTAACTTCCTCTACCAATTTATGTGTCATAATTATTAGTTGACTATCTTGTTTTCCATAGTCGATTCATTACACTGTTTCCAACGTTTTAAATTATTTGCAACGTATGTTGTCGTCATTTTTGCCATATTAATATTTTTCAAAGCCCATAATGGGACATAACACTTCGGAAATATCTAATATGGAGATTTTTGATTTATTTGCAATGTTTTGGCTTAATTATTTTAATTTTTATCACTAAAATCCATCCCCAAATTATTTACAAACTTTTTTCTTCAAACAACATCAAATATGATATCTCCTATTAAATATTTTTGCAGAACGGAAATTTTTTTATATGATTCGACAAAAACCCATTTCATTTAGTTTGTTTTGTCGCGCTTTATTAAGAGTTGCGTTAATACTTAATTATATTTTAAAGATAGGAAAAATTTGATAATTTAAAGGGTGTTATGTAGAGCGGAAAACAACCTTTATGTGGAAGTAAAAATTTTTGTAAGACTGATTTAGTATTTTTTTTTTTTTACCTTTAAAATAAAATGTTGTTTCAAATAAGATAAGAAGAATGTACATTTGAAAAGAAAATTTTATTACATACAAAAAAATAATACAATTACAAAATTAATTTAATAAGCTTTATTTTAGAATAATTGAAGTGGAATAACTTAAAAGCAATTAGGATAAAGAAACATTATAAAAGATTTATATATGCTGTCGGCATATTTGGAAGCTTTTATAGCAGCATCTTATTTTTCTGAAGGATAACTATAACTCTTTTATATATAAAAAGTAACAAAAGATCTTTAAACTTTAATTTTTAAATACAATCAAATCCATTCATCATTATTTTTTGGACAAGTTACGAATACTTTTAATCAAAAAGTACATCTTTTTCCAAAATATAGGATGCGAGAAATAATACATAGACTAAATCAGCCCTAGGCAGATAGAGAGGACACTTTTAAGTAGATGTATTTGTGAGTTTATACTTTTTTTTTTTAGAGAGTAAATTTGTACGATGACAATGTCTGAAGTTTTTGTTGTGTTCTGCAAATATGTGCATTTTTTTTTTACAAGCATAAATGTATGATTGTGTTTATAAGTACAAAAATTAGAAAAATGAGAAAAATAAATACAAAATCCATTTTTATTATTTTAGGGAAATGAAACAGTTAAAAAATACATTTTTATTCTAAAAAAAATAAAAACAATCATATTTATAAAACGTCTCTTGCATATTACAAAAGTTTTTCGAATTGATTGCAAAAAGCTAAATTTGTCCATAAAATACCCTTCCATACATTTATTAGTAAAAACATTGAAAAATGTTAAATATTTTCAGTACACTACCTCGTTGAAAGCTAACAAGCGACTAAATGAAGTTTTTAGTTCTCGCAGGGTTCAGGGTTCCCAGATTTTTTTTAAGCCATATCCCCAACTACCAAATTTTTATCCCCAAAAATTCTCCAAAAATCACCAATAAAAAGACACCTTAATTAGTTCTTATTTGTTCTTCAATTCATTTCTTTTGTAGATATGCAGATTTGGTAGGTAAATTTACCTAAATGTATGTATTTTCTATAGGTTTCTAAAAAATTTGATTAATGCAAATTGTTTTAAGATTAGTATCAATAAACTTTTTAGGTAAATAATGCCATTTTATAGTTAATGCAAATACCAAAGATTAAGTTTTTATTTTTTCAAAAGTATGAAGGTATAATTAATGAAGTTGCTTCATTCTGTTGTAGAGATTCTAATTAATTTTTTAACATTATGGAATCATATTCAGTCATACATTTATTTGTAATTGTGGTCAATCGTTGAAAAAATTATATTCGACGGAAAATTAAGTTTTTTTATAATTTTTTTTTTAAGTTAAAAAGAAAAATTTTAAAAATAAAATGAAAATCCCCAAAAATCTTCCAAAAATTCCTATAACCTTAAAAATATCCCCATTAAATTCCATTAATCCTAAAGCCAAAATTTTCATCCCTTTTTCCCAAAATAAATCCCCAATTTAGGGATAAATCCCCTAATCTGAAAACAACGTCTAATGTTTGTTATGAACTTTGTATCATATATGTGTAAATAGCCGATCATCTACGTAACCTGAACAATATGAACACGTAGCCAACGTTGCCAGAATGAAGATTTTATTATATTTTTAATAATTTTTTAACCTAAATATGATTTGATGATTTTTTCTTCAAAAATATGACTTTTATTTAAATTACATAAGCCAAATTTTTAAAGAATCTTTGCGATTTCGTAGAAGATACAACTAATTTTTAAATACATAATATGTGCGTGCGGTTTGTATTCTTTTGACTTATGTATATTTTGACGTACATACGTATTTGACGTATATATATTGATGTATATATTTATACAGAATTATAGCAAAAAGCGGGAGCGGCAATAATATTTTTGTAAGTTCTGTCACATGGGCCAGTAGTCAATTTTCAACGAAAAATAATTTAATAATCCTACAACAGTAATAAGTAAAGGTTTAAAATTTGTATGTTCATAATCTGTAATCGAATAGATATGGTATTTCCACACACATTGCTTTCTTGTCATAATTTGAGTCCGATAATCAATTTGGTTTTATTAATTTTCGTAAAAAGTTGACTTAAATGGAGTCTTCCTAATCCTCAGATGTAAAAATCAGTTTTCTAATATTAAAGATTATTTAACCATAAATCAAAACTTATCATAATCAGTTGAAATTAAAAATAACAATTTTGATGATTTTTAAAACAAAATTATGATTTTTATTTTCTCAAATGATGATTTTTTTTCAAAAATTTATGGCAACGATGCGAGTAGAACTGGTCTAGATTCTATGTTTCTAGGTTGAAGCGTTAATGTTGGGTTTTAATGCATATTTTTTTTGTCTAAAAATATATATTTCTTCGGGGGAAAGACCATGAAAAGATTGGTAATTTTTAAGAAAAAAAATGTATGTACAAAAATATAAAATATTACATTCATAATAAATATTTTTACCTTTTTTAATTGGTACTTTTTTATAACGTTTTTGAAATATGGTATTTTTTATTGGTAATTTTTTGAAAATTGGTACTATTTTTGAAAGTTGGTACTCTGTTCCTTTTTCTGTTCCATTTTTAATTTTTCTGTTTTTTACATTTTTTGGATTATTTTAATTAGTGCCATTAAAAAATGTACAAATTTTTTAAAATTTGAATTTTTTAATAGTTGGAACTTAATTTTTTTTTAATTGATACTTTTTTATGAATTTTACATTTCTGTAAATCTGTAATTTTAAGTTCTTAAAAAAATAATTATTGTATGTTTTCTTAAGTCTGTTTTTTGTTTTGTTTTTTTTTTTTTTTTTAAATTTGTTTATTTTATGAAAATTGTTACTTTGGAAAAAGTTACTTTTTATACAACAAAAACAAATAGGAATATTTTTAGGACGTTTTGAAAAGTGTACATTGTTATTTCAGCTCCGCTACCAATAAGTATTCCGAATATATGGAGATCCAAACGAAGGTTATAGAGATTACAAACAGAATGGAAAACTTAAATTAAAAACCATTCGGAAATAAATTTCTTATCGACATAAGATTTAACACAGGTGTAGTAAAGTAATATTTGATTCATAATTTTTTGATAATAAGAAATTATACAAAATTTTGCAAATATAAAATACTGCCTTAAAATAATTTGGAAAAACAAAATTCGCAAAAAATAAAAATTCCGAAATGCATCCACAATTCTTTTTTTTTTTGGGGTTCTACCACACAAAAAAAACTAGAACATATTAACCCTGTGTTTACCACCTGGCATGTTGTTTATTTTTGAAATATAATATTTTGAATTATAATTAATATATTACATTGAAAATTTTGATATTCTCCAATAATATTGTGGCTTTTGAAGGGTACCCCTTACATTTACATCCATCATATAAGAGTATGTAATTCGTTTTTGAAATATAATATTTTGAGTTATAGTTACCCCTTACATTTCTATCCGGAAAATTCGAGGATGTATTTGATTTTTAAATAGTATATAAATAGTATTATCTTTCAATTAAACAAATTCCGTAAGGACAGATAAAGATTTTATACACTTCTGAAAGATAGTTAAAAAACTGTTCGAAATGTTCCAAATTTAACATACCCATTTTATTTTTGGTTGTTAACATAGGGGTTAAACATTCTGAAAATGCATTTTATGAGTTAATTTATTTGGTTTTTCTTTCTAGAATATTGATTTAAAATTGCTAAAATTCAAAATGTTTTAAACTTAGCATTACTGAGTAATTATATTGAGTTTCTTCTTTAAAATCATTTCCGAAAACAGATCGTATATTTGCGCCAAACTTTATGTACAACATGAAAATATTTGGGGAGATGTATTTAAAAAACGTATTTGACAGCAAAAAAAAAGCGATCTAATGACAAAATATGCCAACAAATCTCTTAAGAGAAAAATATTCTAAATATTGGCCTTATGTGTAAAATATGCCTTTTAAAATGTTTAAGTATGCTTTAAAATAAGGATTTTCCATAAAATATGCATTTAAGGCTAAATGTGCTGACCTAAATATTAAAAGATTTGCCAAAATTCTTAAAATGTTAAAATATTGACAGAACTTAAAAGTTTTGATAATTTAAAGTACGGTAAAAAAAATTTAATATTGCACATTTTTGGTTACCCTAGTGATAAACTAAACTGTCACGATCTTGAGCAAAAATGGCTAAATTCGATGTCAGAATTTTAATACTCTTTTTACATTTATTAATAGAAAAAACACATCAATTGGGTCATATGAATAATATTGGTTGAAAATCTTATTTAGTAACACGATAAATTTAAAGATAACCACTGAAATATATTACTAGATATAGAAGAGAAGAAATTAAATTTTATACTTTTGAAATTAAAACAAAAATGAGTTGTAGAGTCGAAACGGATTTGAGTATCTGGCTAACTGAAATATTTCATGAAGACGACTGTATTATACGTTCTTTTCAATTCTTGGACTATGATTTGAGTGATTTGAAAACAGATATAATTAAACAAAAAAGATTATACAAATTTATTATCCTGGAATGAATTTACGGATAAAAAGGAAAAATGATAATATCATTGACTATAGATATAATATATTCTAATATTTATAGTTTTTTGTAACAAATAAAAGAATTTTTTTTCTAAGTTTTAATTACATATCTTTTAATATTAAGATATTTTTTTTTGGTAAGAACTTTTGGTAAGAACTTATTTTATATCCTTTTGTTGAAACTATATATAAAATCATACTGGTATAATTAAAATTCAAACTTATTCTTCAGTTAAAAATACTATTCATTTACCACATTAAATAATTAATTTTCCTTTTTTCAAAGTTAAACATTTTATAATATACTGTGAGCGTGTGCTTTGGAAAAATATTATTATATTTCACAAATCAGTAAACTCTTTATCAAAAATAAATTATAACAAATTTTGTTTAACTCGAATTATAATTTTAGAAAATAGGCGATATTGATAATTTAGCATTTACGGGAGGTGGGCGGCTCCGTTAATCGATTTTCATAAAACCTCGTTTTTTTTTGCTTTCCTAATCACAAAAGTAATATATACCAAAAAACGTGTGTGACGTTTCTTCACCAAAGAAAAAAAAAAACAAATTCAGTCGTATTTTTTCAAATGTTAAATTTAAATTTCTTTACTTTTGGATTTATATTCGGACATAATCGGACGAAAATTGTGCATAATATTAAAAAAAGAGAAAAATATATATATCAAGTTTGCGGAGAGCTAAAATTTTCAGGGTCTTTAATCAAAAATAAGCATTTCAAACGAACTATTTTTTGCTTTAAATGTCAATCAATTCATTATTTTCCATTATTTCCCTCAAAATCAATATTCTTCCTTATGCTATATAAATTTAAATTTTTTTTCTTTATATTCCCCACCGTTTTAATTTCTACAAAAATATATTTCGCTGTTCAAAAAATGTCCATAAAAAAATTTCGTACTCACCCCTTTTTACATTTCACTTGTTTATTGCCGCTGTTATGACAACAAATAGATAAATATCGAACGAGATGATTGATTACATGATTTAATATTAATTGAATAATTTTTTAGCACACGCACCCCTTTTATTACGTGTGTATATATTAGACAATTTTTTATCAAGACAAACGTAAAATCAGTATCCAAGGTAACCTCAGATAAACAGCTGATTATTATTTTTGGTTGTTACAGTTGTCAAACTGCATACACAAAAAAAATTATTGAATTCGCATTATTGTTTTTTTTTTTTGTGCAACTTTTGTCACCTTTCACAAATTCGCTTTAACTTTGAGGTTTGTCTTGATAAAAATTTTGTCTAATATAGACACTACGTTACGTACAAACATCAAAACACTTTTATTGACAAATATCAATTCACGCACTTTTTTCGCAATAAATATTTAAACACAAATAATGTTTAACATAGGTTGTCAAATTTATTGCTATTTTTAATATTTTGCTCTTTTTAACAAAAGAAAAAAGAATGAAAAATTAATAAATATTGTTTTAAAAAGACAAGTAAAAAATAAAAGCGGAAAAAATTGAAATTTTTCGTAAAAAAAGTAATTTAAATTTTAGATTTCTCAAATACCTGTTCCCACCTCTTAACATTAAGTTAGAACTAAAAATTTGTACCCGTTATTCTGCCGGCGTTATTTTTTATGTTAGGAAATAAAAATTTTTTTGTGTTGACATAGAGTTAAAAGAAAATATCTTTGACACCCGCTACAATTATTACACAAACAATAAAGAAAAAATAAATATGTATGAAAGAAGTAATCAAGGCTTATTAACTATAATATGCCTTTGAAATAAAATAAAAATCTTAAAAGGTGAACGCATAAAATGAAAACTAGCGTACAAACAAAATTAGGAAATAAGATGTTAAACATTTTAATTAAACAAACATACAAACACTAACAGGTGTATGAAATAAAATATATTAATAGAACAAATTTACAGAAGTACTTTTTACTTTAATCTCGTATAAGAAAAATTTATAAAAAAAAAATCATTTAAAATTTAGTTAATAAAATTTAAAAAGAAAATTATGAATTAATTTACTTTAAATAAATTACATTTATACATTCTTATAATCTTAATCCATTGTTAAATTACTTGTGAAGTAAGCCGCCACTAACAATAGCCAGCACAAACAACTAAACCCTACAAATAACCCAAACAATGCAACAAACAAACGTATTTCTTATATTTAACTAGAAATAAAGGAAAACAAAAACAAAATAGCGCTGCCGACAGCGCTGCTTAATTGGCCCCGGCTAAAGGCTGCAGCTTGCTGCTCTAATTGCTTTTTTTAAATTAAGTTTTAAAGGTTTTGGAAAGAACTATTTTCATATTTATTTTAACTTTTTGTGTATTTAAGTAGACTTATAGACTATTTATAGTTTATTAAAAAAAAAAATATTTACTTAATAAATTTAAATAAATCAAAGGGGCACTAAAATGCCGTGCAGCTGTTAGCCTAAGAAACTATTAGTAACAAATTTTATAAAACTCGTTATTTAACACACTGATTTTATTAAATTTTTACAAAATTTCTTTTTTAAACATTTTAACTAACGTTTTATTATATTTTTAATTTATTAACAAAAATTTTCACCACTGCCAAAAATTCACACGAACCGAAAACAACTAACTACGCACTAGAAACTAAATGAATAAAAAAGGAATGTCAAATAACTAGAGATGAAGAATAGTTAATGCATTTTGTTTGTTTTTTTTTTTTTTTTTTTTCTTTGTACTTATAGTGATTTTGTTGTTTTTTTAGTTTTTTATTTTATGTATACATATGTTGTTATTGTTTTTTAGTAACACAATAGAGATGGGTGGATAATTTTTCTGTAACAGTGATGGGTGGGTGAATTTATTAAGGATTTATAGATACATTTGTGAAAATTTTTAGTGGAATGATTAAATTTAATTAATTTGGTGTGTAATAATGAAAATTTAATGAATTAATAAAAGAAAATTAATAAAATTTAGAATTGTACATTTTCAAATATATGTATCATAGTTTGATAAAGTTAAAGTCATGAAAGAAATGTGGAAGTACAACTGAAAACCACTTTTTAGCATCATAAATTTTTTGATAAAAAATAATATTTTAAGCAAATATTGAGAGGATGATGGGGTAAAGTAAAGCATACATACTTTAATTTAATAAAATACCAACCGATAATTTTTTGGACACTCCAATGGAACTGTTATATAGAATAGATTATTGTCTAACGTTTTGCATAAAAATAATAAGTATTACTTTTCGGCGTTTTTCTCAAATGAACTATTTTTGACTAAAATGAGAAATGTTGGAGTAAAGTGGAATGTATAAAAATTGCATGTTTAAAAGTATTTAGTGTTTGTTAAATATTTTTAAATGATTTCTATATTTGCAAGACCACGAGAATATCAAAATTCATTTCATTTTCATTTAATTTTCATTTCATTTCCATGCGCTACCGGCTGCACTCAAAGTTAAAAAGTAAAAAAAAAGTATGAAAAAACATTTTTTTCTATTGTCGCGGTTCACCCACAGCAACTTTTCTGACTTCGTTGGCGAGAGAGGTAAAGAGAATTAGTATTTCCTTCTTCTCTCTCTCTACAACGAATCCAGAATTAATTCGCATTTAGCCTTTCGTAAATAGGTCTAGATTCAATAAATTGTCGTAAAAAACCTTTTGTTTTTTGTTATATATATATATGTTTAAACAAGATAAATAGAATATGCATAAAAGGCCTAATAAATAAATTAAAAAAAATAATAATTATGAAAAAATTCGGTTCCAATAAAATGTTTGACATTTCAAAGACAAGCAATTTTTAATAATTTTATTGAGTTTTTTAACGCCTAAAAATATCTCAATTTGGAGCGTTGCTGTACAGTTCTACGTTCAGTTCTTTTTTTACGTACAGTTCTTTAAGGTACACAACTAGTTTTCTCATCAAATTCAACGATCAAAAAATTAAATTTTGGCCGGCTAAATCATCAAAATCTCACACTGTGCGGTGTCTTTAATATTTCATAAATCGTCGAGGTACACCCATGGCGCTGATTGAAATCTGTGAAAGGTCATACCAATCTGTAGCTGTTGTTATATCGGAATCAAGCGACGCTCAAAAATAATTACGTATTTGAATTTAATGCAACTTTTAATATTTTTGAGCGTACATTTTTGCCATTGAAAAATTTATTTACAGTAATATAATTATTAACATCATTTGAAGAGATTTTATGTGGCCAGGGTATGAAAAATACAACAACGAATTAATGTAATTCAAAAAATATAAAAAAGTCTATATATACTTTGTTTTTTATTCGATATGCTAAAGCAAAGGTTCTCAAATGGGGGTACACGACCCACAAGGGGCCCGTAAGGCATTCGTGGGGGGTTGCAAAAAGATTGTAAAATATTCTGAACAAAGAAATTTTTAATGTAAATATTATTTAGAATAGACATACAAAACATTTCCAAAAATAAAGATTTTTTCTAAAATGGGTTCCTTTAGGAATCAACTAGTAAGATAGGCGAATGAAGAAACTTATGCTTTGTATCGATTGAAAATATTATTCTTCGTAAAGGCAACAGTGATCAGATAAAGATTGTAATTCTGTCCAATGACATAATATTAAGAAAACTTCGATGTGGCACGGAAAACAATTAATTAATGAAACTTTCGTTTTTTTACATCCTACATTAATTTTTTATAAATATATTTTGCCAAGAACTTTTCTTATAAAGTCGTTTGTTAAAATTTGCTTTAATGATGCAATCTCTCATAGCTGACTACGCAAAATTTTTATTTTGCAGAGAAGTTTTCGGGATATAAAAAGAAAATTTGTTTAAACGACTTTATAATTTAAAGACGGAAAATCTTTTCAATATCAAAAAGAATTAAAATATAATTCGTGTGTTAAATTTAATTTTGAATCAACAGATTTAGTTGAAATATAAAAAAAGTTTATCTGCTTGTTGACTCCGAAGCTATTAGAAAATGTTTTATTAATATACATTTTTATGTCAACTATTTTTTACGCTTTTTTGTCCATCAAAACAAAGAATCAATCTTTTATGGACGCTGAGAATGGTATTAGATATAAATTATCCGAAAAATTTAATTATTTAATATTCTGAAGGAAAAACAATGTGGAAATTATAATTATTATTTTTGAATTATTTTATCTTTACATATCGTTTTATCAGATTTTTAAACTATTCAAATTTGTAATGGGTCGGCCTTCCATTACAATGTCAAAAGGAGATCGCATAGCAAGATTTTGTCAGAACCCCTGTTTTAAAGGGAGATTACAACAGAATTGTGGTTGTTATTATGTCCCTAATATAAAACGTATCGATTCTCCTTTAATTTTTATATTGTTCACACTTGTATAGGTTACATATGTATGTTCATTTTTAAAATGGGATTTTAATTTTTTTTTTTTTTTTAATTTTGGATTTTTAACTACCTTAACATAAAAATTAATTGTCAAATATTAAATATATAGCAACAAATTTTATAAAATTAAAAAACGAGAAAATCTATGCATACTTTGTTAATTAAAATTTTTTTAATGAAATGTTATAAAATCACTATGATCGCGATTTTCTTCGGTGACATCAACTACATCATATTACTTTTAATTTGTGATTTGTAGGTATGTATGTGTGGTAATTTTTTTTAATATTGTGGAAAATAGAATTTTGGCAATTTTTTAAAACTTTTTTGTCTTAAACCTCCATAACAGCCAAATTACTTACAAATCTTTATCACTTATACATACGAACATATAACGTAATATGTATAAAACAATTTTCATGTTTGTATGTATGTATTTTTATTTGTAAAACTATAAATTTGTAATAAAAGTAATAATTACAACATTTGAAACTTTATTTTCTTTTTTAGTTACTACAATTGAATTTTTAGTTGATTTTAGGCTAAATTTCAAATATATATTTTATCAGAATTTTAATTAAAATTTTTGGAAAAATCAATTATTTTCATTTAACTAATATTACCATTTTCATGACTGGGGCAAATTCAAATAAAAATTTAATTAACATAAGCAATTTCATAATTGAAATCCATTTTTATTTTTTTCTGTGTTTACTATTTGAGTTCGGTTTTTATTTTAAAATCTTTTTTCCAAAAATGACTATCGGAAGAGTGTACAACTGCTATAAATACTAAAAAAGATTATTATTCAAAAGATAAGAAATGAAAACACATATCTATACAAAAAAAAAATAAATAAATAAATAAAATTTTTGGCGGAAAATCAGACAAAGATTCTGTCCAATAATTTAAATAAAGTATTCCAAATTGTGTAATTTGAGTTGAATACGAATTTAAGCACATTTTACTTATTTCGATATTTGTGACCGAAAAGGGGTTAATAGAAACACTTATTTTTTTGTTTAATATGAATAACACTGACGTTGCTCAGAAATTGATTTAATTGGCCAAATGTTCAATTGTTTGGTAATACCAATATCCAAAATTTTAATGTCATTCAATAGCAAACATATTGAAGTCAAGATGGGCAAAAAAATAGACCAAAATATTGGTAATTGTGGGCATGGCATTCTGTTAAAGACAAATATTTTATATTATTTTATAAAAAAAAGAATTGATTTTGTAAATTTGATCAGAAGTACATTATCTCTACTCACAAACTATTATCGATAATTGGCGGCATTTTTTATTTTATTGGTAGGATAATAGTCTATAACAAATAGTATAATGTGTCACTGTACCGTTTATACCTGCTGTGTTATTAAATGTTTTTTCAGGTACTACATTTTAGTGGAGTAGAACTCATGAGAGTCAAAAGGGGTTAAAGAAATTTTACAACCAGAAGAAAGGTGAAAGTATTCTCTTTAACCCCAGTCTGTAGAACACTTTTTCCATTTGATTGAAATTACTCCCAAAATTTCTTCATGGAACATACTAAAAATCAGTTAAGATTTGGATTTTAAACCTACAGGATCAATAAGATACAACGACACCAATAAGGAGTTAAAAAAGAAACATGTTCAGAACGAATTTCTCAAACATGGGTTGATTACAGATTAACCAAAACAAGATTCAGGCAATACTATTGATGGGAATAGAGCAAGAAGGTTCTTTTCAGATCCCGAAAGAGCACCTGAAATAACAGGTATAGATATAAATCTTATTTTAAGATTTAAAACAATTATCGATATACTTGTGTGTAATGAACAAATTGATGCTAGAGAATTTGGTAATTATGCGAAGGAAACTACACAAATATGTACAACTAAATGCCCATGGAGAAATATGTCTGCAACAGTTCGCAAAATCCTTTATCACGGATAAGATATCATTAGGCATCATTTAGTACCACTTTAAGATCTATCAGAGGAAGCCCAAAGAAAAAAGGAATAAGGATTACATATTTTATAGTGAGCACAATACCTGAAAAATATTACGAAATTCTGCACATGAAAATCTATTTAATATATTGTTGACAACGTCAGATCCGCTCATCTCTAGCATTCAAAGTCAATGGAAAGTAGAACATCGGGACTTAAATGAAGAAACAAAAGGGATGCTAGAGGACAAAACTAATATAGAACTAAATATGGAATATTTGCAGGTTACCTTCCAACCAAATGAATAATAATTATAATTTTCTTTTATTATTATTTTAGTGAAAAATAAAATAAACATTAAAAAGTTTTTACACAGAAAAAAATTTGAGCATAAATATAAGAATTTACTTTAATTGATTTTAGTTCATAATATTTAAAAATAATGTTAACATAATAATAATATTATCACTTTTTTAAATTTTTTGAAATGAATTAAAAGTCAAGAAGACTTAAAATAAATTGTTTAAAATTTCATTTATATTTTCAATTTGTAAAAAAAATGTTTGAAATTTTATGTTTTTAATGACTTTTATCTACATTATAGGAACAGAAGAGAATCATTTTTTGTTAAAATGATGTGCTGTAGAATGCGCGCGAAATTATGCAAATTTCTAAACATTATTTTTTTATAGATTTTTCTTGGAATTTTGCCATTTGCAATCTAATAAAACTAAATCAAAGATTTAACAAAGTTTTTGCAAAATTACTAAAATTATCAACAATTTAATAATATTTATGAACAAAATTTTATTTTTTGTGAAAAAAGTTTGGGAAAAAAAGTCATTTTCTATTCATAATATTTATGAAAAAATTTTCAAATATATGCATTTTTTTCTGTGTAGTTATTATAAAAATTAAAAATTTTTGTCCTTAATGTTATTTAAATAAAAAACAAAGTAAACATTAAAAAAAATCGTCATTTTTTGACCAAAAACAATTGATTCTATTGGGACCGGATAATTAAGGACCGTTTCTGGTGGAATATGTTCTAGAATTGATAAACTGGGGACCTGTTTACCAAATTATCGGGATATTAAAAAAAAGGTTTTTTTTATCTGCTTAGAACTTTTTTATAAGTAAAGCTGATTCAAAAACCAAAATTCCGCTAAATGCTCTAAAAATTCATACTAAATGCTCTAAAAAAAAAAAATTAAAAGTTTAATTTTAGCCTTAAATTTCGCAACGATTTTAATGAAATTAAAACTGGAGAAAAATTCAAGAAAATATATCTCCATCAAAAAAAAAAAAAAAAAAAAAAACAAGAAATCTAAAATATCTATCGATTCAAAAGTTGCAGAGTTTTGTCTGATGAAAAACGATTCTGAGTGCATCACACTGTGGGGTAGAAACGTCAAAAATTGTGCTTAATTCAGGGAAGAGTTATATGATTTTATTTATAATTTTGTTTTAATATTTAGATCACAAGCACATCTTCTAATTTATATTTTTTTTAGCCTAAACCACTGTCTGCCCGGCTGTCACTTAATGAAATTTGGTATATGAACTCTTCTTAGGCCAATTATATAGCATACTAAAATTTATTATAATCAAACCATTATTTCATCGAGCCCTCATGTAAGAATTTTCTCGGAAATAGGTCAAACGCTTATAAAAATCTTAAATATCTCTGTATTTACGTAAAATTCATAACAGCAAAGCTTTGTTTAAGCAAAAGTCATACAACAAAATTTCATAAAGATGGATTCATAATTGACGATAGCTCACATATAAGACCCCTCTCGAAAATCAGTTTCACGCTCATATAAATGTCCCCACAAAGACAAAATTTAGTACAAAAAAAATTTTATTGACTTATAAGTCTTACAATAAATTTCACAAAAATCGGTCCATAATTGACAATAGCTTCCATATAAGGATCTGTAACGTCAAAGCTAATATAAAAATATTTCAAAACTTGTCCGACTGTAACTTTCTTACACATTTTCAATATTTTTCTATAAATCTGTATAGATCTCTTTTTAAATAAAGTAAAAGAATAAAATCAACTTTAATTTTAAATTTTTGTTCGGAAAATAAGCTTAATTTCTATGGAATTTTTTGAAAATATTTTTTTCAAATCGCAAAAAATCCGCAAAATATTGTTTAGGAATTTCATACTACAAATATTACTTAAAAATATGAAATTTTTATTTTCATCCAAGTTCGTCTAAAAACTCTTCGAATTACTATATAGGAAAAAAAGCAGTTTTATGACAGATTTTAAAAATATATTAAAATTACTTCTTCAACATTAACTTTAACAAAAAATACGTGAATACATTTCCATAAACCTGTGCTTAACAAATCCATTGTAAAAAAGAACTTCTTATGAAATAAAGTTTAAAAACGTAAACGTAATTAAAAATTACAAACATGGAGAGTGAAAAATATACAAATTATTTAAAAGATAATATTGCATCATTTTATTTATTTTTACCTATAGTAAATAATCTTTTCAAAATATTAATTTTCAATTAATTTCCATTTTTGGAATTTCATCCCACTGTGCGCCGTTCGCCAAAAAGTCATTCACGCAAGCAGATTTGTGTTCAATTAGAACCAGTTAATATTAATACAAAATGACGTTGATATTCCACTAAAAAAAATATTAAATTTTTTGAAAACCAGGTAAACGAATTCGAAGAAATGTTCATATATGTATGTTTAAGTCATTCGTGATTAACTATTTTTACTATATTTTTAGTAAAATTGCAAAAGGTGGATGGATAATTTATTAAAAATACTTTTACTACATTACCTTAATTACATAATTTTTACTTTAAGTAGAAATCTGAAAAAGCATTAAACATTTAGTTTAAGCTTTAGAAAATACAACAAAATTTCCATTTAAATTTATTTTTAAATTTAAATTGAATTTAATTAGGAGAACTTAATCGAATAATTTTTAAACCAATATTTAATTTAATACCTTCAAATAAAAATCAATTATTTGCTATTTTAAATCGTTATAATTTTAACCCAAAGAAATTTATTACAAGAAGCTTAAAAATCTCATTATAATTATAGTAATGATTGCCTTTTAATCGAATTAATTTGAACAACTGTTTGTAGAATGCCTATGAATAAATTTTACCTTCCCCCTAAATAGCATCAAGGCTTTGTAATACAATAACATACTTATCCGTTTCCTGTTTCCCTTTGAATTTAAATTAATTTATAATTTAAGTAGTAAACAAAATGTGTATATGATACGTTGTCATTTTATTTGTCATAAATAAAAAATAAACTATTTATATAGAAAATTATAAATTTAATCTGTTTCTTAAGTAGAATTAAAAAATGAAATCATATATTCAAAAAGCTTTGTTAAATTTTATTATGATATTTAAATTTAGGTAATTGTAAGCTATTAAGCCGATTTCTATATCTATATCTTATATACATTTTTGTAATTTTTGCAAATTATTTTGTTTGTTTTTTAATAAAAATCATGTGTAATAAAACCGTATTGTTATTATTTATTTTTTGCATAAAAATTTAAATTTAATTTTGAACAGAATTTACACCCATAAAATCATTCATTAAGGTAGTAGAGAATTAAGAAGCCTAAAATGACAGAGAAATCTTAGAAGGAAAAAATGTAACCTAATATTTAAATACATAGACAAAAAATATTTTTGACACTTGAGAGAATTAAAAATGGGGTTTCAAGGCAACAAAACAATATATTCATATACATTTTCCTTTGTTGTGTAAAAAGAAACGGCTTTAACTGGTCTCTAGGGGAAAGTTGAGTTGTTTTCACTTTAATTTCATAAAAAATATGAAAACTCACATACAAATGTGTTAGAAAATTTACACACACTTAGACGTAGAGACAGACACCTAAGCGGATGGGTAGAATAGCAAGGACAGAATGTCAAGCATATTGAATATTAATACGATGGGATCATGAGCACATGTTATAAATATATGATCCCTTTTTTGGGAGGGAAGCACTATCTTGAAGAGCAATTGTAACATTATCAGATTTTTATAATTAAAATTCATTTTAAAGGAGAAGTATCATTTTAAAAACAGGTCTATAAAATATATATAGCCAAAAAATTTATATTATGATAAAATAAGCATATGAATTACAGCATATACTTGTATTAGACATCTGAATACTACACTTTACCAGACACCAATGGTCAGAAGTGTAACTAGTATGTTATATAAAATAACGATTTATCCAATACAAATTTGCCAACAAAACATATCTTTTTTAAGTTTCTAAAAAATAAAAAATAAAATAAAAAATTACTGTAGCCTAACTTTCCTGTAACTGTTATTTTTTTATTTATCCCCATAATTGTTTCAACTACCATTTTGTGTCATTTTATATTTTGACAATAACATACAGTAAAACGTATAATATCAAGGGTACCATAACAAACCTAAAAAAATAAAATATAAAATTGTATAAAGTACAAGGTGTTTTTTCAATAAATTTGTGCCAAAATAAAAGCGTGAAAAAGAAACACATCGCAAATTAGGCTTTAATATCTTAAACTTTTGTTACCAGGTCATAATACAAGCATGATACAAGATTACTTTGTTTTTTTTTTTTTTTTTTGTCTCTAACTCCTGTTTTCTAGGAAGCAACAGTTTTTGTTAAAAAAAAAAAGAAACAAAGAAGGAAACACATAAAACGCACACAAGGGAGAAAGGTGTAAAAGAAGGGGGATAAATAAGGCGATAAAAGAATGAAATCGTTTGTTATAATTTCATTAGAGATTCCCATATTGCCATAGAAAAAAACATGAATTTCAGTTACTAAATTGTTTAAATGAATTAAAAGTTTGTTTGATTTTGCTCCAATCATCAAAATAATAATATTAATTATGAGAATTTAATTAATTTTTTTAGAAAATTTAATTCATTTTTTATTATATTATATTATATTATATTATATTATATTATATTAATTTATATTATATTATATTTATGATTGAAATTATGCAGAAATCTAAAAAGTGCCTTTTTATTAATTCCATACAGAAATTAGTTGAATCTGTACTAATGCACTATATTAAATCACACAAATTTATGCTAAATATCTGTATTATAAATAATTAAAAAGTATACAAAATCATTTTACAATTAATACCTAAATACATGTAAATAAAATGAACATAATTCTTTTGCAGAATGTAAAATGTAATTCATAAATATATAATGGGAAATACGTGTAGTAGATAAATAAATAAATCATTATTTGGATTTAAATTAAATTCAATAAAAAATAATATTTTATTTTATTGCAGAGAAAAAATTATGACCAGAATTTTTTAAATAAATCATTATTTAAGTTTAAATAAAGTTTTATAAAAGAAAATTGTTTGATTTTAATACGTTATTTTATTGCTCGTAAATTCATTCTAAACTAATATAACAAACAATAACAATTTCTTGTTTTTTGACATTTGAGAATATAAAAATAAATAAAATTATAGAAATGTTGACATAAAAAAATATAAAATCCATCATTTGTAGAATTCCAGAAGTAAGTTACCTTAATTTTCTTATATATTTTATTACCAAATATGTATAGTGATTTATTTTTGTGCATCTTCTAGGTGAATCAAAAGAATATGAAATATGCATGCATGTAGCAATATGTAGCATATGGGGTCTATTGTATATTGCTGTATAATCCCAAGTCGATTGTGTACCTAAACATGTAGCTCCCTCTCGTAATATAATTATGCGAAAGTAACTGGACTTCTTGAAAACAATTTAATGTGTTTTAGTTTTTGTATTTCAAATCATTTAAAAGTATTTTGCGGAAATGTTCTTTAGCGGATGTGGTCCTTCACAATGTTTGCAATCGTAAACTGCCCTGTTGCACGGTTTTGGCAGTACCAAAGCAGAGTTTGTTTGCGCATTTGTTATATCTTCTCTATTTTGGTTTCAAGGTATGTAAGAATTCATTTAGAAACTGTTTCAGTTGATAACGATTGCATTTCTGTTTTAGATGGTTTCTAATGATGTTTTAGATGGCCGCTAATGAAATTTGGAAATACCTAGCAAAAACTTTGCTTTCCTGGTAAGCTAGCAGGTATAATTGGAAACAAAAATAAACTACTTATTTTTTTGCCTGAATAACTAGTTATTTTTGTTCGATTTGTCCACAAATTCATGTATCAAAAATATGTACCTAAACGAAAACAGAAATAAAAAAAAACAAAAAAATGTTGCCGTCGGTGAGGACTCGAACTTGGACACACAATAACCTTTCGTTTTTACTGACTAACGTCTTACTCAGTACACCATCTCGCACATAGCATCCTAAGCGACAAAAACTATATTTAGTTTAAAATATCTTTTTAGACATTTTGTTATAAAAAACTAACAGCTTCAGAATGGGGTTGAACCAACAACCTTCCGGTTGTTAATCCGGCGCTCTAGCCAACTCATCCACGTGATTGCAGTATTACTGCGCTATTATACTATTGAGTACTTATTAATGTAATACAGAGTAGGCAAATAATAATGACGACTCATTACCAAGAAACTACTTTAATAAGTAGTTGTTATTACCGAAAACCAAAAAGTTTTAGCTGGGTAGTGTCGTTTCTTCTTTTATTTCATATATATCTTTTGGTTCATATATGTATATTTTATATACTACTATACATGAATTCATAAATTATTAGTTATGGCACCATTATTTTTCATCAGCATAATTACATTCTCTACACTGTGTATTACCGTTAAACTATATTTCATCTAAAAAGTCTCCATTAATTAGTTAATATTATATAAAAGTTTCGCTTCTCTACACCAAATTTTCATACATGCATTTACATGGTAAAATACAATACTAATATTCGATCTGAATTATTGTATATATTATACAAAATGAAAAAAATATATTAAATAAAAAATAAAAATTGTTTGAAAGTCTGCAAAAATTTAATATTAATTTTATTGATTTTAATAAAAACATATTATTGCATTTCTTAAGAATTTTCAAATATTAAAATTTATAAATAGTAAAAATATTTTAATAAGAAAACAAATTGAAATTTTTTCAATAAAATATTTACGAATTTGAATATTTGATTTTAATAATTCAGTGAAAGATTCGATTTCAATAAAAAAAAATATATAATTTGTTTTATGAATTTAGTAATAGAATACGAAATTTAATTTTTTCTGTATATGTATTTTAAAAATAGTAAATTTATAATTATTACTGTTATCAAACAAATTTCATATTTCAATCAAATTGAGCATCTCGAGAGGACATACCAGCAAAAGGGCCTTGAATATTACTATGAATACAATCTAGGTGACGAAACACAAATTTCAATATTAAACGACATATGTGTGATTGCTTAAACAAATTTTCAAAACTAATACTTACTATTCCCGTATATGGTACCTTCGCCTTAATACTAACTCCGGTATTGTTTTTTTCCGTTAATCTTCTTTACAAAGCACAAATAAATCTACAATAAAATCGTAAACCTTACCAATCTCCCCAAACATGTAAACATTTTATGTACTAAAGAATTGCATAAATTTATGCAGCCTCAAATTTTGAATCTGATTAAATAATTTATCACAATTGCCACTTCTGGGAATGCAGGCAAGAGAGATAAAAATGTACGCATTTCAATATTTTTAATAATATATTTCAAAATGTTTCTCTTTTTTATAATTTTTATTTATTTTTTTTTTGTAAGTTTTAAACTTTTGACAAACAAATACGTTTATTAAATTAATAAAAAGTATTAATTAAATTAATTAAAATATTTATGAACTTTTAAAATAAAAGTAATTACACAATTAATTGAAAAATCTTAGAGCACATTTTTTTCTGAGTGTATTTAGTTTGCAAATTCCATATTTGAGACTTTACATTAGGATGGGTTAATTTGTTCGGGTAAGAAAGAACTTGACAGGCATATAGCAAAATCGAAATCTACACAAAATTCTAGGAAAATTATCTAATGAAAGAATGAGTCTAAAATGAAAACAAGCTCCCGCCGAGAGACATGAAAATTTTAATTTAAGGTATTAAAAAAAAACTGCATAGATTTAATGGAAAACAACATGTTATCACTAAATCCAAAGGTTTGATTATGAAAAATAAAAAACTTGCAACTTCTGATTATATCACTACAAAACACAAATATAGTTGCTGTTTTTGGACCTATTTATAACATTTTTTCTTAAACCTTATTTGATTACAAATAAATTATTATGTTCACACTAAGTACTGCTCTAGAAATATGGCACATTGATCTTGCATCAATATTATGTTTTAATTTTTATACGAATTACGAAGCTTTAAAAAGAGATTGATTTTGTTAAGCTCCGCTCTTCTCTTTTAAAAAGTATAATTTAGTAATCAGCTATGAGTAATTAGAATTCAATATTATTAATAGTTTGACGTTCTATATCTCTATCGAATAGCCAAAGCTATATAGGAAGGTTCCATTAATATCTCAGGATCCAATTAACTTTCTATTCTGAAAATTTAAACTTAAGTGGTATAGGAAATCTGTATTAACTTACGTTTTTTGCAAAATTTTTAAAATAGCACTTTTTGAGATATAGCTTTCCAAAAATTAAGGTTTAACCGATTACCTTTGACCTTTGTTAAAAAAATATGAAATGCCATTTTGAAGGTGCTTTCATTACCTATTATTTGAAACCTAACTGAGATCTATATCTTGAGTATTTTTTGAGACAGCAGCATTTATGTTAAAACACTATTGTCCAATTTAAATAATTTCCCACAATTTCCAAGATTTCATTATGTCTCTCGGCGGGAGCTAGGTTTTGAATTTAGACCCATAGTTTCTTAGGCAAGTTTTCTTAGAATTTATTGTAAATTACTTTTTGCTATACGCCTATTAACAAAAAAAATTGACTCACCCTACTTTACATATTGGCTGAAATCAAAATTTTTACAAAAAGTAGAACAAGTTCCAAAGGGTCTTCTAATAATAAGCACAGAAAAAAATTATTAGACAATATATTTTAATAAATTTTTAATTTTGTTTTTAATAAAATTTAATTAAATTATAAATTGATTTAATTACTCTTTTTAATATTTTTCAAAAATAACAACAGAAAAACATTACAACTCTTATAAAAAAATAAAATAAAAATGTATTTTTATTAAAAGTAAATAGGTGATAAACACCCATTTCTTAGATAATATCAATCAAAAAGGATATTATTATGCTAAATTATAATGGTTATTCAGTAAATTACTGAAGTTATTCCCAAATAGAAAAGAGCGGTTTTAATGCATGTTAAATCTAAGTGCTGATTATAAATTTGAAGAAGCTTTACTACTATTCCAGTGGTTTTAGGAGAGCAGTACTTTCACATTAAGTGTAAGTATATATTATATTTTTTTTTTTAACGATTTTTCAAACAAGCTGTCCGTTTTCATTAAATCTTCACTATTTCTGTGTCATTTCCTAGGTGAAACCTATCACCTAGTTGAACAGCTTTATTCCATGGATGATATTCAAAATACCCAAATTACTTACAAATCCTTATTATTATATACCCAGCAAAAGAAGAACTGACAAGGAGCTGAAAAAGTCATGATTTTAACATTGTGTTGTTATTGGGAGGAAGTACTTAAAGCTGAAAAAGAATTTCAGAAGTTCTTTTTTTAACCCATGATTGTCATTCTTTTGTGCTTCTGGTTCATTGCTTTTGAAGTACTTCTCTTAAAACTATATTTATTAAATACCATATTTAACAAAAATATGGTTTTAGCTTTGTTACTACACAGAAAAAATTATTCAATAAAAAGTTTCAAGTAATTTCTTTCATTAATTCATTCATACAATTAATATTCTAAAATTATTTTTCAAAATTTTGACAACTTTTGAAATGTTCAAACAAAAAAAAAAAAAAAAAAAAAAAGAAGAAACATTTTGGAGAATATTATTCGGTAAGTACACGTTTCTTTGAGTTTGGTGTCACTTTTTAATGTTTTCTTTTTTTCGTTATTTAAGATCCTACCGCCATTGATGCCGTAAATATGAAAGACCTATACATATATTGCATATCAAATCAAAGTGCATTTAATTTCTCTTACGGGAGTCTATATTATGGGCACGGATCTGAAAGGCTCTTTTAGACTCCTCGATGAGTGCAGCGTTTTTCAGGCTGAGATTCTCGGCAACCTGAAAGACGCAGAAATAATCAGGCAGAACGTTGTGAGGGCTACCGAGGTAACTCTCTATGTGGACAGTCAGGCGCCTCTGAAGGCCTTGGGGACACATATGGTGAAATCCAGGCTAGTTGCTGCCTGTAGGATGTCTCGGAGGGGGAAAACATTGCGAAACCCCCGCTAAGTTTCTTCTTTGGGAAGATCAATGATTGGATCTTGGTCAGAACCAATTCGGCTTGGGAGAGTAGAGGGGACTGTAAGGTGCCGAGGGCGATGTGGCCGGCACTCGACAAGGCAGGCACAGGCACTCTTCTGGGCTTGAGTAAGAGGAGCTTAAGAATCATGATAGCTGCCATAACGCGTCACTGTTTGATAGAGAAGATGAGGTATAGATGGGACGCTGGCAATTCCGATTTTTGTAGAATGTGTGGAGACGTCGACGAGACCGAGTTTATTGAGCACATTATATGCCATTGTCCACGATTGCAGCATCGTAGGATTAAATGGCTGGGCAGCCAATTCCGCGGGCTAAGTGACGTTAGGGACGTAGAACTTGTATACGTCATAGGCTTCGTCATGGGAATCGACTGTTTAAGGGAGAACCAGGCGTACAACCCTATGGGGTTGGTAACATTGCTAATCCTCCTATATGATTCGTTTTCATTCCTATTCTCCTATTTTCTGTTTTTTGTATTCTTTATTTCACAGCTTTACAATGAAGGGACTCACAATGGACCGAGATCGGTCTCTGGGTGGAGATGTGGTACTTTTTGGTATCACGTCAACATTCTCTATCTATCTAACTTCTCTTTGGAAAACTATTTCTATTTTTTAACTATTTTTGGATTTAAATTTTATATATTTGTTTATTTGTCGTCCTTTAGGTTATCTCAAAGGGATTCTTTATTCTCTTCGTTGGAACATCCCGCAAAAATGAGAGCTTTTTATTGTAAATATTGTTTAAATAATATTTCAAATATTGAAATAAATAACACGAATAATTTATTTGATAAAAAAAATTAATTGAAATTTATACAATTATGTTGGTTATTAATACTATCACTTTCATGATTAAAGCAAAATCGAACAAAATTTTAATTGATATAAGCAATATCATAATTGAAACCCATTTGTTTTCTTTGTAGATAATAAAAATACTTTTAAATTTGTGAAATTTTTATTTTACTTGTTTAGTGAATAATTACAATTCCATTACAAATTATGTTATAATTCTAACGGAGCGGACTAACGAAGTCTATTGCTCGTTGTAGTGAAACAGACCAGACCTCAAATTACGAAAAGAATATCTCAACTTTCTACAATGATTAGAACAGGATGCTACACAACCAATTATGTTGAAGATCCTGGAACAATTAAAAAAATTCTCAGCAATTTTAATTATATATACGTTATATACAATAGGAAGGATAAAACGTAATTTTAATAAAAAGAACTCATATAAAAATTACATAGAAATAGAAATAAAACTAATAAAAAATTTTTTAATAAAATGCAATTTTTCGATTCCATCTTCTTTTTGGACAAATTACGAAATATGGATATAATATGTTTTTATTAGCTATCGCTTTATGTATATATCATTAATTTTGATGAGAACAAATTTTTGACGATTTGTTCATTAATCATCAACTTAAAAAAAAAATATTAATAATAATAATAATAAAAATAAAAATAATAATAATAATAACAATTAGAATATTTTTATTTTGAAACTTTTTCCAAATTATTGTATTTTTTATTTTATTTTATTAAAAATATAAAATATTCTAAATTTTAATACTACGATAACATCGTTTTTACTAATACGATATAATATAATAATCGGCACCTATGGTGATATCGTTTTCATTATCATATCGTTCTGTGGTTTACTAGGCAGTCTTAAAATTCCTATTCACAATAAAAAATTTAAAAATGAATACAGTCATAAGCATAGAATACAGCTAGAAGTTTATGTGAGAGGCACTTCGAACTAAATTCTCAAAAAATTACTCATTTTTTTCAAAACACAAAAACAAAATATATGTGATTACATGTATTTTGTTATTGCATGAAATAGGTTATTGACAATTGAATCAGGTTTTTTCCTCTCACATAAATATCTAATTATTAATCTATGGTCATAAGAGTTGTGTCTATCATAAAAAGGCATTTTAATTGGAAATGAAAAATATGAAAATATAAATAATTTTTTTGTGGAAAAACAATATATAAATATTTTAAACTTTTAAGGGCCAAAGAGCGAAAAAACATATAAAAATGAAATTCTTCTTCACATTTCCTATTGATTTTCATATGACTTTTCAGTCCTTTTGTTCTATGGTAAAAAAATATTTCCGCTATGTTGAGACAAAGTTTTATTTCTGTTGTGTGAAATGAAGGTTTTATAGAATATTGACAATTTAAATTTGTTATATTAAAAATTAAATAAATAAATATACAAACAGAAAAAAAAAAAAATAAAAAAAATACGATTGCAAAAACACAAAATGATTCGTTTCCATTTCAAATCCTTTTAGAAAGTAAAGCAAGCTTGGCCATTTAATATATGAGTAAATGTGTTTGAAATCTTAAATCTTTTATATTTTTAAAATATTTCCTATAAATCTTTAAACGCCAAAAAATTGAAATATATTTGTCAAAAGTTTTACTAGCCCTATGAGCAAGTAAAATTCTATTCACCTGATTATAGTCACAAATTTACACACAGGCCCAAAGTATCTGATTTTTTATTTTTTAAATCGAACTGTCAAGAAAAGTCAAACTTTGTACTTTACATCGTATATTAGGCATGTTTTGTGACTACGTTAACAGTATATGGAGTTATGAACGATTCACAAGAATAATCGTAATAAAATTATGACTTTTTAGTACCTTTTCTATGAACAGGCATGTAATTCTATAGCAATTATTATTATAAATTTTTACATATATACGGACACTATCATAAAATTCGATTCATGGCTGTTGCAACCGTTGCAATAAGAAATTCGATTGGAATTGTATTAATTTGTCTATAAAATATACCTACATATATTAGGCCCGCCCAATAAAATAAATTATTTTTAATTAGTTTATAGTCTATTGTTGAACTTTTTCATATAGTTTTTTTATAATTTGTTCATGTTCGACATAAGTTTATTGCATAATTGTAAAAGAATACAGTATAAAAGTTTTATTGGACACTCGGCGGAATGGAATGCATTTTCTGGTCCACCATGACCGTCATGAGCACTCTTCAGCGTCCCACCGTGCTGTTCACTGTAAACATTATCTATTTAACTTACAACTTTTGGGAAATGGAGTCTGTAATTTATTTCCTTATTTGTTATTAAGTAAGACGATAAAGCTTTTTACAATTATTTTGTATTTTCTTTTTTCAATTATTATTATTTTTATGCTTAAAGCTACAACTATTTTTCTAACATTTTGGTACGAATGTTTTTTCGAGATTTGTTCAATTATTATTATTTTTTTTTTTTTTTTGAAAGTGAGCCCTATATTACAAGTCTACACTGTATGATACTAAACCACATTTTGTGGGACAATATTTAATAGGGGTTCTCTTTGGACCAAAATATCAGTAGTTGATACTAACTTAGTATTATGATTACAAAAAAGGACAGATTTTTTTGTAATTAAAATACAAGTCGCAGACAGATGAATCGATATCGTGAAATCGGCTAAGGGTGTGACTCTTATAGTGTAAGGCTGCATGAGGCGACAGACGACAATCAGATGAACATATTTTCTCGCATGACAGCGTGGTCCATATAAAACAAGTAAGAAAAATATCGGTCAAGTCCATCAAAATTCGTGGAGAAGTCTTATATTAGACATGTAGACAATTGTGGACCGATACTTTTACTAAGTGTAAAATAAAATATATAAAATATGTGAATTTATGCACTTTAGGGTGATTCCCGAAAGTGGGCTTGTATGGGAACTATGGTAAATTATGGAGCGATCCTTATAAAATTTGTCACTATTATACTTATATAAAACTTATTCAAGTCGAATATAAACTTGATACTAACATGTGTATGTGATTTATGAACTTTAAAGTGATTAATTATGGACCGATCTTCATGAAATTTGGTACAAAGGTTGACACTTATACAAAACTTCTTTACACTTATTTCAGCCAATCAGAAGGACGGACAGACATCGTTAGATCGACCAAAAAGTGATTCTGGGTCGATTGGTATACTTTAAGATGGGTGCTAGATCCAACCACCTATGGTGGTATGGGTTATAAAAAGTTGAAACAAATTCAACCGCGTGGCCGCGTCTTACAGCATTGCCAGATCTAATTTGTGGCAATGCTTTTAAATTTTCCTTTGTCAACTTTTGAAAACAAATGATTGATTTTTAAGCTGGTAATGTCGCTGCCTGCCGTCGCCGCATGCCGAGACTATTGGCCATCCACCATTTTTTTTCTTTTTCTATTTATGAGTATGTGTAGCGATTGTATTTATTACGCACCTAAGATGGTACATGGTATTTATGTACATACATATGTATGTACTTATATATCAAATCACAAGTTTTATTTTTTTATATGCGTACTTTAGGTAAAAGCGCGTTCGAAGTTCATATCTTTTGATATCTTTATGATATATGTTGTTAGAACCCTTTTCAGCATCTTTCCATTATACATCTCACTGATGCAACTAAAGTTTTATTAAACTATGCACTTTTCCAGATCAACAGGTAAATGTCTAATGTAATTAAGAAATAGCGATGTTGGTTAGAATTTATCCATTAATAAGTACAAATATTAGTAATGCTGAGCTTCATTTCTTAGCTTTGTTCCGATTCATTGGAGAAGCGCCATGCAACTGTTCTTGGTTTCAGTAATATGCAGCTAGTTGGTTAGCGAACCCAACTTTGGATCAATTGATTAATTTGATATTATTACTAATGAAGAGTATTTGTATGTACATAAAATGTTCACAATTAAATAACTCAATATGATATTTTATGCGAAAATGTGTACATTATTTTTATGAAATAAAATGTTTTCAAATTATTATTTTTTTTTTTACTGTTGAAAAGAAAATAGTTTTTTTATAAATCAACATTTCAGTTTCGAACACAGAAGTTCTTACTTTGTAGGTTATTGATAATATCGCAACTTATAAAATCGTAAATATTTGAATTATACTAATACAAACAATAATTTGATTCCAAATGCCAATAGCTTATTCCGAACTATGAATTCAATATAGTACAGTACATGCTCGGAAATTCGAACCACTTTGTTTTTATGGCGATTCGAATTTCCGAATTATTTGAATTTCTGGACGTTTTTTTTATACAAAAATTTAGGAAAATTTTACCATAAAGATATAAAAAACTATGTTTTTTTCATTTTAGTTCATTTAACATAAAAGCTATAAAAAACTTCACGATATACAACAAAAAATAACAATTCAGTTCATTTGACTTTAGTATATATAATATAAGTACATGTGTACATATACAAACACCAAAAAAACTGACTTTTAAACTCTAACAACATTAAAAAGATCTGTAAATCATCTATTAAAATGGGATTCCCCTTTTTACTTTGTATTTGGTTAAACTAAATTGTCAAAATTTTAGTGTTTACAATAAAAAAGAAAAAAAACCGCTCGGAAATTCGAATTTTGGATTCTAATTTTAGAGCGATAAATGTAATGAAATTACTGATTCGAATATCTGGAAATTCGAATTTCTGAGCGTACTGTACTGTACTGTCAGTCATATATTTAAATTTATTTTAATTAGGTACAAATTGATTCAGTGAACTAATTGTACAGTTGTGGGAATCATTTGTCTATCATATTAGTATTTCTACAATTATAAATAAAGAATATGTCTACATATATATATATATATATATGCATAAAAAAATTATGTTTTGTTCTATAAAATTATAATTAATATAATTATAACAATTTTCCTACTAATCTTTTTTCTATGTGTACTTAACCCAAGAAATTTCAAGTGCATAACATATTTATTACTTGAATAAAATATTACAGGTAGTTTTCTTTAAAGAAAAAAATCAAAACTACTCTCTTTAAATGACATAATTCTCTCTGTCAAACCTACAATTGTCAGCTAGTGTTTTCGGCTAACTATCAAAAGATCTAACAACTAACCCTTTGCCCTTGCAACAATTAAACTCATAAATCACTTTATTGGTTTCTTTTAATCTCTAAATCAGGGATTGTATTACTTAAAAGCGCTGATAAAACACCAACAACAACAAGACCGAACAACTGACCAGTGTTGCCAGTTTAGCCTTTTTGTTTTGCTTTTAGTCTCAAAATTTTCGTTACAGCTTCTAGCTTTTTTCTAGAATTTTTTGATTTTTAAAATTGCCTAAAAAATACTAAAATGTTAGTATTTCAACAGCGAAGAAAATAGTTATTAATTTGATATTACTATTTTTATTTTTTACAGAATCATCCATTTAAGCATTTTTTCTGTTTATTGGCAAAAAAAAAAAAAAAAAAAAAAATAGAGATTATTTATATATAACCAAAATTTTTGTCTGCGGTGCTTTATTCTCTAAATTAGAAACTACTAATTTTAAATACTTACTAAATCGATTATTATAATTATTTTTTAATGTACTTCATTAAACATAGAAACTATTTATGAATATTATTAAAAAGTTCGTGTGAAAGCGAAATCACTCAAAATTTAAAAATGCCTAATCAAAAAGGAGTTATTACTCAAAAATTAAGAGAAAAAAATTAGTTTTTCTTAAGAAATGTAACCCAAATTTGCATGAGAACTTTTTAAACTAAAAAAAGTTAACTTCTTTCTAGCCTTATTTTTTTGGAGTTAAATCCTTTTTTGCCTTTTTTAAATATCAATTTAGCCTCTTTTTTCTCACCTAATGGCAACATTGCAAATAACACTGATATCTTGTCATATCCATAATTTTATTATGCTCTAATACAAAAAAAGTTAAAGAAAACTCCATCATGAAAGAGGCAGCTTATAAGTAAAAAAAAAAAAAACTGTTACCCATTTCATTCGCCAAAACCCAAATAAATAAACAATAAATAAACGGAGAAACACCAAAATTCAACATCCAAAGTCTGAAAAGGGACCCACAGCCCTCGAAAGCAAACGCATCTTAATACGACATTTTTATGTTTTATTTAAAAATGTCTTTGTATGTGTCTTTGTTTACAAATCCGTAGATCAAACGTAAAACAGTGTGTTCTTTTTACTTCTTGTTTTTTTTTTTAATGTTTTAAAATACGGCAACAAAAAACAACAAAAGAACACAAAATCGTATATAAAATACAAAAAGTTTATTTTATATCTTCTTCTTATTGTTCTTAAACACATACACATACACCTAAATATCTAATCGTATGTTTGTTCGGGGCTTCTTCTCCAATGTTTATCTGTAAATTGTGTTTTTTTTTTTTGTTTTTGATTTTTGTCAGTTTGTATCTGTTCTGTTCTAAAAAAAAACTAATAAAAGTTTCTTTCCCATTTTTTTGTAATTGTAGATTTGGGATATCGTAGCTCTCCCTGTAAAACAAAGAAAGTTAAAGTTTTGTTATTATTGTTACTTTTGTAGGCTAAAGATACGAAATAGTAATAAATAAATGTTGTTGCGTATTTTACTTAAACAAACAAGTAAAGCTGAAGATTTTTGTTGTTGAAACAGTGATTAAAACGAATATTTATGGTACTACTTAATTATTTAAATTTAAGAAAAAATATTGTATCAAGTCTGAAGAAGAACGATTACTACTTTAAATTATACATGGAACAAACATAAATAGTGAAGATCGTGAGATTTCAAAAATTAAATTAAATAAAGCTTGCAAAATGTCTCCTTGTCAAATTTCCTTGCGGGATCATTATTATAATAATAATGGAAATTGGCTGTTTTAATTAATTGGCTGTATCCAAAATATTTAATTAGTAGAATGAAAATATTAGCACGTGTAAATTGAGATTGGATGAAAAAATAAATATGTTAAATTACTAAATAAACAGCTGTGATATTCACTGTAAAAAAAAAAATTCAGCTGTTGACAAAATCAAATAAAACTGTTGTTTATTTAGTAACATGCTGCACAAGATCAGTTTACAAAAAGTTATTTTAAAATAATCTTATGTTTGCAGATTTAAAACGTGATGAAAACCATAAATACTCAGGGCAACTGCTTCCAAAAGAACTAAAAAAAGAAAAATAAAAATACAAGAGCTAAATTGGGGCAAATATGGCAAAAAAAAAAAAACGAAAATTCACGATCATTTAAAAATATTTCTTTAACAAGAATCAATATCTAAATTGGGCAAAAATCGATTCTCAAACGAATAACCTAAAAATCGATTTTATACCTAAACCTTGACATAAAAACGAACAAAAAGGACGAAAATATTTGATCACTTATATTTCCAGTAATCAATAAAATATTTATAGCTAAACCAAGAAATATAGAAAAAAATTATGAAAATCTTAAAGCACTCAAATTTTCTACTAAAAATAGTTTTTTATACAAAAAAAAAAAAAAAATCTAAAAATGTATTTTGTGGCTAAACAGGAACAGGACATAAATCTAGGATCATTGAAATTTCCCATAAAAAATCGATTTGTATATCAAATGCTTATATTCAAAAAGAGCTATCTGCAAAACCCAAAATCTTCAGAAAAACGTAAACACTGTTTCTTTCACTCACTTTTCAACATTTTGCAAACCGATCTTCTATGATTTATTAATAATACATCTATTAAACCACACACATAATAAATCGTTTAAGCTCCTTATTCGCCAAGTTGTGGCAGATAGCCATTTTTTTCTTAATATATTATCAATGTATGTTATAAAATGTTCAAATAGCCCTTTTGTTTATCGAAAATTAAAGGTGTACAAGATAAAATTTTTGTTCAGAATTAGACAATATATTAAATTTATCATAACCTATAAATCAAGAGATAAAAATAATGAGAAGTTTGATGGTTAGCAGTAGGCATCTGCTAAATTTAATTTTCTCCATTCACAGTAATGATTTATAGCACATGTTCTCACATTACATTACTTAATATAAAACGAAACAAAACAAAATATGTGATAATAAAAAGAGTTGAATTGAATTAAATTGAAACGATGAGTTCTCCCTTATTTATTATTGTTTTTGAGAGATCTTAAAAAAAAGCAATAATGTCAACAAAAAGACATCAAATGAAAACTGTGATTTACTGCTATTCCCTTGACTGTGTTGTGAAGTTTGTTGAAAAATTTCCTTTTGCAAAAAGACCTTTTATAGTACACATATTTATTTAAATAAATAAATAAATAAATTAAATAAAAATTAAAAGTTAAAAAATAAAAATTAGGAATTAAAACTTAAATAAAGTTAATCTCATGAATAAAATTAAAAAAAAATAATAATATACAAAACAAATTAAACAGAATGAATATAATAAAATATATAAAATAAAAAATATTTTAAATTAACTATAGTTTATTATTTTATTTTTTTTCTTTTGCTTTTGCAAAAAGACCTTTTATAGTGTACAAATTTATATATTTAAATAAATAAATGAAATAAAATAAAAATTAAAAATCAAGAGTTAAAAATTTAAAATTTGGAATTAAAAATTAAATTAAATAAAGTTAATCCAATAAATAAAATAAAAAATAATAAACAAAACAAATGACACAAAATTAATATAATAGAATATATAAAATAAAATATTTTTGAAATTAACTAAAGTTTATTTTTTTTTTTTTTTCTATTATTTTAAAACTTTAATATTCTCTGTAATTATTATACTTTATAAACAACATACGCACAAATAACAGTGTTGCATTTGTTGCTTTTCTTCATATAATTCAACTCAATTCAATTCAATTCAATTCAAAATGATTTGTTGCTAACATGTTTTGAAGACTCTCTGCAAAACTGAATTTGTTTCATTTTGTTTTGTTTCTCTTGCATTGAATTGATATTTGTGAGCTCAAAAAACAAAAACAGTCAACAATTGAAAAGAAAGAGAATGAGTTGAAATGAGTTACAAAAATTATGATGCAGATGTAGTTAGCAAAAAAAAAAAAAAACTGAAATGTGCTCATAATTCGAATTATAAATAAATAGTGTAAAAAATATTTTTTGCACATTTTTTTTTTTTTTTTAATTGTATTAAATTTCTTAATGGAAAAAAATAGAAAGAAATGTCGTATAGTTATGAAAATTTTAACTTATATATAAATTTATCCGTTAATTTCAAATCTAAAATGAGATTTAAAAAATTATTAAAATTTATTCCGCTATGGGGGAAATAAATAAAATAAGTGCAATAAATATATAAATTTTTTTTAATACTACGAGTATTTTTACTATTTTTACTATTTTATTAAAAATAGTTTTAAAATATTTGCAGTATTTATTATTTTCTTCAAATAAGTTTCAGACATAACAGATAAAAAATTCTTACTTTTGACGTTAAAGAATTTTCGAAATAATGATATCTTCAAGCTACGTTCACATTTGGAAAATATTTGATCAAAATTTTGTGACCAAAATCGTTTCCCATTAAAAAAGAGAAATTAAAAATTGTTTTATATAGTTGTTACGTCATTTTGGTAAAATATTTGACCAGTCTGAATGTACCATTATTTAGCCCGAAATTTTTTTGTACACAAATTCTGCACCTAGGATTTAAAAAGATGTTTGCAATTTTATAAATTGACAACAGTAGATTATATAAAGATTATATTTAAGGGAAATTTTGGAAAAAAAGCATAAAATGAAGAAACAAAAAAATTTTAGAAGATTTTGGTATTTTTTTTTTAACCAAAAATGTATAAATTTTTTTAGATATATAAACATTTTATTACAACAAAAATCAGAATATAAAAAAAACTTTTTCAGAACAATTTTATTGCATTCCGATTTTTTCAAATAAAATTGCATTGCTTTTTTTTATACCAAAATTCTAAATATGCATATGCTTCGTAAATTATGAATTTTTACATAAAAAAGTTGCGTTTTAATAGTAATTATTTTTATTTTTAGGATAAAAATTACGTATCACATAGAAAAATTATATAAATTTGAGTAAAATTTCAAAAAATGGTAATTTTTTTCATATAAATTAAAAAAAAATAAATAAATAATAATAATACAAATATAAAATTTAAAATTTGTCATGAAAAATTAAATCTTTCAATGCAAGTTGATATGGATGCCACAGCGATGACATTCAAAAAGATTAAAAATCCAATGATACAATTTTCTTTGTGCAAGACTACAACGCTCTACAAAATTTTTAAGAAAAATCTATTTTTACCCAAATTTTTAGTTGTTATTCCTGATCCATTTTTGTTAATATTTTATGCTAGATAATATTTGATCAATAATCTGAACTTACGGGCAAATACGTAATTTTGGGAAATTTTTTTTCTTGAATCCTTTGAAATTTTTTGTGAAATTTAGAATTTTTAGTGAAATTTCTGGTTTTTTGCAATTTTTAGTTTTTTGTGAAATTTAATTTTTAGTAAAATTTGGGATTTTGAGAATTTTTTGATTTTTTGTAAAATTTGTCATTTTTTGAGAAATTTGGGATATTTGACTAAATTTAAGGTTTTTGAAGGAATTTAAAATTTTTGGTGAAATTTGTGACTGTTGATGAAATTTGTGATTTATGGTAAAATTTTGGATTTTCGGTAAAATTTCGAATTTTTGGTGAAATTTACTAAACACAAAATCTTTTACTAAACACAAAATCTTTTAACATAAATGTTCGAGATTTCTGTTAATAAATTGCAGCATATTCACTCTCTATTTCATTTGAGGGTAAAAACATGTAAAATATTTTTTGAATATAAGGGCAACACTATTAGAAAAAAATATCTGACCCATTTACACTATTACATATTTTTAGAATAGAACACAAACGAGGGTAATGTCAGAATAAAGGCAACATTTTAGTTAGATAAGAAAACGCCATTAGTTATCATATCATACTAGTTTGTAAACTTGTGTAATTAATAAAGAAGTAATTGAGACTAAATTTGTTTCATATATTTTTTTTCTGTTTCTAATGTCAAATTAAGTTCTGATCCAGAGTATTTAGAAACACTCAAGTTCTAAATACTCTACGCTATGAAGGAATCTTTTCACTTTTTTAAATTCTGTTCTTTCCTTGTTTTCAATAAAAAATTAAAGAAAAAAAATCAGTATGATTCGAGTACAAAAATTTTATTTTTTTATATTTTGAGGACAGTGATTTCTTACCTAATTAAGACACATGTAATACCATCACTGAATTATGATTAATATAGCTCATTTCAATTGTACATATCCAGCTTTGTGTTAGAGGAGAAAAAGGAGCAAATTTAGTCTTTTTCGATTTTTAACAATATCTAATATTTTCAAATTTTCTTCTTGACACAATTTTTTAATATCTCCGAAACTGTTCGGGAAATAAAACAAGTAAGAAAGATATAGTTTTTCAAGCCCGACCATATGATCCCCCACACAATTGTGCATGTCCATCAAAATTTGTGGAAGGTCTTACAACAGACATGTGGACAATTGTGGACCGATACTTTTACTAAGTGTAAAATAAAATATACGAATGCAGAATATTACGTTAATACTAACACTTATATAAATTTATGCACTTTTCGGTGATTCCCGAAAGTGGGCTTATATGGTAGCTATGGTAAATTATGGATCGGTCCTCATGAAATTTATCACAAATATTGATACTTGTGCAAAACTTGCTTACACCGAATTTCATTTAAATATTGCTATATTTAAGGCATTTACGATCGCTAAACCCCTATTCCGGGAGAACATTTGTATGGGGGCTAGGTGAGATAATGGACTGATCATAACCAATTTCAATAGGCTTTGTATTTGTGTCATGGAAGTCCCACATGCCGAATTTTATTGAATTATCTTCAAAATTGCGACCTGTACTTTGTGCATAAGGTTTACATTGGCAGCCAGTCAGACGGACGGACGGACATCGTTAGATCGACTCAAAAAGTCGATTGGTATATTTTATGGTGGGTGTTGGATGCGTTATATATATCAGCACAAACGCATAATACCCCAACCACCTATGGTGGTGTGGGGTATAAAAATTATATAGGAATAATTTGGAGGTAGTACTAATTAGAATTTGTTGATATTTTATTAAATCAAATCAGACATTTCACTTCCGAGATATGTTGCAACCTCATTACTTTTCTCTATAACAAATTATCTGAGGAACTAGAGCCATTTCGAAAAAAATGATTTATAAGCTTAGAGCCCTACCATTAGGAGTATCTAAAACAATTGAGAAATCTTGTGCTGCAGAATCTGTGTTGGTTGTGTTATTTTGCATTGATTTTTGTTATAATTTATTTATTAATAACAAGTTTTAGTTCAGAAAAATATTAACAAATAGATATTTATTAGATTAATTATTGATTTTAATTAGAAATAGGAGATTTTTTTATTACATAAAATTAAGAAAATTTCATTGGTGGTTTAAGTATGTCTTTTAATTTTCAACAAACCAATTTTAAAGCACTTCAATACCAACTTCAGAACGTAGGGCATAATGTAAATTTGTTTTATTTTAGACTTTGTTAGTCGTATATATTTTATAATATATTTGTTTTGCTCTTAAACATCTTCTCCATTATACTTTGTTTCTAACTTTGGTGTGTGCGTGTGTTTGTACGTTTGGGCCTTTTTGTTTAAAATTAGGACTTTAAAAGAAAGTTGTGACACCTGAGGATAAAGCTAGAAAAATACACACAAACCAAACGTTATAAGTATAACCAAAAACTAAGAACTAAGCGCGTATCAAGGTAGCACTATAGTGTTTTTCTTATTGTTTTTTTTCGCATCAACTTAAAATATTCTTTCTGGTATGGCTGTTGCTGCTGTTTCCAAATGATGTTGGTGTGTGGCCTTAAAGATTAGTTTAGAGGCTTAAAAGACAAAAAAAGTTTTAATTTTGCTTTTATCTTAGCTGTCATTTGGTATTAGTTAAAAATTACCTGAAATATTATGCATATTTTCAATGTCACAGCAGGTTTTTTGGTTTTTGTTTTTTCATATTTAATAACTAGACATTAGCACTTAATCTTAAATATTTAAATTTTACTGTTTTGTTTTCTTTAGTTTTTAGAGAAATAATTAATATAACTTTATGGGTGGTTTAGTTGGGGTTCTTATTGGATTATTATATTTTTTTAAAGATGTTTCAATTAAGCTGTAATCTTGATATTGTTTAACGAGATAACTTAAGGTGATTGATTCACAATTGAAAATTTAATAAATCTTGAAAATTAAAGTAAAGATCTAAGAGAATTAGTATTAGGATTATATGAAAGATAAATAAGATAGGGGGCGCATGTTAAAAATATGGTTATAAATCTGCAGCAATATTTTATACATTTTTAGCTAGACAATTTATCTTATAATATTAAAACCATTATTTCGATTGACTTGTTATAAAAATGATAGCACATTTTTCTTAAAAACAAAATCAATGAAGTATTTTTTTATTACATCTAAATGACAACTTAAACTTTAAAAAATAAGAATATTTAATATATGTATTAGATTTTTGGTATTTTGTTTCACTACTTGCAACTAAAATATTTTACTTATTTTAATCATGTTTGGAAATTCTTTTTTTTAATAAAATAAATCGATATATGAAAAATTTCAAAAATTTTGACAAATTTTAGCAAAAAATATTTTCAACATTATTTTTCTTCTGATACTAACGTCTCTTTGTGGTTATATTAAACAATATTTGTGCAAAGTATGTTCGCGTTAATCATTTTTATCAGTTTGTGCAAAAGCTGTAAACTTTTAAAGTTAAAAAATCTTAAAAATAAAGGTATTATTTTAACGCAACCAAAATTACACAATTTCATAAAACTTCAAAAGTACTGTCAGCACATGTCAAAACATCTTTAATATTTGTCGAAGTACACTGAAAAGAAAAAAATTTTAATTTTGTTTTTTTTTTTGCAAAATTTTGTAAATAACAAAAAATGTTTATTGCTTAAAAATCTCTAAAAATAGAGGATAATAATAAACATATTGTGGAATATTTTTCTGGAAAAAAAATCTAATGAATATTACTACTAGTTTGAAAAATATAGTCGTTTAAACATTTATTCCTTACAAAAGGCGAGATTTAAATTTTTATTCTAAAACTAAATTTTCCCAAAATTTTAAAAACGTATCTTATTTAAGTTTTATATCGAAAATAGTTCTTATTATTTTAAAATCGAGCTAAAATGCTTATATTTGAAAAATTTTCGAAAATTGATTCGTAAAGCTTTTTAAAAGATTTTTGTAGGAATCAAAGACTGATATTTATTTTATACACTACATAAGAAATATTAGCGAAAGTATTATGCTAATATAATTTTTTGTAAAATTTAAAAAATTCCTTTGAAAATATGACTTTTTTCATAAAATATGCACTCCTGCATTCGCTTTTGTTCGGACGGGAGGTGTTTTAGTGCTAAATCGATCTAAATATATTTTGAAATTTTTTTAATTAATCGATATACATGAATTTTTTTTTTCTAAAAGTCACCATATTCGGTTAAAATTGGATGTAGGGTGCAAACCTAAATCAATTTAAAATTTCTTTATTGACTATTTATGAAGCCTTAACTTTTGAAGCATGTAAAGGAAAAAAATTTTATTAAAAAAACTGTGGAAAAAGTGAAAAAATTGTACCATATTTTTGTAAAAAGAAAACATTTTTCATGACTTTGAACATTTTGCACGTCTTGAGATAATCAGAAAAGTTTTCAGCATATTATTTCGGAATATGTTACAAATTATAGAATATTTAAAAAATTTTTCCTCATATACCTCAGAACTTATTACTGAAAAACAAAATAAAGTCGAGGCAAAAAAAAAATTGAAAAATTCAAGCGTAAATATCTTTTCAACTGTAAGAGATAACTTAGATGGGAAAACATGTTTTTTCTTTATCTCACCAAGCACTTTGAAAAATCTTGGAAATCTAACCTGATTTGCAGAAGTTACAATTTCTTTTAAATTTTTGTTTACTCGAGGTAGTTAAATATGACACCCTGTAGCTTATCTCGTGTTAAAACAGTGTGACTACAAGATATTTTCTATAGAAACTTAGGTCCTCGTCTACAACTATTCCATACATTTCAATTCGATCTGAGCAGGAGTTTAGGAGATGCAGATTTATTACCAAAAATTTTGAGTTTGGCTTCATTGTACGCTGTAGCCAGTATAAATGATGTTTCTGAAATTTTATTCACATTTATAATTCTTTGTAGATACTTTTCGATGATCTAAAGTCATATCTGGACTAAAAAAAAATGCGGAACAAACCTGAAAATTGTAAAAAGTACGATTTTAAAAAATACAATTTTTGCATTTAATTTTTTTAACGCTCTTTTGAGTCGGAATTAGCAGTTATTAAAAAAATTCCTTTTACACTATATTTTGGGCAATTCCCATAAAAGTGGTATTTGTTAATAGTAAAAAACATATATTTTACAAACGTTTGCGGCAATTACATGAAAGTTTGGGATGATGATACTCCTTGCCTGGTTACAACGAAACATACCCCATTTATGCGCACAAGTTTTCTATAAAAAAAAACTGCAAAATTTAAAAAATCGTAAATTTTTGGTTTCATTTTTTATCGCCGCATAACTTTTCAATAGACAGTAAAACTGTTACTAGTTATACAACATATGAATTTCCCAAGTGTTGTCTCTTGACTGGTTAATAGTTTGAGTTAAAAAAAGCTAAATTGTAGGTGCAAAACTGAAATAAATCAAAAATCCATCGAAAGTTTTTTAAATTTTTTTTAGGTTCAAATGGCGGTATTACCTTGATATTTTAGTTGAATGATATAAAAAATGATAAAATGCATCAACAGTTTTCCTGCTTTGAAAACAAACTTTAGACATACAAAACACATAAAGTCGATTTAAAAGAGTTTCGATAATTTTTGAAATTCCTCATATTTACGATTTCTTTCCTGGCAAATAAATATTTCAAATGGCAAACAATATTAAGAGAAACGTATTGATTATTTCTAAATATTTCAAGTAGTTAACTGTTAAATAAATAACCTGAACACAAAATTTCAAACTAAAATCACATGAACTACTTAAATAAATCAAATGCCATTTGATTTGTACAATTTCTTTAGAAATTCACTATTCCTGTAAAAATAAAACACTTTATCTAAAAATATTCCAATAATCTTTGGACTCTTATCAAACATACAGTTAATTCCCACCAATAGACTAGAAAGAACCAGTAAAAAGAATCTACAGAAAAAAAACTTGCAGTAAAAAAGCTATTCTTAACATTAGCGCGGCATTTTCAAGTTAAACTTATATATGACTAAATATGATTCTCTACTACACTAATGCAATTAGCGGTCTGCTCAGCTTCTTAAGTTTTGTTTTCCACTAGCTTTTTTGTACAAAACACGTCGCAAGTTTCAGATTACAATAACCATTTATGAAGATAACACTGACACCACCACCATCATTATCGTCATCATAAAAATACTGGACTCTGCTGCAAGCAAATAGCCTCATTCGCAAGCCAAACATCAAGATCAATAACATTAACATCTAAAAGCAGCTGGGACCAACAATTGTACAACTAAACGCATAAAAAACATTTGCACAAACAAAAATAAATCTGTTAGTTGACTAAATATGGTAAAATGGCGCCACTCATTCTTCCATTTATGATTTTCAATAGTGTTTGCACTAGTATTGCATAATTACACATATTTGAGCAAATAAGAGCAACTAGTAGTAAATAGTTCCTCCAGAGTACTGCAGCCAAACAATAAATTAAATGTATGAAAAGTTCGTTTAAGTAACCGCAGTGCATCCATTGAAGCTTATGCCACAATAATCACCTTTATATGGCTGTAAATATTTGTGATGGATGCACTTGTAACGACAAGAACAATAATAAGAACAACAACAACAGCGGAGAAAAAATAATATAACTGATATGAGTATCAAGCAGCCAGCCAATATCGATTGAATGGGACAAAAACCATTGAGCGCAACAGTTAGGGATGCTTTCATATGTTTGATGAAAATTAAACAAGTGTTGGAATTGTGGATGATAATAAAAACGACTTATTTATGAGCTACATGGTAAGTTTAAGTCAATTAAGTGAAATTTGTTGTAATTCAAGAAGTGATTTCTGAGCTCTGTTTATAATTTTCCAATTCTAGAGGGACAATTTTAGATAAGCAGCTTTATAAAAATAAAAAAGTTTTAAAATAAAATATTTTTTTTTTTTTTAACATTATTAATACAAATTTTAATATAAAATTAATACAGCAAATATTGAAAATGTATGATGATTAATACTACAATTATCTAATTTGTGTTGCAATAAAAATAATTAAAATGGTTTCTGGTAGATGATAATTTCCTTTTACTTTTTTTAAAAAAAATTTTGACGTATTTTTTCTAACGTACTTTTTACATAAAAATTAATCATAAAAAAAACATATTTTTAAGTACAAAAAATATAAAATATACTTAAAGTTGACAAAAGGATATGAAGTAATATTAAACATATTAAAGTATCTTTAAGATATTTTTCAAAATATACAAAATTGTTTTCAGAATGCAAAAGTATCGCACAGATATTTTTCGAAATTGTATATAAATTAACTTAAAAATTTATCAAAAGTATACAATTTATTTTAGTTTTAATTTATTTTTTTTTTTTTTCAAAAGATGCAAATTTTAAAAATATTAAGAAGTTGTCTAGATATAAAAGTATCTATTTTAGTTTCTATTAAATTGTTCGACAGTTAGAAAATAAAAATAAAGAGGAAAAAAAGGTTTGCTAAAGGCACAGAAATATGTTTAAATAAAAAAGTATTATTTTTCCTAAAGTCTGTAAAAAATTTTTACTAGAACTAGAGAGATTTGAAGATATATTATATTTATTAATTTATTTTTAAAATTTTAGCAAAAGATATAGATGTTTTAAAAAATTTCTATAATTAAAATAAGAACTTTGTTAAATGTCAATATATTTTATTAAATTCAAAGAAATAAAATTATATATACAAAAGTATCTCAATGATATTTTTTAGAACTTTTATTAAACTAAACAAATATTTAAGCAAAAGTTGCAAAAATATCTTAAAATAAAAAGAATTCTTTAAGATACAAGAGTACCTTTTGGTTCTTTTTCTCCAATTGTTCAACAACTAGAAGGAACAAATTTATAAAATATCTTAGATACATTTTTTTTTTCCTTAATTTCAAACATTAAAATAAAGACACAAAATTATCTTTCAGATAAAAAAATCAGCAACATAAAAAAGACCTCAACCGAATTTTTTTTCTAAATTTATAGAATTTTTTTGATAATTTTACTAAGGATATACTATATTATTAGTATTCAAAAGTAACTCTAAGGTTTTTGCCTTACTTATAAATTCTACCAGGAATAAAAATATTTTAAATCAAATTTTTAACCAAATTTTGTAAATTAAAAAATATGTATATATACGAATATCTTTAAGATAGAAAGAAGGATATTAGGCGTAAAATTATCTTTGTTATATTTTTTATGTAGGTACAAGATAGAGATATAATATTTATATAGAGGTACAATAATATTTTGAAGATTCAAAAACTCTTTTATATTCTTTGCAAAATCGTAATAAATTTAAATTGAAATGAAAATATTTGAATGAAAATTTTTGCTCAATTTGAGCAAAAGATACAAAATTTTCATTAAGTTATAGATAAATCTTCAGGATATAAAACTATCTTTTTCATCTTTTTTTCAAATTCTAAACCAAAATTAGAAATTAAAGCAAATTTATTCAAAGTTTCCAAAAAATGTTACTAAAGATATAAAAATATGTTTTTGATTTTTTTCCAAAATCTTAAATGAATTTAACGAGAAATAAGAGATTTGAATATAAATTTGTCTAAAATTAAAAAATTTTCGCAATAGAAGAAAAAATTAGCTATAGGTGCAAAAATATCCAATGGTTTTTTAAACAAAATTCCTTAAATTAAGAGAAAAAAATTATTATCAAAATTTTGTTAAATTTAAAAAATTTAAATTTATTTAATTCTTAAAGATAAAGATAATATGAAAACAATCTAAATTAGTATAAAATTGGCAGTGTCCTGCAATATCGTGTTAAAGACTGAAAATTCTTGGATCATATTTCTTTCAGAATTTAACTTATATTAGAGATTCAAGGGTCGGGCCTATTGAGTTACCTTGGAGTATCTAATTGGGAGGCTTAGAAATCACATTGAATGACACACAAACAATAAGAAACCATAATGTTGCAGTTTGTTCCTGCAGATGTCGCATTTCTTAACTAACTGGTGTTATTCTTACCACCTACTCAAACCATAGGGTGAATGTTGGAGCTTGTAGGTTTTCCACAATTTTGATTTCTTCATGTTTATATGAGTAAAAGAAAAGTTGATACAATATCTTTTATCTGATGGTCTGACAACGTCATGACGGCTTCTCTTCTCCGAGAAATTTACGCTTTGATGTATAGCTAACCTTATAGAGCAAAATCGTGTCATGGTAAGATCTTAGACTATAATGGAGTCGGTTAGTTTAATCTGTCAGTATCCGGCTTGTCTGGAGTTCATACTGGTAAAAATTGGCATTATCATTACTTACGGTTCGGCATTACATGAACTCCGATTTAAGTAACTTATCCAGCATTCTCTTCATAATATAGACAGTCTTCGATATGCGAAACAGAAATCCGTTGTTAATTACTGTGGTCACATTGACAATTTTTCTGGATGTTGTTTTTTGGTTCTCAAAGAAAGGGATATAAATTGATGATGGTGTCAATAATCACATTGAAATGGATGCGTGGATAGAAAGAACCCACAAAAACCCAAAAATATATTTTCTTTGTTTTCATATAAATCAAAGTATTTCACCAAACCAACATGATAAATAATTCATCATAAACCTTTCGCGGAGACAAGTTTCTTAATCTGTATTGTAGTATTTCATCTCAACAAGACTATAAATGATTTTCTTTCGTTCATAGTATTTCTTATTTGGGGTGAAAATTTACCAACACTTTGTATGATTATGTTTTAGTAATACTTCTTAAAGATGGACATTATTTTTTAGTGATGGATTGTTAGGAAGACTTGTTTTCATCCATTTCATTTATTTTTCCTTCTCGCTAGCCCTCATCCGGACAAATTATATAAATCAATTCTATGGAAAAGATAATGTACTGCTCTCAATTCAATTTTCGATATATAAAGAATAAATATTTTGATGGATGTGCTGTGTACTGGAAAGATTTGTCTAGTGCGACTTCGGCCCCAATGGAGTTCTTAAATATAAGTAGCATTTTTTTACAATCTTTAATATTGCCAATTTAAAAATATAGTATTTTGAAAAATATTAAAAATTCCCACTAAATCCTTAATTTAAGCAAATTTGACTTCATTATCATTAGTAGTTTATGCTATATTATTACTCGTATTGTTTAAAAAATATTAAGTTTAAGGCTAATTCTTTTGAACCCTTTAAAGATTCTTTGAAATGTTAATAACTAACACATGGTATCTTTAAAATTGTTTACTGGATTACCAGTAGTTGTTATTAATATGTACCTGTCTGCATCTATGTATAAGATTACCTTAGTTTAAATTTGATTACAGAATATATGACAAGCTTTGATGAAATCTTGGCATCGTGTTGCAGTTAATCGATTTGGAAACTTAAGATACCCCCGTCACTCTAAATGCGGACAAAATACCTAACAAATAGACAATGATATACTTGTAGACATTTTAAGATTCAAGATCACTTACAATGTCGCAATTGAAAAGAGTAAAGACAGAAGAAGAAATAAAAAAAAAAACAACGACAAAAACATACAAAAACTATCAATCATAGTTGTTGCATGTAGGTTCGCTTATTTCATTTACTTCGTGAGTTGCCTTGGGCTTCTGTCAGAAAAAAATCATACAGCAACAAATAATAACAATGATAGAAGCAACCCAATCGAACCCATACTCAAGGTGTATAAAGCTAAAGAGTGTGTGTAAGAAACAAAACAGTCGGAGAGTCATCTAGTTTAATGGTCGCACTGGATTATGATGGAAATCATTTATTTGTACACGCATGTCGTAACATTTCTTGATATTAAATGGACAAACGAATGATTCTGTAAGAGTATGTGACTTTGCAATGGTTGGTAGTTTTTGTATAGAAGTGGCAACAAGTGCAATGTCCATTCATACCAGACCGTCCACAAGTCAATTGTGTAAATCATTATTTTGAACCATGTATACTTTTTTTTTCTTATTTCTTTCATTAAAGATTCTTTTAGTCGCAGTCGTATTAAGATGAAGAAAAAGGGCAAAGCAACAAGAAGAGATTCGTATTCTGTTTAATTTTAAGCTTGTTATACCCTTCAGCACAGTTGTAAAGTTTATTATTCCGTTTGTAATTTTCGTCTCCGAGCAAGAAAGTTTATATTTTCTGAATCCTTATAAGAAACGAAGCCGAAATGACGATGCATGTCTGTTCGTCCTTCTGTTGGTTGAAATGGTGTTTTTGAAGCCCAGCCCATATATATATCAAACGATCGGAAATCATTTTGCTATTGAAATATAAGAAAATCGGTTCATGAATGGCGGAGAAAGCGTTTTTAATGTTTAAATATATATATATATCAAAAGATTTGTATTTTCTTCCAGAACTTTTCTATTGAAATTCGGCAAAAACTAATTAAAAATGACGGATGAACAGATATTGTTGAACTGGTTTTCGATTCGCTTTTGCATAAAAAATTCGGAAACTTCTTTCTGAATTTCTCCGCTGAAGAAATGAATTCTTTAGTAACCAAGATATCGGTCAAAATGCATTTTCGGACTTTTTGGGGTCCCCGTATAAGTTACGGACTTAGTTGTTATATTTTTCTTAAACTTTGGTTTTTTAATGAACCAAATTGATTTATAAACAACCGAGTTATTGTCAAATCGTTTTTCATTTATTTAATGTCTGTTTTTCTTATAGTTGTTACTTTTAAGGAGTCCTGCAAAGCAACAACAACTGTAAACTAAACCATATTTGATTTTTTCAACTTTTTGAAACTCGTATGTAAGCTAGGAACTTGGTTTTATTCACAGAAAATTTCATTTTCTTTTTATTATTAATACTGGATCAACCTGTACAAAGGATTTCGTTCTTGCACAAATCTGTCATAAATATTTTTTTTGGAATTTCGAATTTTTAAGTCAATCAAATCGATCTATAAATTTTTACCATATTCTGCTTCCAAATAATGTTATCCTTGTTTGATATTGTTATTTTTTCATTAAATTAAAAATATATTAAATTTTCAAATAACATCTCCTTACGGGTGAAGGATATATATTATTCGTCATAGCCAAATATAGTACTATAACTTGTTTTGTTTCTTGTTGTTGTTGTTGGCTTTGCTATGTCTATATAGAAGATGATACATTGCAACAACAAGCAACAGGTGCACTTTTGATTTTCGTGTTTTGCCACAAATAACCACACCAATGGATAGCAGTCACCTTAGTTCGTACCTAGATTTCGAGTGAGAAAAAGAAATAAAAAAATCCAGCTTGCTTTAGACGAGAAATTTTACATGGGAGATTTCTGCTGCCAGCTTAGAGTACGTCGTTGCAAAATATCTCAACATCGTTATGTTGGAATTTCTAAATTTCCCAAACAAAAGCAAAGGAAAAGGAATTCGAAAGTAATCACTAAATAAGAGTGATATTCATTTTAAACTTAATTTCCAGCAACTTAAAACAACAAAGTCAGGAAGCGTACCACTGTGCTTTAATATTTAAAAAGATATATATAAAAACGTAAAACTTAATTGATGCGTTCACATCTGTATATTATTATGATGATGATGATGATTGTGATGCTGTTAACCGAGGCAGCAGGCATTAAAAATACAATCTTAGTTATCTGCTTGGCTAACTGCCACCTGTGTGCTAAATCTCTGACCATTTGCTGTTTCCTTTAGAACTCGATTACATTAAACACAACACTCGCACTGGTCAGAGTAACCTGTTTAAATGCGTAAAACTTCTGGTGGAGTTTATGGTCAATAAAAGAAAAAAAACTTGCACGGCATGTTAGTTTTGGTTCTTTTGTGGAAAACTGCACATGCAAAACATGTTCAACAGAAGTGGTAGAACATTCAAAAATTGCAACATTTAGAGCAGTAAATTGTAATAAAGCGTTTTTGAAACATCCGCCAAAAACGAGAGCAATATGTAGAGAAGATATTGGCAATTGGAAGACAAATGTGTAATCCGATATAATCATTGCAAAAATAGCTAAAGAAATGTAAAGCATAATACTAAACTTGCTTTGCACATAGAAAAGTTTATACAACAGGGAAGAGATGGTGCAGCGGTTTGAAGCCAAATAGTTTTATGAAGACAGATTATTTATATAGAAAATCTGCATAATAAAATTTCATTTCCTTTTAAAAGTAATTATATTTAGAGTTTAGAAAATTTTTCACATTTTAAAACAGCATTAACATTTGTTATATATAAAAATGGTTTTATCGATTTAAATCAACTTATGGTTGTGAAATGACTTAGGATTTTCATTAAAACTGAATGGAAATTTAAAGCTTTTCATTTGTGAATAGTAAAGATTGCTTTAATTCTCATCAAATTTTAAAGAGTTTATTTGGCCATTATGCCATTCTATTGAAGCGTAAAAACACAGTTTTTTAAATCCTTGAATATGTAGAGTTAAGTATCAAATAAGAACCATTTGCGGGAAGTTTAAGTTCGTTATTAATTTTTGAAGAAAACGCTGCGGAAAGCTATCATATTTTGAAGTTTATGGAGATTATGCTTTAGCAGCTTGCTGTGAGTGATTTAAACGATTTAAACTGGCGATTTTAAAGAAGCAGTTTGGATAGCCGAAAATGTTTGAAGATAAAGAACCAGAGGTTATACTCGATCAAGACTCTTGCCAAAAATTTGGCGGAATCAGAAGGATGTCAATATATTGGGCTACTATATCCAGGTAAAATGATCATGAGGAACCTGCATCAAATATAATTGGTCCGTTTGAAGAGAGCATTGAACGAAAAATTACCAGAATGTGCCATCACTGCTAAAATATAACATCATTATAGTGCTCGGAATTCTGTTGCACGAAAAATTAAAAACTAAAGCTTTGAGAAGTTTTGCGCCACACGCTATATAGCACAGACCTAGTCCCTTCTGACCACTATTTGTTTCGTTCGATTAGGAATGTAATAGCTGGAATAGATTTCCTTTCAAAACAAGGTATTAAAAATTGGCTTTATGAGAAGTGATTCTAGAAATAAATTCATAAATTACTAGAAAAATGTGGAAGAATCGTAACTTCCGATGGACAATACTTTGAATAAATACGCAGTACCTTTAACTGGAGAATAGGATTTTTTAAATTTCCATTTCGTTCATGGAAACGCTCCTTTCTTTCCTCTCTATACCTCTTCTTATTCATTACTTGTTTCCTTCTTTATTTTTCTTTCTTTCCTTCTTTTCTTCCTTCCTTTCCATTTCCTATTATTTTTTCTGTTTCTTTCCTTTCCTTCCTCCGGTCTTTCCCTTTTTTCTTTCATTTCCTTTCTTTTCTTCTGTTTTTCCTTTCCTTTCTCCGATCCTTCTCTCTTTTCTTTTTACTCCAATATTTTTTCTTTTTATATATTTTTTCACTGCATTTAATCCTCTTCCTCCCTTTATCGCTTCCACATGGCTTTTTTCTTCCTTCTTCTATATCATTCTTCCATTGCATCCATTTTTACTTTTATTCCTTTCCTCAAAATAATTTGTATGTAACACTGTATAACAATTTACCAAAAATTTTATCACACATGAAAAAAAACGATATGTGCATCAAACTAATAAATATAATATGAAAGGGTTAAATTTTCAAACATATGTTTTCTTAACTTTTGTTACTGTAACATTTAAGTGAAACAACTATTATTATATTGCAGAGATCCATATTATATCGATATAGTCTTCTTAAATATATTATAACATTATTAAAAATTGAGCATTTTTTTGAAGTTTGAGGGAGAAAAATTGGGTACACAATTTTACCGTAGATGGTCTCCAGTTTTATCCATATAATGATTTGTTCACGTGTGACAATGACTATTGCAGACTAATATATATTTGAAAATAAATAGTAAAAAGTAACATTTTCAAAAGGATATTTTTCTTAAGTATTTGTGCTATAATATTTAAATTAAAAATATTGTTAAATTGCAGCGATCCATAGCTTTCACTTTACACCCATTTTGGATTGATATAATATTCGTAAATTTAAAATTTTTTTTACAAATATATATCCTTCGAAACTTAGAAGACCTTTTAAGAGGAAATTTGATGTCCTGGAGAAAAATTAAGTGAGTAGTTTTACTACATATGATCTCTAGTTTGATGAATATATCGATTTCTTTATATGTGAAAATTACTGCTACACGGTGTAATCAATTTCTACCTACTCTCATTCCATTTTTCCATTATATTTTTTTCCATTATATTTTTTCTTTCCTTGATTACTTTCTCTATACTCTTTCCATACTTTCATTATTTCCATTCCTACCTTTGCATCCTTTTCTTATTCAGTTTCTTACTTCATAGAAAACACTCCAGTTGTTAATTAGACTTTCCTTGGAAGAATTGACTCATCTGGTTCACCGTTTTGGAAAATGCTCTTAAAATAATGCTGGTTAACTCTAATACGGATGAGTTTAATCAAGACTTACTCAGCTGGTGGAAAATTCACAGTACTATAATAGCCAAAGTTTTCAGTTGTCGTTCAAGTGTCCTGATTTCTAAAGAAGGAATAAAATATTTGTTAATATCTTACTGATCATGAAAGATCTTTCATACTATATAAAGTCCTTTTCCCTAGCATTTAATGCAAAAAAACTATCGTAATAAAAAATCTTAGTATATGTTTCTATCGTTTCATAATATTTGCTTAAAGGGCTATTCTAATCACTACCTTTATTAGTATTTCTTAGGCCACCATAAAACTCTTCACCACTGATCTAAAACTGCTCTATATTTCCTTATTAACCACAATCTTTATACATATGATGATGATGATGTTGCTTCCAAATTGCTCTGTTATAACAAACAAAACAAACATTGAGATAAAAGCACAAAACTACAATAAACATCCGTACCAGGGATGGAAAAGTTGACATTGTAGTATTTTTTTTTTTTTTTTTTTGATGCTGACAAATGATTAGCTTGATATTCCACAATTCGAACTAAAAATTTTTAAATGAAAATATATTTTGGAGATAAATAATTTTCAACTTCTTCTATGTTTTTCTTAGAACCTTTGCTTTAGATTTAAAATTGATGTTCAGAAGTAATAATAAAATTATACTAAACACTGTCTCTGATTAAACACTGATTCTTCGAGTTCTCAAAAAATTATTAGGAAAATTCAAATAGCAACTACATTATAGAAACATTTGAGTTGTAGGTTTAATTTATATAATTGTGAGCTCTAAAATATATGTTTAAACTAGAAGTTTTTCTATGCCCTGCAAATCAAATTGAAGTGAAAATATTCCGAATTTTAAAGACATCAGGTAATGAATTATATTTTAACAAAACTAAAGCTGAAGTGCTCGATTTTAAGGAATTGATCTTTGGCGACTTTTCAATTGCAGGATCACATTTAATTAAGATCTTCATATATTTAACCTGAAAAAATCTTTTAGTGATTAGGTATCGTTTTGAATATACAAATTAAATTCTTTGAGTTTTGCACTAAATAAGGAAAAAATAAATGTTAAAAAATTTAACTTTCGTACTCTGAGAGTGAAAAAAGTGTTACTTAAAATTTATTTTGATACCGAATAATATTTCCATTTCCATCCCCGATCCATACCTATAAAAGACAAACATACTGATACTAATTTCTATAGACCATCATGACATCAAAGAAACACATGCTCTGGAACAAAATTGCAATAAATTTACTTTACTACCACAAATTTCAGACGGAATAGTCGTAGTATTTAGATTAAGCAACAGCAGAAGAAGAAGAACTAGAAGCGTTAAAAATAAATTCAGTTAAGTATGCTGTGGAAGTAGTATACAAAGAAGAACTATGTGCTCTGTGCACTAGTATATTGAGATACTATTGTTTATCTGTAACTTCATTTGAAAGAAGTTGTTTGTTTGGCTTTAGTTTGAGTTTCTATGGTTTGATTTGGCTTTGGCAATCATAAAAGTGGTTAAACAGGAGTACGACCACCTGGTCTTTGTCAGCCAATCAGAACTTGGCAAAAACAATTTGTATATATTTTTTTTCTTTTAACTCTGTTTTAAGTACAACGACAGCATCACAGTCAGCAACAGAATCAGCACCAGCAATAAAACAAAAGTAAAAAAGAATTTATTATCATGGAAGGGATCCTAGAGGTTGAGCTTTGCCAAAGCTGATGACCGACCGCGACTGTTTTACTTTAGCTAAAATTTAGGGGAGAATTTTCGCTTTATTAAAAGGATGCTTTTGTAGTCGTTTCTCGTTGCAAAACGAAATGAAAATATAATAATAAAAAGACCTTGATTAAGTAGGGAAGCTGCAAGAAATGTAAAGTGTATTTACGCATTCTTGTTTTAATAGTTAATAATTTTTTGTTTGTGTTTCAATATATTTCTTCTTATTTTTTTTTTTTTTTTTGTAATGAAATGCGTTCTTTAAATAAGTAAGTGATTTGTTTGACGCTTTTTATGTTTTTTGCTTTTATTTTTAGCTCTGTCCCTTTTTATGTATTATGTATAATGGATTCATTTTGTATTTTATAGATCTGAGATGCAAGTGTTATCAATTTAATGGTATGTCTTTTAGGGACAACCAATTGGTATGTTGTTATTGCAATTATGTCTACAACTATATGCCAAATGAAAACGAGTAGGTACACTTAAAAGAAGAATTTTTGTTGTTTAATTTTAAAATAGTTGGGCAGCAATGAAATGCTTGGAATATTTTAAAAGTGTGTGAGTCATAGGAATAAGTAAATAAAAAAAGGATACAACGAATGGAAGGTTTGTCAAAAAAACATAACTCTGTTGTCAAAAAAAAAACCTTTTTTTATTTCTATGTTTTAGTGCTGAAATCGCTTTTACAATACAATTCCATCATTATAAAACTTATTTGTGTCGAATATAACATTGAACTTCATTTTCTGAAGAGGGTTTTATATGGGAGCTATGGTCAATTATAGACCTATCTTCAAATTTAGCATAAAGACTTATACAAAACTTTCTTACAACGAATTTCATTAAAATATTGCTATATTTAAGGCATTTCTTCCCTATTCCGGGAAGACATTTGTATGGAGACCAAGTGAAGTAATGAACCGATCATAACCAATTTCAGTAGGCTTCGACCCTTTATCATGTAAGTTCTACGTGCCAAATTTCATTTAATTATCTTCAAAATTGCGACCTGTACTTCGCGCTCAATGTTTACATTAAGGCCAGCCAGACGGACGGACGGACATCGTTAGATCTACTCAAAAATTGATCTATTGGTATACTTTAAGGTGGGTGTTGGATGAGTTTTTGCTGTGCGTTACAAACATCAACAGAAACGCACAATACCCCAAACACCTATGGTGGTGTAGGGTATAAAAATATATATTTTTCAGATAGTGGAAAATATTCGTATTAGGGAAGTTAAAGTGTAATAAATAAATTTGCGTGAAAAAATAATAGAAATATTGTTTGCTAGTGAAAAAAATGTATCGCAAGTGTAATCTTCCTTGAATTTTAAAGGAAAGATTTGTTTATTTTCTATTGTTTTTTTTTCAGAACTTGTGTTGTGAGGAGGGAGAAATGTTGTTGTGCCAAAGAGACCCTCTTTCCATTTCTTGTATTCTTTGAAAATAAACATTAGGGTTGAAAGCGAGCAAGTTTTTTTTTTTAATTTTATATACTCCATTATTATGATATTCCTAGTAATTTTTTTAGTACAAAACAATATTCAGATTAACTTCAAAAGAGCTTTTGTATAAAGAACTTTAGAGGATGTTTTAATAGAGGTGTTTTCTCTACTTATTTCTAACTAAGTAACTAATATACGGAAACAATAACGGCTTCTGACAAAATCGTAGAGAACTTTCGGGAAGCACTAGGTTATAATCATGCTATAGAATTTGTTTGTAACTTGATCAATAGACACAAAAAATAGGTAAAGAATTTTCAACAATTTCCTTATTTTTTCTTTCTTTCCCTTCCTTCTATTCCTTCCTTTCTTTGCTTCCTTTCCTTAATTTTCTACATTCAAATCTATGCTGTCAATTACCATATTTTTTTCCTAACCTTTTTATACCCACCATCAAAAAGATGTGTAAAGTATTGATGAAATAATTTAAGACCCAATAAAGTATATATGTATTCTGTGTCCTGGTAAGATTCTGAGTGGATCTAACTATGTACGTCCGTCTGTTCATCTGTCTGTTGAAAGCAGGATAAGACACGGTGCGGACTACCTAGGAAGAGGAAATTTTGCTCAAATATTTCTCTTATAGAAGGTTTGGGAAAAATCACTTAATAAACAAAAAAGTTATGGACCTAATACAGGAAAAATAGTGTGTCCGCCTTAACTTCAGTTCATAGTTTTCTCTTAAACAAAAGCATTTACGATAACAAAATTTTGTACAAATGGCTCTAGGATCGACATTAATTCGGAAACGAAAAATGATCATAATCTGGCCACCTCCAATATAAAGAGAATTGTAGAGTTTGGGTGGCACAAAACGTTACAGATGGTGGGTATAACAGATTCGGCCAAGCCGAATATTTTGCCTCAGCTTCCTTTTCCAATTTTTCTTCCTTACCTTATTTCCTTAGTTCCTACTTATTTTTACTCTTTCTTTTCCTTCCTAACTTGTTTTCGTTCATCGTTTTCTTATTCTTTCTATTCTTCCTTTTCATTATTTTTTTTCACGTTTCAAGATTTACTTCTGAAAGGAATCTCCACATATGCTCCTTCAATCTACAAACTATTGCCTTAAACGATTGTGCAGGATAAATGATTTATACTCCATTTATCCCGATTTAAGTTTTAAAATGATTTTGACACCTAATTTCTTTGTGTGTTTAATAAAGCCATTTTCCCCCTCTCATTATTATTTCAATTTCTATAAAACATTTAATATGATCTATGAAGGCTTTAGGTCATTGTCGAATAGTTAATGCCAATACAAAATATTGACTAAAATCATTGCAATAATCGTAAAATATGTTGCTAACTAGAGCAGGTGTTTTATTTTAAATCTTTTTAATCGCTGCCTTTTCTACTCGCAATTTTTATTTTTTAGTTTTTTTTTTTTCCTCAAGCCGCAACCAGACAAGTTAAGGTAAAGAATAGGAAAAAAAAGTAAAACAGAAAAAAACCGCGTTATTTTTATAAGTTAAACATTAAGCATTATCAGTTACACTGAGGGCTTAAGTTATTGAAATTAAAAAAAAAATAATAAATAAATAATTTCATATAAACTGACACACTTGAACTTCATGTATAAGAAATTTAAAAAGTTTTATAGCAGTTTTTATAGTTTTTTTTTTCTTTTTTAACAAATAATCCCCCAATTTATTATTTATTTTATAAAGAAATAACATACGAGTACCTTTTACTTAATTATCTTTATAACTATTTTAATTTAATTCCATGTTCATCATCAAGGTCATTTGGCTTTAATGGAAACACTTCTTTACTAATTTTTCCAATTTTAACATAATAAATTTCCTATATAATTGCTGCGGTAAACATCAAAAATTATGTCACTCTTTTACAAAAATTTCATTACTTAAGGTTCTTGAGTGCTGCCAGCATCTTAAAATTATTAATGAAATTATTTCAATGTGTATGTCATCATAACAGCTAAGGAAAACATCTTCAAAAATGATAAATTTCGAATATTTCTAAATAAAAGCAAGAAGATAAATTTTACCTAAAAGTTATTAAGGTTTTTCATTAAAATTCTATTAAACACTTTGGTAAATATCGTCAAAATTTCACATTTACCGCTATGAATATCATTGAAAAAGAAAAAAAAAAAACTATTTACTTACTTGATTTACGCTCAAATTTCAACTTAATTCAAGGAAAACGGCATAAATTTATGCATTATACATACATAGAGAGCTACATATATAAATATCTATAGACAGGCGCGGACCCATGGGGGAATTATCTTCCACCTTCCACCCCCCTCAAAACGAATTTTTCAACTAAGAAAATTTTGCAATAGGAATGGGAAAAAAAAATAAAAATTATTATGGAAAAAATTAGTTTGACATAAATAGAAAAAGGAATGATGAAATTGTACGAAAATTTTAAATAAGTAATTTAAAAATTTTCATTTATTTAATAAAATATGTAGAAAATGCACATTTTTAAGTATTTTTAGTTCACTTTTTATAGCCCACACCACCATAGGTGGTTGGGGTATTATGCGTTTGTGCTGATGTTTGTAACGCACAGAAAAAATCATTCAACACCTACCTTAAAGTATACCAAATGACTCAGAATCACTTTTTGAGTCGATGTAACAATGTCCAAGCATGTCCTCCCGCAATAGGGGTTTAACGATCACAAATGTCTTAAATATAGCAATATCTTAATGAAATTCGTCTATAGCTCCCATATAAAACCCTTTTCCGAATATTTACTTTAACATGTATAAATCACATACACATTTTAGTATCAACAGAAATAAGCTCCCATATAGCTCCCATATAAGCCCACTTTCGGGAATCACCCTAAAGTGCATAAATTCATACAAATGTTATTATTAACGTTATATTCTGTATTCGTGTATTTTACTTTACACTTAGTAAAAATCTGGGTCCACAATTGCCAACATGTCTAATATAAGATCGCTCCAAGAATTTTTATGGGCACACACAATGGTGTGGGGTATCATATGGTCGGGCTTGACCGACTACATCTTTCTTACCTGCTTTAAATAACTTCATATTATATATTTATGAATTTTTGTAAAATATTAAATTCTTCTAAAAGTAAATCATTTTGTAATTTCATTTATTTTTCCTGGATTTCCAAAATTCCAAATTCCCAAATTTCATTAAATTTAAGATTAAATTTTGCGGATTATACGATTATATATATATATATATATATATATATATATATATATATATATATATATATATATATAATAAAAATAATAATAATAATAACATTTAGAGGTTATTATTAGTCATATTCATTTGTCCCACCATATGTGGTTTAAATGCAAAATGCTTAAATTGTGTAACCAAACCTTGTCCATTTATATTTATTCATATAAAAACTAAATGAGAATTACATTGAAGTTAGAAAACAAATATTAAAAATTGTATATATTTAAAAACAAACAAGTATTGAAGTTTTTCACTAAGTTTGAAATGGTTTAAAAACAGAATATGGTTTAAGAACAAGGAAAACGGAATGGTTGTAGAAGTAATGTTATGTTTCATATTAACAAAATTTTGTTTCGGGTAAAAATATTTAAAACAACAAATTTTGCAGTCAATCATATTAAATTTCTTGCTGAGTGTAAACATTATATGAGTTATTCAAATTCAACAATGGGAACATAATATTGTTGTAATGATAATGCTGTAACCATGTTTTTTCTCTGCGTGCAGAAAAAGTATTGTTACAAAATATAATATTTATCCTAGAATTTATTAAATTATACATAATGCAAATTTGGAGTAGTTTGAGACAATTTTATTTTGAAAGCTAAATAAAAATATTTAGATATAAATTTTCAACGATAAATATCTACAAATTGTGATTTTTCAAGTAAAATCTTAAAAGAAGCTTAATTGAAAATATTCAAAATCTTGTAACTGAAAATCATTAAAAATTTTGAATTATGCCAAAAAAAAAAAAAAACAGTTGTTTTGGTAAGTTCCTGGATAAATTCTGTTACTGTTTTATTAATTTTTTCTTTTTAAGATTTTTTTTTGAAAGTAGAAGAATCAAGCTTGTTATTCATACACATTTGTATATGTTTTGGTCAAATATTGAAAGAAAATTTTTAAGCAACATTAAAAAAATAAATAAATAAATGAAGTGCTAATGCAATTTGATATACATTTTTCTACAAAAGGCTATGCAAAGATGTGACATTTTTTAAAGACTTTTTTCCAAGCATAACGAAATTTGTTTTCTTTTAAATTGGACAAAAATATTAGAATTAATTCTATTTTAAACTATTTTATACATTTTTAATTTTTGTTCCAAGTATATTTCAAAAAAAGCATAAAGTGATTTGCTTAAAAAAATATATTAAAAATAATTTGATAAAGTTTTGAAATTTTTAAATAATTGTTTAGGTATTTAAACGAATTGAAAGATAGACGTCTCACTTAATATCCTTAGTGTGATTTTAAAATAGCAAAGCAACCTTAACTAAAACTAAAAACAAGAAAGAAATATATAATCGGTCAAGCCCGATCATATGATACCACACATCATTGTGCAGGGGTCTTAGATTTCGTGGAGGGGACTTATATTAGACATGTGGACAATTGTGGACCGATACATTTACTAAGTTTAAAATAAAATATATGATTACAGGATATTACATTAATACAAACATTTAGATGAATTTATGCACTTTAGGAAGATTCCCGAAAGTGAGGTTATATGGGCGCTATGGTAAATTATGGAGCGATCCTCATAAAATTTGTCACTAGGATTTCTAGTTATATAAAACTTATTTGTGTCGAATATAAACCTGATACTAACATTTGTATGTGATTTATGGACGTTAAAGTGATTTTCGGAAGAGGGTTTTACATGGGAGCTATATTTAATTATAGACCGATCTTCATGAAATTTGCCACAAAGATTGAAAATTATACAAAACTACCTTACACTGAATTTCATTAAAATTTTGCTATATTTAAAGCATTTGTGATCTTTAAAACCCTATTCCGGGAGGACATTTGTATGGGGGCTAAATGAAATAATGGACCTATCATCACTAAATTCAATAGGCTAGGTCCTTTTGTCGTGCCAAATTTCATTGAATTATCTTCAAAATTGCAACCTGCACTTTGTGCAAAAGGTTTACATGGACAGCCAGCCAGCCGTCCAGGCAGGCGGACGGACGGACGGACATCATTAGATCGATTAAAAAAGATTTTGACAATTTTTTTTTACAATTTCCTACTTTTTACAAGTAATAAAAAGTAATGGAGTAAAGATATTATTAACTGCAATAAAAACAAACAAAAAAAAAATAAAGAATATATTTTATTTTTGTAAAAAAATATCGATTTTCGGTACGATTCCCTTTATCAGATTGATTACAAATTTTTACATTAGGAAGTTTTTTATATTAAAGAATATAATTAGATCTATTTAAGTAAAATTGATATCTAGTTATCACAACCTATATAGCTCAGCCTTTCGTGTTTTTAATTAATAAATTTCATTAAAATGCATTTATTTGCTTATAAAGCTTTAGAGGATAATAATTAAATAAAAACGCATCTTAAATTATTAAAAGCTATTTAATATTTCCTGAAAGTTACGAACCATAGATTCTACAAGTTTTTGTTTATATTTAAATATCAAAGTGTAGTTCAACTTATTAACTTAAATTTTTAGCCATTAAAATCTTTTATATAATTTCGAATAACAATAATAATAATAATAATAATAATAATAATAATAATAATAAATAAATAAATAATAAAAATAAAAAAATCCCCTCCAAATTCTTTGAATTGATCCGCTCCTTTTTACGTTTATGTATAAATACACTCTATTATCCATTTAAACAGGAACACTTAGGGGTGAGACTATAAAAAGGGCCTACAAATTTTAAGCCTGTAGTTTCTTTCTAAAATTTAGTTGATGTTTCAAAAAATTCACAAAATCGTATTCACATTCCCTCTTAACTTTCAAGAGATATAATGATTCTTGATCTTAGCAACAACTATTTAGATTAAAGCAGGCAGTCCTTAACTAAATCAAATCATTCAAATTAAATTTTTATAGTATATGAATGTATTAGTAAATAGAATGGAGTGTGAAAGACATTGAAAAAGATGTTTGTTAAGGGGCTGTTTTTAATGAGGCCTTTCAGAAGGCTCTTTCGCACTTCTCTTTGTTATCGCTTAAAATGTATAAGAATTTTATGTTTATTTATGAGTGTATGTGTACTAAAATATGTAAATATGCGTATGTATTCTTTGGTTTACGTGTGTGGTATAAGATATTTATGTATCCATTCATCAAACTATTCAAAAACATCAAGCATCTATCTTCTCATCTCACTATTCATTTATATAAGTTTATAAAGGTTAAGTATTAGCAAGTAAATATGTATACAGGGTTTGCATAGTAAGTTTAATGGGGGAGAGAAAAACTATTGAAGTTATGAAGAAAATTATTGACATTTCTGGAGAATAAGTTTAATGGGATATCTTCTGTGATTTCTCTTTCTTAATTTCCTTGTTACCGTTTTGCCTTCTATTCTTTTCTTGTCTCCTTTCTTTTCTTCGTTATTTATTTTTTTTCTTCTCAATTTCCTACATTGTCTCATTTTAATATGATTTAATTTTTTTCTTGATTTCTGAAATAAGAAACATAAAATAGCTTTAAAATTTTTTTTGGAGTGAAAGTGAATATTTTTCTCTCCTTCTTTCCTTTTCTTTGTTTTCTTCCTTTCCCACCTTTTCAAACTTCCCTGTATTTCTTCATTTCTTTACTTTCCTTCCTTTCCCTTTTGCTTATACCCAACATCAAAAAAGAAGAGGGGGGGTGCTAAGGAGGTGTATATTGAGTTTTTCATTCCGCCTGTAATACAGTGTAATATTCATCTAAGACCCCATAGAGTGTATGGACCATTATGAAAAATTTTCTGCCTGGCTGAAACTAGCTTAAATACTACTATAAACAAACTAACTGGTTACAGACCTAAACTCACAAGTCTTGAATCTAATAGTGTTAATGATGAATTAAGGGAAATTTTGATGACAGTCTTTTAATTTTTAAAGTTTTCTGGTTTTTTTGGACGGGGTCTATTTGTCCCTCAGCGAAATAAAATTTTTGAAATAAAGATTGATACTTGTTGTAATTATGAATATTTTGCACTATATCTCGCTGATGTATCCGAAATAGTCAACTTAGTAGATGGTCTCAAAGTTTGGAAAACAAGAGCGAATATTTTTGTAAAAGTTCTGTTTTTCACGAGACACATTCACAGTTTCTAATTGAATAGCATGGATTAATGCGTGAACTTATTTTTTTTTTTTTTTTTTGTTACATCACACAACAAAATCGGAGCAGCATTAAAAAAAGTTTAATAAAACGTGGTTTTAAATAGTTTTTTTTTATTGTATTTTGCACCATACTAAAGAAATGTAAGAAAATGCTGCTTAAAATTTATCAAAAAATCACATCCATAATTTTGTTACATTCCATTTTTTTATTTTGTAGCACTGTGTTATTAAATTTTAAAAAAATTACAGACCTATAAACAGAAAATTACAAACATTTACCAATATGCGGTGTGTTAACCAATTGGACGGCTTTTTCAGGATTTAAGCACATCCGAGAAAGTTGACCGATTCAGCACGCTAATTAGCTGCCGGTTAGAACGTATCTCCTGACATTCTTCATCGACTAACCTATGGTAAATTCATCAATTTACTGTTCTTTTAATAGACCCCTACTACTACTTAAATCCATCCGTTTAAAACTCAAATATGGATTAAGCGATTTGAGATTGAATCCAAGAATCTCCTTTAAATAAAATGAATGACTCTTGAGGACTGAATCATTCGTAAAAACATCACCTGTCAAAAAAATTTCCTGCTGTACAATAATCTATATTGTTAATGATATTATTCATAATCCTTAGAATTGGCCCATGATCATTATTGGCAATTCATGTGCTTATAGTATTAAATTTAATCGCATGATAGTGGCAAATTATTTATCTATAAAATTATTAGGAAAAACTTTTAGATGGTGCTATACGAAGTTCGCACTACCCAGAACCTTATCAAGGATCCCGTAGCACAGTGGTCGAAATACAAATTCGACCACTGTGCTACTTAAATCGTAATAGAATATGACGAAGCCTAGAGTTAAATTTTGTATTGAATTACTTAAATAACAAATTTGTACACAGCTTGTTCTTTGCTAGAGCTGCTTAGAATGCCACGCATACTGTTTTTATGAACTGTTACTCATCGTATAACTGATGAAATGAAACTGATGAAACGAATTACGTGAAATTCAACTCACCCATAACACAAAATATGCTCTGTGATTAAAGCGGTTTCTTTACTGAGAACCACGCGCTCACCACGCTTACTTTGACACAACTATGTTGCTACATATATTCATTACAATGTTGTCTTCTAATTTTAGAACCTATAAATATTATCGGATTAATAATAAGTTAGGTATCCACCCATACTCTATGCCCCTTTTAATATATATGAGTCATAATAATATGTTGATACTGTTATATATGCACTTTAGACTGATTTTCGAAAATGGGCCTTATATGGGAGTTTAGCTAAATACGAACCGACTTACTTTGCTTTATACTTATAAACAAGTTTGTATGTCAAATATAATCATAATACTAACATTTACATGAAATGTATACAGGTTAAAGTTATTTTCAGCTGAGGGGTTTATATTAGAACTAGTGACTATTATATCGATTTCGATTATGGTCGAAATCTATTCTCTTTGTCAAAAAACGATTATTTTCTAGTCGATTCTTACCAGCCAACTTTATACTGGAATCGAATTTTAGGCTTCGATTAATCGGGAAATCAACTTTTTTGTAAAAATAAATTGCAAAAATTCCAGAGCAGAATTTTAAACTTTCTAAGAAATAAATGTTGGGACAATTTTTTAAAAGATAAAAAAATCAATAAAAATACAATTCAAGAAACTATTTGAGTATTAGTTATATAAAATCTACATTCCCTCCCGCAGTACCGGACATTCACATGAATGTTCCTAATCCTTAATAAAACAAGTTATCCTTTTCTCAAGCCCCTATTTGACAATTCGACCAGAGGAATATGATTATCCTTCTGTGTTACATCCGTAAGCGACCAATTCCATTAGCATTCATTCGCCATTTCGATCTCACGAATAGCCTGTTACCAAGACTAGGCTAAGAAGTATAGATAGTGATTGAGTGGAATTGAGTAGACACTACGACTTTAGAACTTACGAATTCCGTGCTTTAATCGCGACATTGCCATTCAAATTAAAGTCGACAGTCTATTTCTACCGAAACAAGTGCTCCGTCTTACAGAAAATATTCCAGACTCTATTCCATTGTCAATTCTATATGTACTATTTTATATCATTGCATACTTGGTGAAATGTTTAACTTACTTTCTATGCTTTTACAAAATACATATATTTGAATTCTATGGTGTTAAAGTTAGTTACGTTCTTAGAGCGATCTGCGGAAGTAGGTTAATAATAAATATTTAGAACTAAACCAAAGAGTGTACTCTCTGGTTTAGTTGCTAAACATATCGACATACAATATATACATATTTAAAGGTCTAAGGGTCCTTTAAAACATAAACTAATTTAATTTTAATTAATTTTTTACTAATTTTACAAATAATAATTGATTAAAAAATCGATTATGGAATTCGATTAATCGACTATAAAAATTAAAATTAAAATCGTTGATCGAAAAATCGGAAATCGATTATTAACTTTTCATACCATTCACTAATTAGAACTATGATCAATTATGGACCGATCTTCATGAAATTTGGCACACACATATTTATAATTGAATAAAGTTTACACGGAACGCTAAAACTCTATTTCGGGACGACATTTGTATGGGGGCTAAGTGATATTATGAACCCATCATAACCAATTTCAGTAGACTTCGTTCTTGTATCGTTCTTGTAATAATTATTTCTGGCGAATTTCATCAAGATATCTATATAAAAGCGACCTCTACTTTATTCGTTTGGGAACATTCATTGTGTATAAAAAGTACGTTAGCAAATAAATCGACAAGAAGGGGCATTTTACAAAATACACTAAACCAAATTAATGAACGAAACAAAATTTTGGACCGCATCCAATCGAATCCCAAATGTTGCAGTCCACGAAACTATAGAGTATAATGCTTTAAAAATTCTATAAAAAATATTACTTTCTACAAACAATTTTTATTAAACTAGATAAACATAAGCAACAAAACATTCATTCTTTAATTAATATATTTCTTCATTTTTCGGAAAAAATTTTAGTTTTTAAAATTAATAATCACCTTCGACAAAATGACAAAAAATATATACTGATTAAATAGGCGTCATGCTATGCTAGACATATGCTATTTTTGACCGCTTAAGGCTCCATTACTCTACCGTAAATGTAAACGGAACGTAAGTGTATGGTTACTCAAAAACGTAAATGTAGCAATTACTTTGTTGTTTTGTACACATCAACATCAGTGATGTCAATTACACATATTTAAAAATCGCTCGATTTATAGGTTTTTATTTTAGCGATTTGGGTTCAAAACAAAATTTGTTATTTTATAACAAAAATGCTTAATTTTAAATTATCCCTTCAACTCTGCGCTTTATTTAAATCATTTTAACAATATTTTTTGTGAAGAAAACTGCAAAATAAATTGTCCAATTGTCCAACACGGTTCTTACAGCTGTAACGTAAAAACGTAGAGTGACCACGTTATACTACATTACATTTACGTTTGTGAGTACCCATACACACATAACTCTCATAATCAAAACACAGTGATAAAAACTTATCCCCTTTCAGGCTAGATTTGGCCCGTCTTTAGTAGTCTAAAACGCAAAAAATATTTTTAGTCTGAAACTAAAAAGCGCGCAAATTTATCACTTTTAACAATTTTCTTTTAGCCCTTTTTGTTTTTTTGCTTTTATTTTAAGACTAGTGACCAAATTTATTCAGGGAACTTAACAATTCATATATAAACTTTATTATTAAAAAAATATCTTCAGCAATTAAAATTGTTTGAGTGGAAAAGTGTTGAAAGAACTAAACAATTTTGGATCGATGTTCATAATAACAGAATCAGCATAACCTGCATTGAAATGTACGTTTCAAATGATTTATTAATGGTAAAAATGTTGCTTATATGCTTCTTTTCGCTTTTCAATGGGATATTTAATTTTTGCCCATTTTTGCGCTTTTCACAAAACTTGTCTTGATTGTATCACAAAACAGAAAACAGTTGCATTTTTAAATTTAGAATTTTTTAGCACCTTTTGCAAACATTTTTATGTTTGTAATAGTTGACATCACTGGCAAAACATGTCAGCTGATTCATTACATTTAACGAAATTATCGAAATTAACATACAAAGTTTAAATTTCTCCCGCTAATTACTCTAAAAAAAAGTTCCCGAAAGTTTAAACCCTACGAGAATAAAAGCATAAAACCACATAGCTAAACACATATATGCTGAAGATTTATGTGTGTGTGCGTGTGCATACGCGTTTAGTGTTTGTATATGTGATTTAAGTGATGCAGCAAAAACCACTTAATACCTGATTTTATTACAAAACTGTGATGATGCAGAAAATATTAATAGTTTACTGCAAAATTTTGTCGTTTTATGATGTCTGGCTTTCAAGATGTTTGTTGTTGTTGTTGTTGATGGTATTGCTGCTGTTGATGTTGAAATTTTTGCTGAGGTTTCAGTTGTTTTTGTAATTTTAACAACTTGCCTGGTAATTACTTGGGTTGTCGCTCATTCTTTCACTTACGTATGAATGTACGTTACTCTAACCTTAAAAAAATAAAATTATAGTCCTAATACATATAAACTTTATAATATTGACTATTATGATAAGAGCATGGGCAAGAGGGAGGGAGTGCTGAAGAGAAAGAAAAGAAATTAATATGTAACGTTAAATCGACAATTACACCATTTCCAAAATGTAAAAATATATTTTAGTTTATAGTGTTATGGTAGAAACAAAATACTCTGCTGCTTGGAACCGATTTGTTTGATTCTCAGAGAAGCTAAAATTATAAGTATTTTGATTATTATTTGGTCCTTTAAATATGAAAAAAATTAAAATACATACTATTTTGAGGAGGAATCTGAGATTTTTTAAATTATATTGAGAAATACATATGCTGATAAAACAGTTGTAACTTGTGTCTGATTGTAACATTTGAAAGTTCAAAGCGAACATGTCCTTATATGCAAAATTATATTTTTCTCCAAAATATAATATTACAACAGACTAAGTCCGACATGTGGCATGTTTTGTTGTTGTAAGAACAAAAACAATGGTTATCATTGAGGCATGTAGCTTAGTGTGAACCTGTAGTAAGACTTTTTTGTATCGAGTTTATATTCGATATTATGGAAACAAATATAAGTCTGAATAGGAGTTAATTTGGTATGAAGTAATTTCAAGAAAAAAAATTAATATTTTTATAATAAGTAGTAGTATTTGGTTACTTATATTGCCAAAAGATTTTATTTTATTTATTTTTTTTTTTTTTCAGAAATTGTGTTATGACTCGATAAAACTACTTATTTTACCTGTTTTAATGATTATTTTACTCCTTCCCGCTTTTTGTTTCAAACATTTTTGTTTAGCAAAGACCAGAAGATTGGAGAGAGTATTGTTGCATGTTCACTTGAGTTTTTTTTAATGCAACCTTTTATTTTCTGTTGTAGACGTTGTTGTCACTTGAAATTAATTTTTACTCTTTGATTTTTAACTTAATTTTTTTTTTTTTTTTAACATGAAAAATATTTTTCAATTTTTTTTGTCCTACAAAAATTTCAATAATAATATTACAAGCTTGTAGCATTTTTAAATAAGTATGAATTCAAAGTAAGACCAAAAACAAAATAAAGCAAAAAATGCATTAAGAACAGGTCTAACTAACCTGAGGTTCCGAAAAAGACTACAAACAAACACTACAGCCAGGATGGTGTGATGTTAAACCATTAATTTTAAGAACAAAATTTTTAAATTTCAATAAATTGTACGAGTATGAATGGAGTAAAAAAAAGGAGAGAGTGTAGGCTTGTTAAAAGCTTTAGCAATTGTACACAGGTGTAGATCAGCAGCAATTGTTTTTAGAATTTATGATGAATGATTTAAAGCAAAGCAATAAGAAAATGTAAATTATAATTGCAGAAGTATGAATCAAATGAAAGCAATTTGAGCTAACCAGTTTAGGCGTTTGAAACTACTCTGATGATATAGCAGCTTTAAAGAAATTAATATTATGTCAAGTGTTAGACTTAATTTAGTGATATATTAAGAGCATTTGTTAATAATACGAGTTATTCTGGTGTTGTTAACAGTTATTGAATCAGAGGTAATTTAAGGTAGGAGATACTGGGAAAAATTATAAGTGATTTGAAAGCTTTTGTTAGTATGTAATTTGATTCAGGAATAAAAATTTTAGAATTGCACTCTTTTGAAACGTTGATTAATTTTATTATTGAATAGTATGATGATATAGATCAAAGTTCGAAATTATATAAGTATAACAAATTTCACATGGATTTCACCGAAAATTTTATTTTCATTACAAAGTTAATTTAGTATATTCGCTTTGCAACCTTTGTTCTAGTTGTCCTTTTCCAGTTCAAAGATTTTTGAAGTACAAATTAGTAGTCAGAAAGTTCAGCTTAGAAACCTGTTTGAGTTGACAAAAGCTTTAAGCCAACCTGTATAAGTGTGAGAAGTTTATTCAAAATTTTTAAATATGTTTTACAGCCACCCTTTCTATGCTAATTCATAGAATTAAAAGTAACAACAGTCGAAAGCTTTTAAAAGGACCAAATCAAAAAAAAAAAATAATTTTAAAAAATTTTAATAAAATTAATTTTTAAAATATGAGTATATCTATACTTAAATTCTATCTTAGTCAAGAAGCCTCGCACATAAGAATATTTATTTAACGCCAAATCAATCCAAAGCTTTTTTAAAATACTAATATCAAATTGGCAAATAGCTTTTATAATATATGATTTAAAAGTTATTTTAATAATCTTGAGATACCAGATGTATCACTTAACTTAACTCTATTATTCAATCAGTCGAAGGAATAGCAAGTCTTTTTTCAATTCTTTTTAATTGATATATTATATGAAATATATTTTATTTAGTCGATAATTAGAAGTCAAACAAAATTTTATATCTGTTTTCTATCATTAAATTAAAATATTAATATTCACTATCAAAAAATAATGTTTGATAAAAATTCTATACTTGTTCAAATAAACAAAAAAAAAAAAAAAAATTCAAAGTATTGGGTGTTTGCATTAATTCCTATCGTTTTTCTTATGGCAAATGAATTTTATTTTAAAGATAATGTAACAATATATTTTATTGAAAGTATTGCTCATCCAAAGCAATGACTTTTTCTTATTTCTCTACTAATTTATGGATTTAATTCCAAAACCACTTTAATCAAGCCAATTTTTGATACCTTGTTCTGAAGATGAGCGCATTCCAGCTAAGGCATTCTGAATCGAACGATAAAAAGTGATCAGAAGGGACAATGTCTGGGCTCAAATGCGAGTGAGGCTGAGCACTATCATGATGTCTGTCCTATTCTGGCCATTTTTTGTTCAATTTCCCATGGGTTTTTCGCCCAGTTTTAACAACTCATTTTATATAACATCCTTCTGACCTACCATATATAGAGCATAATCTTGGCAACTTTGGTGCCGATTTCCCTCATATAAAATTTTTCGCTTCATGTTATCCACTTGTTATCGACTGTAACAATTCAATGTTGAAGCAACTTCGATTTGTGGCTCTGAAGAGACATTCGACATCTTTTGACTTTATTTCGGGAGGCACCCAGTATCCTTACTTTTATATGAACGCAGATGCTTTCAAAAATTTGGGAATAATTTTCTGATTACTCCCAATAGCAATTTCTTGCGATTGGCACGATTCCAGATCGATTAACGGCTCCAGTTCTTCTTTTCAGCTTTCTACATTTAAAGCTTCAAAAAACTATGTTGTTAACATTTCAACAGAATGACGCATAGTGAATAAGAAAGGCCTTTGATAGTACTTTCACGTGGAATAATTGCCAAAATGGACCGCTTGGAATAAATACTATTAACGCAGTCTAATGTAAAACGATGGGAATTAATGCATACACCCATAAGTGCCAAGTAGTTTGAAGAAAAAAGACAGATGTTCGAGCTCACAGAAATTTAGATATAAGTAATATGAAACTGAAAGGAGAAGTTAAAAGATAAAAATAGATACCAAAAGTGACTGAAAATAAGTATTTTAAAGCTAATAAGGGAAGTTCGAACTGATCAAAAAGTAGTTCGAAGCTAAGGAGAGATGTTCTAAATAACAGAAAAGTAGTTTGAAGCTAATAGAAGTGACTGAAAAGTATCCTAATGCTAAGGAAAGATGTTCGAAGTAAGTTTTTAGCTAAGGAGAGAGATTTAAAGAGACATAAAAGTAATTTAAAACTATGGAAAGATATTCAAGTTGACAAAAAAATAGATGAAAGATAATAATTGATGTTCAAAGGACTAAAAAAATTACTTTATTCAAATTAATTGAAACGTAGTTTGAAGCTAAAGAAATTCTCAGTGACTGAATATTAATTCGAAGATAAAGTTAGGTATTTGAATTGACTGAAAAGTAGTTTAAAGAGATGTAAATATATTTGAAGTTAATGAAAACTAGTTTGAAGGTAAGGAGAAATGTTAGAAGTGACTAAAAATTATTTTCAGGTTATAGAAAGATATACAGAGTAATAAAAAAATTTGTTTGAAGCTAAGTGAAAAGGTTCAAAGTGGCTAAAATCAGTTTAAAATTAAGGAAAGATATCGAAGGATTGTGAAAGTCAGTCCGAAGATAAGAAAAGATGTTCAACGTAACTCAAAAGTGATCGAAAGAGTGGATGAAAGTATCATTTAAATTATTTAGACTAAATTACTTAGTCTTAGTCGCAGTATATAGCAAGATGTGGTTAGTCTTTCAGCCTAGTTTTTTACTCTTTCAAGAAAGATTTTTATCTTATATAAATGTCAAATTTGGACTCCTTTAATTAAGTTCGACAACAAGACTGGACATTTCTGTATATAACCTTCATATTCATATTAAAGAAAAAATCAACCCTTCTTTACTTTCCATACTAAACAACGAAGATTTAATGGTGTTATAGGATACTTTACAAATTGTTTACCAGGTAATTGTGTCTGTCCTAAAGTCTATATCTGTGTGTGTGTAAAGGTTGGCTGGTGTAAAAGGAGAATGAGCTTGTGTCAAGTCACAAGTCACGTAAGGCTTCGGTAAGGAATTTTGCAGTCTCGCTAGTATAAGTATCTTTTTCTTGCACATATTTTTTTCTTCTAGAAGACATGTTAAGGTTGTGGTGTAATGTATGGATTTCTTATTGTTTTGTTTTTTTTTTTCATATATTCCTTAAGACTGCACTTTCATTAAAGTTTTTTATGCACTTTTTTTAATATACTTTTTGTTCTTACATTTCTTAGTTTAATGTACGTTAATTAAATGTTAACCCTTGATTTTTTTTATTCATTGAATATTGACTTGAGACTAGGTGTAAAAAATTAAACAGAGAAAAAGAAATGTCAGGCTAGGTTTTGGTTTCAAGTTTATTGAAGTTTTTCACATTTATTTTATTTTTATTTGTTTTTATTTTTTTTTTTGCTCTGTTGTGTTTTTGCTTTCATATAACTAATATCCTAATAATCCTGCAAGTCACGCTTCAAAAGGTTCAAGTTCAATAAATTGTTTGTTTTTCAGCATATATGGTATTGAAGTTGCGTTTTCCTGATTACTTTAGTTTTATGTTTTTTTTTTTTCTTATTTTCTAAATATAAAAGTTTAAATTGCGTCACCATACAATTCAAAATTAAATGCAAAACAAAGAAAACTTTAATTAGGACCACCATCAACATCATACAAACCTTAGATACGCATACATGGCTTTTATAATAGTGCCTGAGTGCAATACACAGTATTAACAACAACAATATTCCTTACGGTTAATGATTATAACAGGTCAGCACTTTTTTAACACTCATGTAGTGTAAAATGTTACAACTACCACTATAACATACTTTGACTATTATGTTGAATGCAACTTCAACTACCACCACTAGGACCTTATTGCTGTTTTAAGTTTTAGAATTAATATTTGGACAGAAAGCAAAGGGACTGTTTTCCTTATTTTATGAAATTTTAATTTCTTCTGAACAAGTTTGTTGACAATAAAATGCAGTTTGGAGTTAGAGAATAACTTTTGAAGTTACAAGGAAAATGTGGAAGAGAAAAAATATTAAATGAACTTCCTTCATTTTTTCATAAAATTCTTCTGACTCAATTTTTTGCCTTATTCTCACTTTGAACTATAGAATACAAAACTTAAAAAGTGGAAATAGAAAAGAAGATTCAAGTTCGAATCCCACTTAAGCTTCTAAAAGAATTGCTTTATCATATTTGCGAATTGTGCTTAAAATGTTGCAATATGTTGGAATCGATCTTTCTATTTTAGTTGTATTTTGGTATGATATGTAAAGGGATCTCTAACAAGACAGGTTAAAAGTCTCTGTCCGCATTTGTTGTATTGTTTATTATTCAGTCATTGGTATTAAATCGGAATGAAAAGTTAAAAGACTGAGTAGCACGACCAAATCATAAAACTTAATTAACAAAATTAGGATTTATTAGTACACATTACGAGTCTTGTTTTGAGTAGACGCGATTAGGTTTCCAATTCGAAACATGAATGCTTGGTGGTCAAATTCTGTTCGGTAAACAATCAACCAACAATTGTACGTCAAAGGAACTGCAGACACTGTCTCCATAAAATAATGCACAAGAATCCGAGATATTCGATTCCTCAGCTTACACAGAAAGTCAAACTTTTTCAGACTTGGCGAGTTCCGTGTTGGAACTTTGGTTTGCACCCGTATAAAATCCAAATGACTTAGAAGGATGGTAATACAAAAGCCAAAATGGATACTCCTCATGAATGGTTTGATTATCGCCCACAGAGGCGACATAAATTGTCCCTATTTACCTATGAAAGTCAATATAACCCGGAACAACTCCATTCCACCGTGCGAGGGAACCGCGGTATTCTGGCGATTTTTCGCACATTAAATTATTATTTTTTTTAGTTTTAGCGATTTTTGTGGAATTGCGGCAAGGTATGCAGTACAGAATTGTGAACTTTAAGTGATTTTAAGATTCTGACGATTTTTTATTTTTTTGGTTTTATTGATTTTTTGTTTTAATTTGGGCAATTATGTTCTTGAAGTAATAGAAAAAATTCTGACAGGTCTGTGGAGTAAAGTCTATAACTTTCAAACATTAAAAAAAAAAACCGTAAAGCTGATGATTTTCAATAGCAGCTGTCGGGAAAGTATTTCAGATATTTTTATGTTTACCGGGACCTTCATAAGCACCATTTCGACGTAAGGGTGGAAATCGTTATTGTGACTCCCCTAGACAGGGGTATCCATTCCAATAATATTCGTTTCGTTAATTCTAACAATTTGATACGAATAATTTTTAGAAGTATTTAAAAATGGTCTTTTTCAAATAACGTATAATTCGAATATTTCTGTGACGAATAATAACACGAATATTTTTTTAATATTATACATTTTTTAGCATATTTTTAACTATTGATATAAATAAATATATTTACATTTTATTTTTATTTGTTTTGTTTTTTTATTTAAACAATTAAATATGGAATTATATGGCCAAATTTATTCTAAAAAGATAAATGACATTAAACGTTGCCTTTCATTAACAGCAAATAAGTGGTCAGATGAAACACTGGTGCATATTTCTATAAACGCACATCAATTTTCTTAATCAGCTTACCAAAAATGCGACTAAAAAATAATTAAGGTGCTACAAATTAATTTTTTAAATTATTTACTGACCACTTAAATAATTAATAACAAAAAACTTAAAATGTACATTAAAGTTTTTTCATTATAATTTTAGTAGTTTAATGCCATTTTTTATGACATTTTCCTATAACTTCAAAAATTCGGTCTGGCATTGATTCGACTAATTTTTGAAGTAAATCACTGTCAATTTCTTCCCAGGCTTGTTTAATTTTTACTTTTAACTCCGTTACTGTCATTACCGTTTCCTTCTTTATATTCCTTGAGTAAATTTTACGGGCCATGTACCCCCACAGATTCTCTCCATTGGAATTAAATCCGGACTGCAAGCCGGCCAGTCCAATAGTGGAATAATATGTTCATCAAACCACGATTTAGATTGGTTCGGACTTGGATTGCAGCGTTATCATGTTGTAATATGCAATCCATAAATGAGAAAGGAGCATCTTTTATTTTATTAATTTGGCTTTTTATTAATTTTAGATTACCATTTGTTTGTTTTCGCACTACATATTTCTACCTTTTTTTATAAAAAGCCTCGAATAACTCCTTCTAAACGGTTAATTGTTCGTCCAACTTTTCTGTTAGAATAGCCCTGATCACGAAAAAATTGAATTTGAATTTTTTCCTGATCTGTAAGAAAAGTTCTTTGGGCATCCTTTAAGCTAATGAAATTTTCCAATTAAAACATAAATATTTTCAGTAAACAGAGATGTTGTCATCAGAAACTTACCTTAAGTGAAACAAGCAACTAAAACTGTTAAAATTTAATTTTTTTTTTGCAATAACTTTTTAGAAAAAATTTTCTCGACTGCGTTTATAGGAATATTCCACTGAAATGGTCACCAATATGTTCTGGTTGCGAGTAAGAAGAGTAAGAATCGTAAGTTATTGTAATAACACAACGAATACACCTCAAATAAAAACAAAAATGGTAAATGCGTATATAGGAATATGCACCAGTGTATAATAATATTTTTAACAAAAAAATTAAAAAAGGTAAACAATTATTTTACTAAAGAATTAGTCACACATTTAAAACATCGATTTCATGAAAAACTTTTAAAATGCCCAATTACCTCCAAACATTTAAAGTATAACACCAAGACCAAACTAAAGAGTATAGGAATAATATATTTGGAAGATTATTCGACAAACAAACTGTACAAAATGAATCGCATTAACTTATGGAAATGGAGAAATTTTTTGAAAAAAGCATATTTTTTTAAAAGTAAATGCCATACAAACTAAAATCGGTTTGAGTCAAGTCATTTAAATGCTATTCTTTAGAAATATATATTTTAAGAAATTTCCTAAATATACATGCGTACCTAAATATATATTTTTTGTATTAACACTAATCAATCTTTATTTGAATATTATTAAAATAATTGTTAATTAAATTTTTTTTATTTGTTTTTATGTTTGACACGCGTAAAGTATATTTGCTAAGAATTTTTAACTTTTAAGTTGTTTTTGCTTTCATTTTATAATAAAATTTTAGAAAACTTAACAAAATTTTACATTATTATTTTATATTCTAAATTATTCGAACAATTCGAATAATTTTTAATGCGCGTTGGAAACCAAAAACCAAAATGCCTTATTTTAATTATTTATTTTATTCGAGCAATGAAAAATCGAACAATTTGGATACCCTACCAGGTATAAAGACCCAGAATATACATACGAAATAACAAACTTATATAAAGCTACGGTATGAAGGCATTTAAAACAACTAGTTTCAATTCGAATAAGTGAAATACGGTATAAAATACTTTATTTTGATATGCAATTTTTCTTAAAATTTTCAAAATGGTGTAGGGTATTAAATGGTCTGGCTTGATTATAATGTTTGTTCATCAGGTTGCAGGAAGGGGTCTCATATGGAAGCTGTGGTCAATAATGGATCAATAATTTTATTCTGGTTTCTATTTATATAAGACTTATTTGTGGCAAATATAACCTTAATAAAGTTAAAAAAATGTTAAAGTGAAGTTAAAGTGATTTTCAGAAGAGAGGTTTATATGGGAGCTAGGTAAATTATAAACCGATCTTCACGAAATTTGGCAAAAAGGATCTATACCTACCTATCAAAAAAAGATCATCTAAAGAAGTCAATAAGATCCTGAACTTGTGATCCAGAAGTAGTGTAAATTCGGGTAATTTCTAATGAATTTAACTTAGGCTTGTTATTGGAAGATGTTTTCTTTTTTGATACCTATTCACTGGGTAGGAAGTCATGTTCACGATGTCATGTAAAATAGATTTTTTTATGTTCTTTTTTATCAATTCAAGGAAATTACTTTTTTATATAAATCAAATATTTGTTTTTAACAAACATGCGTAATGATATTTTTCATTTGATTAAAACAGTTATTATTAAGTAACCAGTATTTGTAAATTCTCAAAGTTTTATATCAGAAAAATTTATCTGAATCGCTTTTTAATAACATCTTTGAATGATGTTTTTATAACTTCTTAAGCACAAGAAACTGTACGCTTAATGAAACTTTGGAAATAATGAAAAAATAATTACTTAATATTTACTTCTATTTATTTTTGCTGGGTATAAAAAAACTTATATTTGCCGAATTTCGTCGGAATCATTCATTATCATTAAAACACTATTACGTGAGGACATTTGTATGGGAGCTAAATGAAATAATAGACCGATCATAACCAATTTCAATAGGAGTCGTCGTCTCGCCAAAAAAAAGTCATATAAACCAAATTTCATCAAATTATCTTCAAAATTGTAACCAGTACTTTGCGCTCAAAGTTTACATGGACAGTCAGCCAGTCGACCAGACGGACGGATGGACATCATTAAATCGACTCAGAAAGTGATTCTGAGTCTAACGGTATACTTTAGGGCGGGTGACCTAAGTATATTTTTTTTTTTTCAATTCAAGAAAAAATTCAGCTAAAAGTATTCGTAAATATTTGCAAGAATTCACTCTTTTCCTTAACTGTTCTAATACCCCCACCAATTTGTTTGCCAACACCCTCTGACAAAACTTAATATCTCGATATTTAATATTGCCGAGTTTATAAATGAAAGGGAAGCATTTTTTTTTTCTGTGCGGCTCTAGTGTTGTTCCCCGTTAGAGAGGGTTGTACTTTGAAAGCAGTATCAGTAACAAATGGCATTTTGTTAAGGTCAGCACAATAGTATTTAATTAGTTTTGTTTAAAGTGCACATACGCACATATACATATATACCCACTCATACATTTAACATGCAAGAGTTGTGTGTGTGTGTGTGTGTATGCAATGTTTTAGCAACTTGTGTTGCAAATAGTTTTCATTTAGTTGTTTAAATAGTTGTTGGTGTTTAGTCATCAATCACATGCAATATTTTAAAAATAAACCCCAATATATTTTACTAATGATAACTGGCCCAAGTCTTAGTCATACGAGTGCATGAATAAGTTTCAGCTTGTGCCTCCTGATTGTCTGGCTTAAATATTATCCTGCTTTGCGTGTCTAATTAGAAATTGTTTAGACAGTTTTCGGTCTGTTCCATTTATATGGCGAAAGGACTTGAACTAATCACATTATTACCTTTATAAAAGCAAAAAATATGTATATATTCAAACTCTTAATAGGGTGGTACACTCATTTATTCATCCCAAGTACTTAAAATTAATTTCTTCCCCTTTTTTTTGTTGTATTTATATTTAGAATGTTTATATTATTTTTGGTTTTTATTTATTTCAGTTTAATTTTCTGCATTCGTTAGACATTTTCGCCCACTCATTGACGTTTAATTTTTAATTTACGGTGAGTGGAGTGTCGTGATGTTTGATTTAATTTCTTTTTTCTGTTGCATTTCTTGCTTTTTATTTTTTTCGTAGAAATGAAAATGAATGGTGTTTTGCAAAGGAAGTGACGTCAACCGATATGAATGAATGTGTGGGCTGCATGTTGGTAAGTACTCATTTGTGTTCTATGCAAATATCCTTTTCCAGCATCTACCCCTTGTCACTCATGCTTATTTTTAGGAAGACATATTTTTCTGTTAAAAATGATTCTTTAGCGTTATAAGTCGAAGTTTTGATTGCACTAATATGAGGAGGAGATGGAGAATGAGTTTCTTTTTAGAATAATTGACAGGTTTTGATTTAAAAATAGATTTTAAATCAGGGACATTCCCCAGTAAAGGCATATGACATATTGGTTTGCTACACGACACATCTATTATTCTATTGTTCACTCACGCGTATCCGCAAATTTCACATAAATAATGTGATATAGTTTAATATCGACTTCAGACTGTCTTGCGTATTTTATCTCATGGTTTATTTCATAATAGGCTAATATTCGAATTAGTAATAAGAAAAAGAAAGCGAGTGCTTTGGAGTTTGAGGAACTTCCAACTTTACTGTCAATTTACTGTCGAGAAATGAAATGTACACTAAAAATGTCATATTCATATATCCAGAAATGACCTTATTAACAAAAATCAAAGGCCTTAATTGTAAAGGTTAAAAAATTCCAATAATTTTGTTTTTGCCTTCTTCTATTACAAACAAAAAAACTGAGATTTAGGTCTTTTGAATTTTAAGTTACGATTTGCAATTTAATTATAGGCCGAATCAAAATCATCAAAATTGTCAGTTGTTTGTTTAGTGATTTTTTATTTGTAGTTAAATGTCTTTCCGCCGATTCATTTCCTTTTTTTAAGTAAAATGTTAAATAAAAAATGATAACTATACGCAGAGAAAAAAAATATAGATTTAGTGATGATAATCTAAGAGAAACATATTATGATTGGATCATATGATCACAACGAAAAATAAAAATGATTATAAGTAATAATTATTATGATTTCATTTTGTCATATTGAGTCCAATTTTATGGTTTGCTTTTCATGTTATGATTCTAGTTTTACATATAATTAACAATCTTGCTAGACCATTATCCCATCCTATCAGATTACGATTTGATGTTATTATCTTATTATACCACATTGTCATATTATGATTCCATTTTATAACGTTATTATGTCATTCTTCATATTATTATTCCATTTTAACATATTATTATCCCATGTTATCATATTGTTATCCAATCTTATCATATTATTATTTCATTTTGTCATATTGTTGTGATCAAACCATCATCATATATTAAAATAAAATGTATTAATAAAAAATTATTTTCAAAATTTTTTATTGAAAATAATAGAGAAGTTCCCATTAACAAACAAAAAAAAAAATATTTACATATTTTTGGTTCAATAATTACAGTCAATTGTACCACCATATAAGGTTCAAATGCAAGATATGTTTTTTTTACTAAATCCTTTAATGGTTTACTTAAAAAACATATCAATATATTGCTTGAATCACACCGAGTTAACCAAACCTTATCTATTTAAATCTATTCATATGTAAACTAAATGAGAATTACAATGAAGTTGGAAAACAAACATTAAAGCAAAATAAAAATATTTAAAAACAAACAAGTTATGAATTTTTCTACTTAGTTTGTGAAAAGGATAAGTATTATATTTATTTTATTGTCATGGGAATAATAACATTAATATGGGTTAAAATTAGAATGTGGTTTAATAACAAGGAAGATGACTGCAAATATTTAATGGTTGCAGAAGTATTGATATTTTTAATATTAATAACATTTGTTTCTGGTAAAAATATTTAAAAACATATAATTTTTGCAGTCAACCATATTAAAATTTTTATTAAATGGAAACGTTAAATGACAAAATTTAAACAAAACCATTGTTATCATGAACACACAGTAATTAAAATTCAAGAAAATCAACAACGAGTATATAATATTGTTGTAGTGATAATGCTATAACCATGTTTTTTCTCTGCGTATAGTAACTCGTATTCCAAATCATGCATTATTTTCAGATCTTTGCCTTTTTTATCAAGTCTTCGTTGAATTCTTTATACTGTAATTCTGTATGTTGGTATAATATCACGTGTGTAATGGAAAATTATTTTTATATCCTTGTTAGCCCATAAATCGACCTAGGCTTTCTTCGGCGTAATTTCTCAGGACAAAAGCACTTTTTAGAATGGAGCTTAGTATTCAGAATGGTTACAAAATAGTGGAACCCTATTGTAGTTAAATTCAATTGCCCTATTTCACCATATTATGGTTGCACTATTTTTGTTATTGTGAGGAAACATTTAGTTCGATCTAATGCTGAATTTAATTAGAATTTATATCTAATAAATAAACAATTTTGATTTAAATTGTAAGACAAATTTACCAATTTTGTTTCGTATGCAAGTTAATGTTAATAGAAATGTAAAAGTATGAAATGTTATAAGTAGTAGGCGGATTTTTATGCATTTATGTTTTAAAAATATGTGCCTAAAAAATGCAAAAAAAAATTTAAAATATACCCTAAAAATTTAAAAAATATGTACTAATTTTTTTAATAATAATGAAATTAAAACGAAAAACCAAATTCAATCAAATATAATATATTCTGTATTTTTAGTCGTTTAAACTATGTTTTAATAGATTATAGCTATTTCTTTTATTTTTATATCTTTTATTTTTTATTTTCATTAAACTCTTTGAAATATAAAAATTATATTTGTAATCAAGTTTTGTGAAAACTTTTTAAGATAGGCTTATATTTATATAAAAAAGTTGTCGAATGTAAACGACTGTCTATTTTGACGTAAAAAATCTTTAAATATATAAAATGACCTTTCTATGTCAATAGATATAGTAGGAGCTTATAATTGTAGTTTAGAAAGAAAGCCTTCTTCGCTAAGAATTTCAAAGTTGGAAGCATAGATTAACATAAATATGAAGCTCAAAAAAAAAAAAAAAAAAAAAAAAAACACACACACACAATATAGGAAAGAGTTACTCAAAAATTCACACACACTAGAATGGTTTTTGTTTTCAATGAAATTTTTTGCTAACTCATTCTTAAACTTGGTTTTTTTGACAACCGACTTAGGCTTTTGACAATTACGGTTGGAATAAACAAGCAAAATCTTTTTAGTTCTAGGTAATGGCAACTACTTATTAAAGTAGTCCCTTGGTAATGAGGCGTCATTTTTCATTTGCCTACTCTATATTACATAAATAAGTACGCATTAGTAAAAATAGTAATATTGCAATCACGTGGATCAGTTGGCTGGAGAGTTGGATTAACTACCTGAAGGTGATTGGTTCAACCCCATTCTGATGCTGTTAGTTTTTTTTTTAACAAAATGTCTAAAAAGATATTTTATACTAAAAGGATTTTGTCACTTACGAAATTAGGTGCGAGGTGATGTACTGAGTAAGACGTTTGTCATTACAAATTAATGGTTAATTTGTGCTCAAGTTCAAATCTCACTGGCGACAATATGTATAACTGTAAACTTCTGTATATGTCATAAAAAAAGGTATAAAATATAAAAATTATAATTATACTACTGCTGGTTTAGCTGTCATTTCCCATTTGGAGTTAAGAGTAGGCCACAATTTGAAAGGTTACTTATAGTTGATTCATACATACCCAATTCTAAAATGACTTTAAAACTTAATTTCTTTTCAATAGTGCCACAGAAAAGCCCCCTTGGATCCAATAAGTTTCCCTTGAAATAAGTAAGTTTTGTGTAAATAGAACTTATATTAATACATATGGTGGTGATCACCTAATAATACCCGTTAAAGGTTTATATTGGAAAAAAAGGTTTTATTGAAAAATAAAGCTTTTATTCAAACTAAGGTTGTCATATTTTATGGATTATAATTAGGCACAGATTATTCCTAAAGTTTACCTTATTTTCTATTATCGGTCAAAATGTTGTATAGCTGGAGCTAGTTAATACGAAAGTCAATCCATTGAAATTTTTACTAAATTTCAAAATATTTTATAAGAACATAAAAAGAAGCAAATTCTTTTCATCGACTTTCTAATACAAAAAATGGTCTAAATTGTGTCTTTAAGTAAATGATCTTCGCGACCCCCCTAAAATGTTTGTACGAACCTCTTTTGGGTCGCGGACTTTCATTGGAGGTTTAATGCTGATATTTATAATGATTCACAAGTGACAAACTAGATCGAGTCAAATATGTCACAAACTCTCTGACTTACAAAATCTACCCCTTCAAAAGCATTTCACTGGGAGGGCTCTACAATAAGAAAGAAATATGGTACAAAAACAATACAAACAAATATTAAACAAAAGCAATAACAGAAATAACGTAAAAAAGAGGAAAAAATTCCAAGAAATATTTTTATTTGCTTCATTTATTATTTTTTTGCATTTTGTTTTTTATTTCGTAAACCAAAGCTAAAACCGGAAGGAAAAAGTCTAGCACTCAACACAAAAGCATGCTCGGTACTCATATGAGTAAGTACGTACACATACATACTCACAAATAAATATATAAATAAACATGCATTTTTAAAGCTGGGTGTATGTGTATGTGTGTGTGATTTAGAGGAAGCAAACAGCAACAAAATACTACTAAATATTGTACGAGTGGATATAAAGGCAATGGGTAACATCACTCCACTGCAAGTACCTATATGTTGGTGTTTTTTTTTTCCTTTTTTCTTTTATATAAAACAAGTGCAAAATATTTTTTATTTTATGAGCTCATTGTTGTGATATGAGTTCTCTGAACTCTTTCCTCATTCATATTTCGTACAAAAAATAATATAAAAAACCCTGAAAAAAAAAACTCCCTCGCTTTTTATTCTACATTTGTTCTACAATTTGTTGTGTGTTTTGTTTAGTCGACTTTATTGTAAAACAAAGCAGCTAGCTACTGGCGTTGTCGTTGTGGCTATGAATGAGTGCAGCAACAGCAGCTACTGTTCCTTGTATTGCAGTCGCTGCTGCTGTTGTTGTTAGTCATGAAATACCACTTATTCTTTTACAGTTTTGTTGTGTTGATTTCTACTCCAACTTTTTTTGTAGATTTTTTTTTATTTTCTTGCTGAAAAATATATAAATCAAGGACTATGAATGAGTTTGAGTTTGTTTGAATGAATGCGTGAATTATGGGTTTATGAATGAATCACTCTTTTATGAATGAAAATATAAAAAAAGCTGAGATTTGTCATAGTAAAACAACATAAGAAGTTGTATCTAAAGGAATACATTTACACTAAGGCGATTCATTCAAGGAAGTGTTTTTGTTACCATTGTGAAAATAAAACTTGGTAGGTTTTATAATGTTTTCCACAATATTACGATTCTGCTGGTGATAGCTTGTGAACTGAACCGTTTTTAAAAAAGGTTTTCCCTTGATATTTTTTGTATTTTCCAATAAAGCAGCGTGTAAAAAATGTGGTATCATTTTAAAGATTTTTGCAAGATATTGTTTGTTATTTTTAGCGAAAATTAAAATTTCTACTTGCTTATAAATATAAGTTGTTGCTATCTGATTAATTTTTTGTTTTAATACTCTTGTAATTTCGCGCTGTATCAGACAGTCAATCTGATAAAAAAAAATTTTCATAAACATAGTCAATATGGGTACAAAAACCTTCTTTTGATAAGAACCCGAAAACGATGTGATAAATTATAGTTTTATTCCCGCCAGCGCTTGAAAGATCTCTATGATTAATAATAATATGATTAATCAAATACCTGGTAAACAATATTTATGGGTTTTTAAAGGACTCAATTTAGATTATTTAGCCTATATAGAGAGTAATGTTAAATCGTGCAAGAGAGAAACATTTTTTGTAAAAAATTACTTAGATTTTTTAAATTCTCTGTTATTATTTTGTTGTATTTATACTAACATGTTTGTAATTTTCGCAAATATTTTAATTCAAATGATTAGTTCTTATCAAAAGAAGAATTTTGATATCAACACATTTTATATAGGATTGACTGTGTGATATATCGCAAAATTGCAGGAATATTAAAATGAGAATTAATCAAACAGCAACTACTTATATCTATAGGCAAGTAGAAATTTAAAATTTTGTAATTTTCGTTGAAAGTTACAAACACCCCAGCAAAAACTTTTTGGTTTTCGGTAATAACAACTACTTATTAAAGTAGTTTCTTGGTAATGAGGCGGGCGTCATTATTATTTGCCTACTCTGTATTACATTAATAAGTACTCAATAGTATAATAGCACAGTAATACTGCAATCACGTGGATGAGTTGTCTAGAGCGCCGGATTAACAACCAGAAGGTTGTTGGTTCAACCCCATTCTGAAGCTGTTAGTTTTTTTTAACAAAATGTCTAAAAAGATATTTTGAACTAAATAGAGTTTTTGTCGCTTAGTATGCTATGTGCGAGATGGTGTACTGAGTAAGACGTTAGTCAATAAAAATGAATGGTTAGTGTGTGTCCAAGTTCGAGTCTCACTGGCGGCAAAATTTTTTTGTATTTTTTTATTTTTGTTTTCGTTTAGGTACATATTTTTGAGTACCCCTAGAGTCAAAAAATAACTACATGAATTTGTGGTCAAGTCAAACAAAAATAACTAGTTATTCAGACAAAAAATAAGTAGTTTATTTTTGTTTCCAATTATACCTGGTAGCTTACCAGGAAAGCAAAGTTTTTGCTGGGGCTTTTTTGAAAAAAAACCTTGAAAAATATAATATCTTGTTGAATATAAAAATATTAAGACCACTTGTGAATATGTTTTATATACCAATGGACGCGGCTTCTAAATACCTTTGAAATAATACCATATTTTATTTGCGTTGCTTTGGAAGAAAATATAAAAATTTTCAAAATAATAGAAAAAACTTTTCAACTCACGAACGGGCATCAGTAGAACCATAATATTTTGGAAAACATTATAAAAACACATCAAAGGTTATTTTTAGGGGCGGGGTTGGGGGGGGGGGTAACAAAAACACTTTTTTACCACAGTGATTGGGTCACCTTAATGTACACACATTTTCTTTATTCTAAAGTGTTGGTTTAAGTAAGAAAAAGGAAAAACTTTTTCTTTTTGGTTTTCTAGGAATTATTATTTATAACAATAACTAAAAAGACTTTTACAAAGTTGTGCCCCTTATTTTTATAAACAATATTGATTTTTAAAGATGAATTGATCCAAAAATTAGCAGGAATATAAAGATATATTTTTTAAAAGAGCCTTTATTCAGTAACAAAAAAGTGTATTGTATTGCGTTTCTAGAGATGGGAATCATGTTATGGTTTAATACAAAAATAATGGTTTGATGTTCAACTGTATGTTTTAGTCAATCTTGCTATATATATCCATCTGTGTGGCTATATGTTTATTTGAAAATACTGTAAATAAGACTGAGATCTCATAATAATTATATAAGTATAATGTTTACTAAAGAATATCACTTCAATAATAGAAATTCTCTTTCGAATATTTGAAAGATATAGTCGGTCAAGACCGATTATATGATACCCTACACCATTGTGTGCGAGCATAAAAAATTGGGAAGGGGACTTATATCATACCTGTGGCCAATTTTGCTAAATCTAAAATAAAAAATAAAAATGCAGAATAATGCGTTGATACTGACATCTAGACGATTCTTGGAAGTGCGTTTATATGGGAGCTATGGTAAATTATGGACGGATTCTCATAAAACTTATTTGTGTCAAATATTAACTTGATACTAACATTCGTACGGGATTTATGCACGTTAAAGCGATTTTCTGAAAGGGGTTTATATGGGCGCTATGGTCAATTGTGGACCGATATTCATAAAATTTGGTACAAAGATTGATACTCCTACAGGACTTCTTTGTACCGAATTTCATTAAAATATTCTTATCTTTAAGGCATTTTTGAGTATTTAAACTCTATTCCGTGGGGAAATTTGTATGGGGGCTAGATGAAATAATGGACCGATCATAAGTGTTAAATTTCATTGAATTAGCTTTAAAATTATGACCCGTACTTTGTGCACAAGATTTACATGGACAGCCAGCTATCCAGCCGTCCAGCCGGACAGACAGACGGACATGGTTATATCGATTAAAAATGATTCCCGTAGATGTTGGATAACTTTTTCTATACACTACAAGCATCAGTGTTGTAGAGTATAAAAAATTCAAAAAGTTTCCTTTCAAACTAAAGTCACTATATTTGAGCCATAAAACCTCCAATGGTGTTGGTCCTCCTACATTAAATTTTCTCAAGTATAGTTTTATTACTGTATAGATGTTTTTTTTTTTTTGGAAACTCTAACATACATTTTTGGTTTTTAAGCTATTTACATGATTTTAGTAAATAAAATTCCAGATAATATTATAGCCTGACTCTATGACACCTCATGTAAAATTAAGGACTGCTCACTTCAGCTTTTAAAAATGGAGCCAATCTTTTTGAAAATAGGTTATTATTAAAATCTGTTATATACAAGTTTTAATTAAAAAAAAAATAATTTTTTATTCGTTTCTAATAAAATATTTAGTATTTGCTGGAAAGCCCTCATAAGAGCTTTATTGTATTTTGTGTTACTTTTTTGTAAGAATGGGAATATTTTTTTTTTTTTTTTGGTTTTTATTTCTTTTTTATATTGTGTATTTTTGAAAGATTGCTAAAAATTGTAAAGCTTTTTAAATGATTTTAGCAGGAATATATATGAAATATTGATATCTATTTTATAAATTACACAAGAAATAATAGTGAAAATATTATGATAATTTACTTTTTTTTTTGCAATTTAAAAAAAGTTATCTAAAAAAAATTTGTTTTTTTTTTCATAAAATCCGCATCCTTCATTCGTTTTTGTCCGGACGGGAAGCAAATCGATCTAAATCTATTTTACGAATAAACATCGTCAAAGAATTCCAAAAAAAAACTCGCTTGATATATTTTTTTGTTAATCGATAAAAATGAAAATTGTTTCTAAAATTTAGCTTTTTCGACCAATCCTAGATGTATGATACAAACATAATCAATTTAAAATTTCTTTACTAACCATTTATGAAAAAAAAACTGAAGAAAAATATGAAAGAGTATTTTTATATATTTTTGTAAAAAATAGCCATTTTCATACTAATTTCAAAGTGATAAATTTAAACATTTTTCACGTCTAGACGAGATTATCAAACAATTTTTTTTTTTCAGCATATTATTTCGGAATATATTACAAATATTAGGATATCTGTATTCTGATCACACAGAAGGTGTTTTCGATCTTCAAAAAGATTTTTAGAAGAAAAATAAAGAAAAATACATTAAATTAAACCAGATTTTTGGTTACTGAGAAAACATTAATGCAATTATTTATAATTTAATTAATATTATATTTCCGATATTGTAATAGGAAGTTACAGGAAATAATCTTGAAAAATTGATATTCCTCCGAATTAGCTATATTTACAAAGTAATATTTTTTTATATTGTAAATTCACATTTTCTCTAAATAAAATGTCTGTTCTTTCACGCTACTTTTTTTTTTATTTTTTTTATTTAAGAATATTCCTTTGCACAAAAACTTCTAATTACAACCTGGTAAATAATACTATTTATTACCATATCATACTGTTCTCTTTAACTTTTCATAGTAAAATTAATAATAATAGTTGACAATAGAATTTAAACAAAGCTAAATAATGGTATAGAATTTAATATATTTTTGGCAGCTTTGATAAACTTTAGAAAAGGGATTAAAAAATTTAATTAAAAATGGTTGAATAATTTGTATACCATATTAAACTTATGCTAGCATCTGTATTCTATAGAAAGAAAAAATTAAAACTTATAATTTGTATAAGAGAAGGAGAGCGATTTTGAGTTTTTAATAGGGAACACCCATCTAAATATTTAGACTATTATACATATATATGTGAGTTATGTAACAGTGTGTAGCAAAAATAATTTAAAAAAAGTGTTGCAATAGATATATAATTTATATCATAAATGGTCCATAATTAAAGCTAAGTACATATCCTTTATATAAGCACAACTCTTGTTCTTAAAAGAAATTGTTTAGCAAATTTTTATTTAAAATTTTATTTGAGTTGTTTCTTTTATCTTAAAAAACATGGTCTGCAAAGGAAAAACAGATAGATCGAAATTTCTCACCGCAAAACTATTTTAATTTTCTTTAAACTTATCCACAATATTTTTATTTTGTAACTTGTGATCCGTTAAAGATATCAGAATAAAATTTGCCATGGCCGGAGCTAAGATGCTTTTGTGTTAATCTGGAGAATCACATCCCTAGGGTGTCAGAGGATTATAGTGGGTGGACCTTTAAATTGATCATCTCGGATATGTATATATATATATATATATATATTTAATTCGCCAAAAATGTATTTATGATTTGTGTTGGTATTTTTAATAATTTATGTACTTAACCTATTTCAAATATCGTTAAATTTTTATTAAAAAATCTATATATATATATATATATAAAAGTTTTGAACCTTGGCCCTGGCTAGAACATTATTTGCATCACTGGTTACAGCAACAACTTTTTCATGTGATGTCTATTTCCAGTGATGATTCAGGCTCCTTACAATAGAGTTGTATTTTTTTTTTTTTTTTTACATCTGAGATGAATTGTTCAACAAGTTAAAATTAGAAATCAAGTGATATAAAAGCAGCATTATGAATACGATTAGTTTTCGGTATCACTACTATGACTGCGTTGGCCATACACGATTAAAACTGCTCCAGTTCTTCGGGTCTAGATCAGAAACGAACGAAAAATGTTAGCTTTGACTTTCGTTGTATATGCAATGGCTTTCGTTTGAAAATCACTCTCAAAAAAGCTTCTTCGGATATCAAATGGAAAAGTAACAAATTGTCTATTCGGCTCGGCAATTATGAAATAAACGAAACTTCTATGAATATCATTGAAAACTACCCAAAATCAGCTGCGATAAAATTATATCATTATTGTAACTCCGGGTTGTTTTATTTTTTAGCCCTATTCAATTTTTAAATAGTCGATTTTTCGACTTTTCGACTATTTTCAATTTTGGAATAATAAATTTTCGACTTTTTTTTCCGACCATTTTTGACTTTTCAATTTTATATGATATTTTCGAGATCTTTCGCTTCTATTGACTATATATATATTTTTTTTTTTATTTGTTTATAAAAACTTAAAAAATATAAAATATATATGATAAATTAACAGACATTCTGTGCAATAAAAGTCATGCGATAACATTTCCTACAGTTAGATGATGTTATTGAAATAAAAACTCTTTAATTAATGTCATTTTTCGAATATTTTCGATTTTTCAACTATTTTCTGACTTTTCAACTTTTTACAAATATTTTCGATTTTTCGACTTTTTCCTACTTTTCGACTATTTTTGATTTTTTCTGATTTTTCGACTAAAGCATGTAAAAGAAATTTTGTTTATATTTTCAAATATAAATATTTAAGAACTTATAGGAGATATCAAAATAATTTTATACTTTTATAAAACTAGGGACTCTAAGGAATAGAAATATAAGTTATCAGTCGGGGAAAGAATATAAAAATTGTAAAAATTCAGACAAAAAATTTCGAACACTTTTTTCATACCATTTTTTTAGAACTGTTCTAAATTTTTTATAATATATAACAAATATTTACATTTTTCTTACAGCTTACACGTTTTTTGACGCTATGTCAACATGTAAAATTTTCTAACTGGGTTCAATCCTAAATAATTTTTTTTATGACACATATATTCTGAGCATTTTACAGTTTTTAATCTAAAACATTTTACCGATTAACTTGTTGTTGCCACATCTAATCTGAATATTGATGTGTACATTATTTAGTATCTTAATATTTGACGATGTTTATTCGTAAAATAGATTTAGATCGATTTGCTTCCCGTCCGGACAAAAACGAATGAAGGATGCGGATTTTATGAAAAAAAAACAATTTTTTAGATAACTTTTTTTAAATTGCAAAAAAAAAAAATAAATTACCATAATATTTTCACTATTATTTCTTGTGTAATTTATAAAATAGATATCAATATTTCATATATATTCCTGCTAAAATCATTTAAAAAGCTTTACAATTTTTAGCAATCTTTCAAAAATACACAATATTGTATAAACAGATTGTGACATTATCTTTCCTTTGATGTATTATTTATCAAAATAATCATTGCTAAATTAATTTTTTTCGACTTCGAGTAGAAACAGGGTTACAAAAAATTCGCCTAAAATTTATTTTATGTTATATTCCAATTTTCAAGTTTATTAATCAACAATTTTTATCTAATAAAAATATACAACATATTTATAATCCTCAGACTTCGAGAATGATATAGGTAGGAAAGTATCCGATCTCGTATACCATATTGCTTACAAGGTCGCTTTAAAGTGTAAAAACATTTTTTAAGAAATTTGTCCAAAAATTTTTTCTAATGTTTTAAAATTTTTAAGATATTTCGTTGACTAACCTCTCGGAACTAAAAATGTAAATGTTTACATATTCCCAAGGCTTTACAGAATCAGAAACTTTTTAGCTTTTTCCTATATTGTATATAATAGGTTTAATATTTGCAATTGAAAATGTAAAAAAATTGATAAAACAATCGATTTCAGCTTTTCAACTTTTTTAAATTATAAAGTAAATTATTGGAAAGTCAATTTAGAAAACCCTATTTCAGGCACATTCTGCCTCTGACGATCTTGTGTTGATAACAATTTATGTGTATGATTGTAGTGAGCTCATAAGATAAAGGTGAGTGCCAATATCTATGATGATAAAAATTTAACTTCTTTACCCAAATTCGCATTTAGTAGATTATGTCCTGGAATAGTGAGGTGTAGCAGTCAGTGTGAAGATAATATTAGACTAGTCAAGTGCCATGACTTATGTACACAATACAAGGAGATAAATTCATCTGTATTAGCTTGAAATATTGGTTGGTCAAATAATTAAATTAAATGAGGATAGAAAGACTAAAAGCATTTTAAACACAAACAATGACAAAAACATAATTTTTTTATTCTAAACCAAAGATAATTATAAAAATTGTCTAACTCTACAACTATAAAAGTATACCATATTTTGCTCTTCACTGTTGTATTATTTATTCTCCCTCCATTATATTTGTTTTCAATGCCACAACTATTCGTTTAAATTTTTTTTTTTTATTTTTTTTATTGTCGTAAATTTTTGTATTTTAATAACTAAAATAAATTGAATTGTTAAATTTGTATTTGTAAAAGTAAAAGAGAAAAAAATGGATCATGGTGTTTTTTTAGACGCAGTTACAATGGGGTAAATCATACTTATGGCGCATTTAATACAAAAAAAAAATCACTCAGTAAAAAGTAAATTTTTTGCTCGTAATTAATATTTTTATAAATATACAAATGGGTGGTATTTAAAATTCCTAACATGTAAATAAAAAGATGCATACAATATTTGAATAATGTGAGGAAGGCAGGAAAGAGAAAGGAAAATATAAAATAAACGTGTATAAAATTCCATTAAACTAACAGATTAATTTTAAATCTCAGTAAATATTTATAATGACAATACAATTACAATATTCCTATAATACGCGTACAATACCAACGGAAAAAGCGACAAAATAAATCGCAAATTGGAAAACATAATGGCTGTGTTAACATTTTGTGCGTAATAATTTAAAGCTGCAAACAATGAGTTGTTAACATTTTTTTTATTATTTTTGTGTATAAAACACATTTACACATGATAAAAAATTAAAATTTAAACACACAATTAACACACATACTTGTATATATGTTTGTTGTACATTGAAATTGCCAATAAAAATGGCATTCCAATAATAATTAAAATAATTACTATTTTTCATTTAATCACCTAGAAACCTATAAAATTTATGTGTGAATATAATTCATGTGTTACTGTGAATGTTTGTAATCAATTATTTATATTTATTAGGGTGTAAACAATTAAAATTTGTTAGCAAAAAAATAACATATTTAGTTATAAACATATAAAATAAATTAACAATAAAATGCTTACAAAATTATCAATTAAATATATAAAAATCTATTTATTTAGAGAAATAATTAAAAAAAAAAAACAAAAAAAACCAGATTTTTATATATTACATTTAACCAAAAACAAAATTATTTTACAAGAAATACTTGTAAAATTACCCTAAACCACTATTTTTTTCTTATAAACTAGAGAAAAAAAATAAATTTTTACCTTACGATCTTAAATTTATAGCTCAGGATCAAAAAGAATCACACTGTTTTTAAATGACCACCAACAACAATTAAATCATTAACATAACCAGCTATAAAAACCCAGCAGGATTCTTAACGTTTTTAATTTTAAACATAAATAAGCAACCTTCTTTGAATGTCAATTCAATTTGCATTTAATAACGCTCCCATATAAAGACTGATTAAAGAATAGAGCCATCAAATTAACTCATACTTGTAAAATTGGAAAAGCATTGAGCTCCATTGAAACCTGTTATTACTAACAATTAAATATGTTATTAGTAAGTATAATCATAATTAAATATATATTTATTTATAATAAATAAATCAACAAAAATATGTTTTTATATATTTATATTTCTACTAGAATAAACGAACATTAGACTGCTACAGATTCTTGTACTAAAAAAGATAAGTTAATGATAATTTTCTGCTAATAAAATATTTATCTAAAATTTTCTAGAAATAGAAAATTTAAGAAAAATTTTCTATTAATCCAAAATTAATAAAAAAAAAACAAAACTTCTTTAAAATTATCTATTTATAGAAAATTTTCTCCAAACACAGAATTCGCAGGAAAATTGCTCTAAATAGAAAATCCATAGAATATTTGCTATAAATAGAGAATTCATAGAAAATTTTCTATAAATAAATGATTCATAGAAAACGAATAAATATAAAATTCCTTAAAGATTTTCTATAAATAGAGAATTCATAGAAAATTTTCTGTAAATAAATGATTCATAGAAAGAGAATAAATATAAAATTCTTATAAATTTTTTTACAAATGGAGAATTTATAGAAAATTTTCTATAAATAGGGACAATTTTCTATGATTTCTCTTTTTATAGAAAATTTTCTATGAATTATCTATTTATGAAAAATGTTTCTATAAAATTATTTATTTATAGAAAAATTTTTCCAAATAGATAATTCGCAGCAAAATTGCTCTAGAAATCATAGAATATTTTCTATAAATAGAAAACTCATAGAAAATTTTCTATAAATAAAAAATTCATAGAAAGGGAATAAATATAGAGTTCTTAGAACATCTTCTATAAATAGAAAACTCATAGAAAATTTTCTATAAATAAATGATTCATAGAAAGCGATTAAATATATAATTCTTAGAAAATTTTATACAAAACGAGAATTCATAGAAAATTTTCTGTAAATAAAGAATTCATAGAAAGAGAATAAATATATAATTCTTAGAAATCTTTTTAAAAATAGAGAATTCATAGCAAATTTTCTATAAATAAAAAATTCATAGAAAATTTTCCATAAACAATGAATTCATAGAAAGTGAATAAATACATAAATCTTAGAAAATTTTCTTTTAGTATAGAATTCGCAGAAAAATGTCTCTAAATAGAGAATTCATAGAATATTTTCTACAAATAGAAAATTCATAGAAAATTTTCTCTAAATAAGGAGTTAATAGAAAATTGCCTATAAATAAAAAATTCATAGAAAATTTTCTATAAAGAGAGAACTCACAGAAAAATTTCCCTGAATAGAGAATTCATAAAAAAATTTTTATAAATAAAGAATTCATAGAAAGTGAATAAATATAGAATTCTTAGAAATTTTTTTTATAAATAGAAAATTCATAGAAAATTTTCTATAAATAAAGAATTCATAGAAAGTGAATAAATACAGAATTCTTAAAAATTTTCTCTTAGTATAGAATTCGCAGAAAAAAATTCTCTAATTAGGGAATTCATAGAAAATTGTCTATAAATAAAAAATTCATAGAAAATTTTCAATAAACAATGAATTCGTAGAAAGTGAATAAATACAGAATTCTTTGAAAATTTTCTTTTAGTATAAACTTAGCAGAAAAATTTCTCTAAATAAGGAATTCATAGAAAATTGTCTATAAACAAAAGATTCATAGAAAATTTTCCATAAATAAAAAATTTATAGAAAATTTTCCATAAATAAGGAATTCATAGAAAGTGAATAATTATAGAATTCTTAGAAAATTTTCTATTAATATAGAAGTCGCAAAAAAATTGCTCTAAATAGAGAATTTATAGAATATTTTCTATAAATAGAGAATACTTAGAAAATTTTCTATAAATAAGGAATACATAGAAAACTATCTATAAAAAAAATTCATAGAAAATTTTCCATAAACAATGAATTCATAGAAAGTGAATAAATATAGAATTCTTAGAAAATTTTCCTTTAGTATAGACTTAGCAGAAAAATTTCTCTAAATAAGGAGTTCATAGAAAATTGTCTATAAATAAAAAATTCATAGAAATTTTTCCATAAATGAGGAATTCATAGAAAGTGAAAAAATACAGAATTCTTAGAAAATTTTCTATTAATATAGACGTCCCAGTAAAATTGCTCTAAGTAGAGAATTTATAGAATATTTTCTATAAATAGAGAATTCACAGAAAAATTTCTTTGAATAGAGAATTCATAGAAAATTTTCTATAAAACGAGAATTCATAGAAAATTTTTTATAAATAAAATCCAATTTCTATAAAATTTTCCATACATTTTCTAATTAAGGTTTTGGTAAAATTGAAAATTTTGATTATGTAGAAAATTTAAAAAAAAAATTTCTTTAAATATGAAATTTATCTAAAATTATTTATAAATGGAGAATACATTTACAATTTTAAACAGGTTATTCGAAAATTGTCTTTATATCAAACAATTTGTGGAAAATTTTGTTTAGATTGAAAATTCATCAAAAGTTTTCTTAAAAAAAAAAAAATAAATTTTTCTTTCACAAAAAAAAAAAAAAAATTATTATAAAACATTTTTTAACTAATCTGTTAACTAATTTTATTACAAATATTTTTTATATAACAACTGTTTTAAAAACTTTTTATTTGTTATAGTTATTGTTTAAAAAAACTGACAGCTCTCAAAAAAATTCGAAAAAAGAAGAAAAATAGTTTAGAAAATGTACAAAATATAAGAGAAAACGTTCTTTGTTGGGATTTGTTATTTCCTGAACCAAATTATACAGTGCAGATTGCAGACAAAAATTATATTGATTTTAAAAATAGAAATTATAGTAATATAATATTTTTATATTAAAGCCAAATAGTCTTTAATTATTGTTGAGTATTTGTTACAACAATAGTTCAATATTTATTTTGTGGTGTAGGTTCTAAAAGTAGTCTCTCCTATATTGGTCTGTACAGATGAGATTATCGCTACTGTCTGAAGGTATATTTCCTGCAATATAATAATAATAATATAATAATTCATGACATTGTTTGATAAAAAATTCTTTTTAATTATTAATTCATGTAGTTTAGCAATAAATAAAATACTTGAAACTTTCTAAATTTTATTTTTTTTATTATTTTTTGCAATGATACGGTTTAGTTAATTTTATAATTGAATCAATTAATACTATGGTTAAATAAAAAAAATCAATCAAAAATATAATTTATTTAATTAAAAAATTAATTAATTTTTATTTAAAAAAGTGAATTATTTTCACTTAATTAATATTAATATTTTGATGATTTTTCCTATATTATTATTTTTTAAAACAAAATTTGTACGACATTGATAGAGTATTTGATTTAAAAATCGAAATACTTTCTAAATAAAAAACTATTCAAAAGTTTTCTGAAAATTTTTACTAAATTATTTCAAGTTGAAAATTTGTCGAAAATTTGATCGAAAATATTCTTTAGAAAATTTATGCGAAAATCTCTTGATACAGAAGTTTAATTTAAATATCTTTAAATATAAATTTATTGATGTTTTATAGAAAATAATCAACATTACCTTCGATTTGACCTAGCAGGATTGAACTTGACATTACAATTCTTTATTTTCCCAAATTAATTTCCAATTGTAAAATAAATTTTGCCATTGTGCAGGAGATTATTTAAATGCATTATTTAAACGCCAGTCTAATGTTTATAAAACGTAGGTTTATAAAAAAGTAATTTAATAAAAATCTCATACATTTTTAATATTTTACTCTAATTTCTGTGTTGTGTGACGAAAAGTAATAAAACTAATATATATTAAATAATAAAAAGAGAAAAATAAATTTGAAAAAAAAAGAACTATAAATCCATACCAAAACATACATATTTATATTATCAACAAATGCATATTTACATATTGAAATTTTACTCTGGCATTATAAAATATATTTTAATAATAATTCAGTATTTTTTTTTATTTTTATTTTTATTTTGATTGTTGCCGTTTTTATTTGCACTACATCTCTGTGTATTTAAGTGTAGTTATTTATTTGTATTTGTAAAATTTATATTAAAATTATAACCAATAAATTAGTATTTGTTTATAAAACTACAAAAAAATTTAAATTACATAGATAATTTTGGTCATGTAAGTGAGTGTATTCAATATGAAACTTTTTTTGGTTTTTTGGTAATAGAATAATTGATATTGTTAAACTAAGGTGACCATGGGTGGATTTATGGTTTTAAAACAAAATCGTGTTTCAACGTTGAATGATTTTATACTTCATTTTAGCTGCTTTTAGTAATCTTTTGACACTTCTCGATTAGATTTTCCTTATCATGTGATCGGTCACCTTAATTTTAATAATTCATCTCTATGCTAATAGTTGTTTATATACATATGTACATATAAATATAACAAATATTATTTTTCTATGTATTTTATAACAAATTTAAAGTTTTATTTATAAAATTTTTTCATATTTTTATTTAACATTTGTTTTTAGTTTTTATTACAAATGCATATTGTATTTTGTTTTACAATAAAAAAAAATCTATTCACCTTACTCCACCTGCATGATGAGAGTATTTGAATAAAAAATAAATTTATGAACATCACCTTCATGCAAAACATTATATTTAAACAAAATGAGCATAAAACTAAAATAACAGCAATTTGTTATTACTACTAGTAGTAATATAAGCAACAATAATAAAAATATAAAACAGATTCATACATATTTATAGGAGTATATGTTTATTTAAGTATAAGTTTAGATGTATAGACGAGGATATTGCTAAAAGTTATTAAAATGTATTAGAAATAGTTATTTCTGACTATGAATGATAGTACAGAATCTCCTTGATATTATTTGAAACTTAAAGAACCCAGTAATTAAAAGTAGTTTCTATACGAAAATGATCCAATTAATATTTATACAGTTATTTCTCGTGATATTAGTATCAAGATCAATACTAGAAGTAAAATATTCTTACAAGAAAAGGATCAGAAAATAAGCTCATGACACATTTTTTTATTCTCTCTAAACTTGTTTAGATTTTTTCTATTAAAAAACTTAATTTTACCTATCCATAGAGAATCCAAAACGTTAAGTTCAAATTTTAGACCATTTTTCAGTTTCTCTACGTATATATATATATAAATAAAATGTTAATTTTCTAAAGTGAAACTTTAGTAACATGATGTTCTAGCTATATGTTATTGTTACTATTACAGATGATGTTGCTGTTATTATTATTTATATTATTATTGTAGTTGTTTTTGTTATTTGAAAATGCATACGTTTGCATTATTATAAAACAATTGGCAATTGAAATTACTTCCGTTGGTTTTTATCCATTTTAATCCTTTTATTACACACTTCTCTTCTAAATGCATCAACACAAATGAATTTAATTTTTCTCTCTTATACCTCCAAGCATACAATTACAGTTAGGCATATAATATGTTAATATTAGGATGTCCTTATTTATATGCAACTCCTTATTTTAAAAAAGTTTAAATTGTACCTAATATAAGTGTTTAAGAAAGATCATGCAAGAAGATCTAATTGAAGCTTATGCTTTGATATATAAAGGCAAACGCTTAAATTTTATAATAACCTATGATTAAAGCTTAAAATGGGCCAATAATTAACACTTTTGTTGAACTATTTAAAGGCCTATAGATTGAGCTTCAGTTAGACTAAATAGACGTTCGATTAAAACTTTCGAGGCACAATTTAAGGACCGGCAATTGAAGCTTTAATACTTTATAAACACCTACGATTAAAGATCAAGTTGTTTGAAGACCTATAAAGATCATGTAAAGACCTACGATTAAAGCTTAGAATGGACTAATGATTAAAATTTGTGTTGAACTATTTTAAAGTTTATACTTTAAGCTTCTATAGACTTAAGATTGAAGATTTAGTGGGTCTATATAAGGACCAGCAATAAAAGCTTTAAGACTTTAGAAACACCTATGATTGAAGCTTAACTGGAACTATATTAAGACCTATGATTGAAGCTTAACTGAGGCTACATAAAAACGTATTAAAACTTAAGTGGGACTATGTATGTAAAATCTATGATTGCAGCTTAAGAGGAACTTTATAAAGATATACGATTAAAAAAAAAGATTGAAACTTCATAGAGAATATAAAATTCAAGCTCAAGTCGTACTTCCAAAAGACCAACGACTGATAATTTTAAGGAGTAACATAAAAAAAAATACGTATGAGGATTAGATAGAACTTTATAAACACCAACGACTAAAGCTCAGTTGGAATTTCATATTAACCTATGCACAGTGGAAAATATTATGTTATGCAGCTAAAAAGACATTTGCATATTTCTGATTTCTTATATAAAATTTATATTAGCGTAAATCTAAGATATCATTCTTTATATGCACATAATATTTAAATAAAATTACATAAAGTATCATAGAATAATGTTTGAATTTTGGCATTTTGAACTGTAGAATTTCAAGATTTTTTATAATGAAATAATAATGGCAAATTGTTTTGCATTTCATTATACCCTACACTACCATAGTTGGTTGGGGTATTATGTGTTTGTACTGATATTTGTAATGCTTAGAAAAAATTATCCAACAGCCATCTCAAAGTATACCAATCGATTCAGAATCACTTTTTAAATCTAACGATGTCCGTTCGTCTGTTTGACTGGCTGGCTATCCATGTAAACCCTGTGCACAAAGTACGGAAGCCTATTGAAATTGGTTGTAATCGGTCCATTATTTCATCTAGCCCCCATACAAATGTACCCTCACGGAAAAGAGTTTAAACACTCAAACATGCTTTAGAAATATTTTAATGAAATTGGGTGCAAAGAAGTTCTGTACAAGTTACAATCTTTGTACCAAATTTTATGAAAATCGATTCACAATTGACCATAGCTCCCATATAAACCGCTCTTCCGAAAATAACTTTAACGTGCATAAAACCCATACGATTTTTAGTATCAAGTTAATATTCGATACAAATTAGTTTTATGTAAGTAAAAACATAATTGGCAAATCTTATGGGAATCGGCCCATAATTTTTATGGGAATCGTCTTAAAGTAGTTAAAATCATCTAGATGTTAGTATCAACACATTATAATGTATTTGTATATTTTATTTTACATTTAGTAAAATTGGCCACAGGTGTAATAGAAGTTCCCTTCCCGAATTTATATGCTCGTACACAATGGTGTAGGGTATCATATAGTCGGTCTTAACCGATTATATCTTTCTTTCTCGTTTGATTTTGATTTAGTGTTATACTATTTCTGATAGAGATATTCTTAAATCCTTATGACATGTTAAAGTTCGCAAATTATTAACACCTGAAAGGTATAAAAGGTAAAACTAAATTTTAATATGAATTTTAGGTGGATCAAACAAAGCCTTATCTTTAGGTACAATATGTTTTGAAATCTGCTGCGATTTTTTGTAATCATAGCCACAGCATTTAAAATAGTTGATTAACCTCAAAAAATATTTTTGAATATATTTATATATTTTTAATTATGACCCTTGCAATAATTGCATAGGAGTACATTATCTCAATGGCACTTAAAAATATTTTTTACAAGAAGTAATATTTAAGTAAAGGTAAAAATGAAAAAAATCATTTCTCAGTTAATTCGTAGAATTACAAATTGTCTTTAAAAAAATCAGCGAGATATATTAAAGGTAACAAAACGTAAAGTTTTATCAAAATTCCAAGAGAATTGGCGAAAATTATATAGGCTTAGTTCAAATATTTTTATACCGATGGTAACGTTAGAATAACCAGATAAGCGGACTATAAATGGACGAATGAATACTATACTAATGAAAGTTACAGGATTTTACCATGAGAAAAGGAGATGAAGCTAAAATTGTTGAACATTTATGATCCCAACAAAAAAAAAGTACTGAAAAAGTCATAATTTTAACATTATACTGTCATTGGAAGTAATAGTAATGAAAAGATCCGCAAAAGTTCTTTTTTTAACACATGGTTGAAAAGACCCAATATTTTCCACTGTGCTACGTTTTAAATTCAATAGAGATCTTTTTAAGTCCTATGATAGAAGTTGAAGCAAAAACATTTAAAAATCTAAGATTGATGGTCTAGTGAGACTATATTAAAATCTACATATAACCACTCTTAAATAGCTGAGTCACTGACAATGACCGGAATTTAGTTACTACCTTTTAGAAAATCTTTTTTTGTGTCTCCATACAATTGAAGCCAGCCTAATCTACATGTGATTGCAATGAAGCATGTTCTAAAGTTTCATACACTTCACAACTACAAATATACAATTAGAAATTGATTAATATATATTCAAATATTGTTATAAAATATATTTGATACATATTTTTAATTGCATATCCAATGCAAACGTACGTACAATAGACAGGTGAGGATAAAATATGAGCAGTTTTGAAATTTTAAAAATAAAAAATGCACAAAACAAACTTGGAGTTAATCATATTAAAAAATTAAGGACATTTCTTTGAAGCATCTTTAAAACACTTCAAAAACAAAAACTGAAGTGCTTTCGTAACACTGAGCTAAGTATTGAAAACTTTAATTTATGGTAGGAAAATTGAACGCTAAAAATAATTGGATGAATGAAATAATGCACAGCCGTTCACATACGCTTTATTATTATTATTATTATTATTATTTTTTTTAACTAATTTTATAACTTGTGAAACGTTGGAAATATTTAAACAAAATTTCAACTGGTTAGAGACAACTTGTTTTCGAGTTGAATTGAAGGAGCACAGATTCCTAATGGGTCAGGGATGTGTGTAGATCTCTAAAGTTGGTTATCACGGGTATGCAATTTCTTTATAAAAGCCAAAAATTAATTTATGATTTGACAGAAAAAAAATTTTACACATAGATAATAATATGCTTACATATGTAGGTTAGTTTAAGAGATATTTAGGTCGAAATAAATTTTTTACTCATTCAAACTAAAAGAGATAACCTATACATGTAAGCGTATTTTTTTGTAGGGATTTACACGGACTATCTATTTGTAAATTTTTTTCTGACAAATCATACATGAAGCAGGTCTACCCACTCCTGATTGACCCGCTAGGAATCTGTGCTCCTTAAAACCAAGTCGAGATTTTATGAGATATTTCCAACGGTTCTCAAGTCACAGAATTACTTCTGAAAAAAAATTTGAAAATTTTGAAACCACTATGTAATATTTAATATAAAATTTATTTCTTACCCATAAGAGATAAAATATCTGACTATTTGCATATATTAAATTTTACATAATGCCCTTATGAATATTAGGTATACTTTAACAAATTATATTTTAAAATTAATCACTGCTATTTCTCTAACCCCTTCTGCTTTCAAATCTCTCATATACATATCCTATTTACATATGTTTACATGTATTTATTTTTATTATTGAATTAAAATTAAAATATGTGCAAATAAACATATATTTGTATTTATAAGGCAAAATAAATTATTTTTCCAATTCGGGCATAATTTATTATACTGCATCAAAAAAAATAGGAGCAGAGCCCAAAAAAAAAAAAAAACGTAATAATAAAATAAATATAGATCAAATAAAAGGAAACAAAATGGGGAAGTGTTAAATGAACATAATTTCGAATATTGTTTCCAATTTACTTAATATTATTTTAAAATATTTTTATAGTACTTACTTGTGCCTATTTATGCATTTACGATTAAATATATTATAACATTTTTGTCATACTAACTAATTATGAACTGTAGAAAGGGTGACAGATAGAACAGCACAATCACAAATGATTGAATTTTGATAAGCATTAAATACTTATGTTCATGTTTAAATAATAAAATTGTAATATTTTCTCCAGTGGGAAAAATAATAATAGCATTTCTCTGTCAGTTTGGACAGGGCTTGTGATTGTGTTAAAAAAATGTACTTTTTTATAATAATAAAAAATCATGTTATTTTATCAAGTGATGTTAAGAGTTTTCATTTTATATTTAAAGGGTTTTCAGTTTTGGTTATGTTTACTTATATTAATTACTTTTTTATTTAAAAAAAAAATTAAAAATAATTTCTTAAAAGAGACACACTTATTCAGTTGGAAGTATCTGGTCACATACACATACAATTTGGTCATTCGGAAATAGATTTGAATGAATTTTAATTAAAATTTTTTTTAAACTATAACCCTGCCAACATTCGAATATGATATAATTTTCTTATCGAAGAAGGGTCATCGATCGGGAAGAAATATGCGGCAGTTCTAATACTTATTAGATGACACTATTTAGTGCATTCTTTGGATGTCGAAATACTATCACTAAGAAGTGTAAAAAAAGTACTTTAGTAAAGTATCGGAATATAATTGCTTTTGTATAATAAGTAAATATGTTTTTAAGGGCATATTTATAATAAATATTTTTAATTGTAATTGAGCTAAATGATGGAGTTTCGGTTCTAAAATAGCCTCAAAATATAGTCTAAAATCCTTAATGAAAAAGAAAAGGAATTATTGGGTGCAGATATTTGTGATATGTTTGCTACTTTCTTCTCATCCGCAAATTCTAATAAAGGTTTACATGAACTTTCCAATTATCCATATCCAATTCCTGCTGCAACCCTAATAAATCAATGGTACTGAGAGCTGTACAGAATCTAAAATATTCTGATCAATTTGGTCCTGACAGTGTTCCAAGCTGTGTTCTTATAAAATGTTTACATTCTTTTATATCTCCAATAATCTACTTATTCAACGTATCAATATTTAGTGGTTACTTTCCTGAAGTTTGGAGGACATCTTATATTATGCCTTTGTTTAAATCCGGAAGCAGATCAACATTTCCAATTATAGAGGTATTGCTAAATGTTATTCCAAAACTTTTCGAAAAGATAGTTACTGAAATCCTTTCGCATCAAGTTGTATGTTATCTTTCGCCATTTCAGCATGGATTTAGAAAAGGATGTTCCACTACTACAAACCTTTTGGAGTTCGCAACCTCAGTTATAACATATTGTTCAAATTGGATAAACTCGGATTTTCTCCTATTTTCCTTAAATGGATTTCCACATATCTTAAAAATATTGCCAATGTGTATTATTCAAAGAATGTACATCAAAAACCATTCCTGTTTTATCTGGTGTTCCACAAGGTAGTTATCTCAGCCCCTTATTATTCCTAATATTTATAAATGATTTATAGCTTGCATTAAGAATTCTAGAATATTAATGTATGCTGATGATATAAAGCTGTTTCATGGCTTTAATTATTCCTATCAATGTTCCTTACTCCAATCAGATCTTGACAATCTTTATGATTGGTGTATGATGAATCTAATGGATTTGAATTTAAAAAAGTGTAAACACATGATGTTCTACAGAAGAAGTCCAGTACTCTGTAGATATACAATAAATGAATATCAACTTGATCTAGTCTAAGAATTTCTTGATCTGGGTGTGTTGCTTGTTCCAAACTATCATTTAATTCCCACGTTTCGCAAATCGTTAATAAGGCAGAAGAAGTTCTAGGTTTCCTCAAGCGCTGGGGAAGAGAGTTTAATGATCCTTACGTTTCCAAACAATTATTCATATCTCTTGTAAGGCCAATCCTGGAATACGCTTCCGTGGTCTGGGATCCTGAATACGAAGTTCATATAAAGAAAACTGAACCGGTCTGGAAACAATTTCTCTTATTTTGTCTTCGTAATCCTCCATGGAATCCTAATATTAATTTACCATCATATGAAAGTCGATTACAGCTTATTGATTTCCCTACTCTTGAGAGTAGGAGAAAATATATGAATATTTCATTTGTAATTAATTTAGTAAACGGTTCAATTAATTCTGAGTTCCTTCTTCGTAAGATCGAATTCATAATCCCAAATCGTCCAACTAGTCCTTTAAAAATAAAATATCTTCGAACCAATTATGCCAACTTTGATCCCATGAGACGTATATGCAATCAATTCAACAGTTTCTAACCATATATTGATTTCTCATTAAATCCAATCCGCATTAAGAGGAGTATTTTTAACTCAGTTATAGTAGTGCTGTGATCCGACATCCGGTTGGAATGACCATAAACAAGTTTTAATCATAATTTGATTTGTTTTCTCTATTTAGCTGCACCAAAGTAGATTTTGCATTCTATAATTAGACAGCAGCAGAAAGGAATACGTATTTTCTGTGAAGCTACACACTTCATTAGCATTTTTGGTATCTAATCCATTTAGATTTTGTTGAAATTTAAATAGGTATCATCTAACACCGGATGAAACGATCACGCGAGAATTGTACCGAAAATAATTGATTGAAAGAATATGTGACACAAACCCATAATTATTCATCATGGGCTAACAGTTAAAAACTATTCGGAAAATAACGAATGGAAAGTTTGGTCTCACCAAGAGAATGTTCCTCCGTTCGATTGAGAATGTTCTAACTGGGGTAGGCTTCACTTCAAAATATAAGAAGTGGTTTTGGGATTAAATCCATATATTGCCAAAAAAATCTGACAAAAATTTTTATTTCCAATGAATAGTACTTTGAATAATATACATTACAACTTTATGTTGAAAATAAAATTTATTTTTCATTAATGAACGATGGCAATTAATACGTACTCCCATTAGGGAACGAAAAACTATTGTACATACATGGAATTCTGATCAAAAATTGCTGAATATTTTGGGCCTCTTTCTTCTTGAAATCTTTAACCAGAGATCGAAAATATCTTTGACCTTTGGTGACTTTACTCAAACTGCAATTTTTAATTTTAAATAATGCTATAAATCTTCTTAAGAGAGTGCCGATCTGCCAGAACAATTGCTATTGTGTGTGCTAAAATGTGCTGCAGAAATGGAATAACATAGCCACCAAGGATCTCAGCTTGCCAACGTTTTTTTTTAACGGGCCTGAGTGCCCGTTTAGTAAAATTAAAGAGATCATAATATTATTGCTATGAATATTAAAATTCTTCGAAATTTTAATAATTTCTCTTTTAATCTAATATTAATATTTCTAATCTAATATTAATATTTTTTTTTAATATTTCAAGTTTCATTATTTTCACAATAAATTTTCTCCTTTTATCTCTTATTAAATTTCCCATAAAAAGCAAGCAGTTCAAATAAATTTTCTGAAAACAACTTTATTTAATCATAATTTAAGTTTATAAAATATTTTTTATAGTTAAATATTAAACTAAAGACTCTGACTATACAAAAGTAAAAAAAAAAAAAACTACAGCAGTAAAATGTTTTAAAACTTATTAAAACTGACGCCAGTATGTTTTATTATTTTAAATGCACTTTGACCTGCTATTAATTAAAATCATGTAGAGGAAGATGAACAGAAAAAAAAAACACAATTTTTATATATGACATGCAATCAAATTGAGAGAGACAGACAGATAGATAGGTATACATACATGCATACATTCAGTTAATCTAAGTGAGTCTCTGAAACAATAGGCACAATATTAAAACCATAAAATTTTACTGAGTTTTTATTAAGCAATTAAGCTTATAAAGCAATTTTGTTGCTGTTGTTTAATTTATTAGCATATATGTGTTTACATGACTGTATTTGTCAATATATTTTCCATATTTTTAACATAGGGAAATAAGTATATTAAATAGAATTGCCTTGCAGAAGCCCTTATTTTGAAGGTACGAGCAGTTCCAATACTATTACAAGCTCATAACAAGTTTTACACTATGACTCATTTACACATTCTCATTGAGTAAAAGAAAACTGAAAAATTTTAAGAAATATTCTTAAGTTACAATTGAATATGAATTGAATTTTTACCAAGGAAAAGGCCCAACCATTGCAAGCCGTTTTATCTATTTCCTCCTGCTTTCCTGTACAACATATTCTTACACACTCATAGACAAACTTATAGATATACAACACATTTATATAAATATGAACACATAATATTTAAATACTCTCATACAAAAGTAATTAAACTACTACAAAAGCAACAAAAGCGTCAGTATATATTATTTTATGACTTTTTGAATTTACTTAATTTGTATGTTGACACAACAAATTTTATTTTAATCATAAAAAAATGTTTTATAGAAGATACAAAAAAAAAAAAAAAAAAAAAAAAAAATACAAACATTAAATCACATAAAAAAACTACAATAAATGAAGAATTATAAATAAATTATAGACGATCAAAAAATAACCATCAGATGAGATATAGTTATTTTCTTTTTTTTATTTGGTTTGGAGAAAATTATCATAAGGACCAATATCGATAATTTAACTGGTTGTAAATAATATTTCTATGCAGCTGCTGTCAATTAATTAGAAAGTCTAGTATGTAGTTAACATTTAAATTTAAGCTATTGATTAAGTAGGAGACAGCAACAATTTGTTAAGTTTAAATAATCATAAACAAAATAAACATAAAATATGAAAAGAGCGTTACAAAATATTTTAAACATTAATTTTTATGATGGAAAGAAAAAAAAACAAAGAGCAAAAAGGATCAAATTTGTGATCACCAGTGCAATTAAAAATATGCTCCTAAAAATGTTTAAAGTATTTTTAAGCCCTTAAAATTTCATAAATATGCTTTTAAAATATTATTTTTTCTGGCTAAATTTGAAATTGTCTGCTAATTATGCTAAAAATAACTTGACTTTTTATAGCAATTGCTAAAAGTTATGTTCTTTTTGCATTTAAAAACGTACAAAGCTAATACATTGTTTCAGAAAATTACAAAATTTCTTTCAATTCACAAGATGCAAATTCTTAGGAGATCAAATTTGACAAACGTATGTGACAGTAAAAAAAGAAAATTTTAACATTGGCAATTTATGCAAAATAAGGATTTTCTAAAAAAGTATACAAAAATATGCTGCTTAGGCTAAAATATACAAAAGTGTTCTCTTGAAAGCAGTATGTGAAAAATTAAAACAGCAAATTTTTAAAACTATCTGAAACGGATAAATAACTAACAGTTTGGTTCATTTGAAACCCAGAAGAAAATATGATTTTGTACATTTTTGGTTGCCCTGGTGTTCACTTATATTTTTCTTCAAAAATATTATTTATTTTAAAAACTAAAATTTCAAGTTACGAGCAAACAAAAATCTCTTTGTAATGTAGTTTTTGTTTCCAGTCTGTCCAGCTTCTTCAAAGGTCTGCTTCCTTTGACTGTTACCACAGAGCTTCCTTGTTCTTTCGTAATACGAACAGCACCGAAGTTAGAATGTGTTAGTTAACGAAAATAAAACCGATGAGACAAGTTCTTCTGCTCTCAACCGGATGTCCACGATTATATGACTAACTTGGTTTACCAATGCTTTTGCTAAAACTAACTATTGGGATGCAATCCGGTGAGATAAATTCTTCAGATCCCAGTCGGCTAACTATGGGTTTCTGATAACAAAATATAATTCAATGAATTAGGTGCTTCAACTCTCAATCGGCTAACTAGGATCGTATAGGCCACATTAATACAAAATTCTATCCGGTTAGCTACAGGTTTTTGTCTCGAAATACAATCGACGAGATAAATTCTTCAGCTCTCGGTCGGCTAACTACAGACTGCGTAATCAAAATACAATCCGATGAGATAAATGCTTCGGCTGTCAATCGGCTAACTAAGATCGTGTTAGCTACGCTAAATCCTAAATACAATCCGACGAGATAAATTCTTCGGCTCTCGGTCGGCTACGATTTGGAAGGAAGAACTTGTTCCCCCTCGGGAGCAGTAACCGAATCGGTACTTCGGTTCTTGCTCTCAATGTACCGTCTCAATCTCGATTATTTATGTTTAAATTTATATAAACTAAATGAAAATTATAAATTCTCTTATCGTATTGTAACTACTAAATGTTACAGTATGTTAATATGTTAGTCGTGTAGATAGGTAAATAATTGCCGATTTTAAAGCTTTCCTTATAAAAGTCGATTTTTGGTAGGATAAGTATGTAGGTGATCACAGATTTGATATTTTTGCTCTAACTGCCTTGGTTTATTAGGGTCCCGATTTTTAGGTTATTCATATAAAAAAATATTTTTAATAAGCAATTTTAGTGATCATAGATTTTTCATTCTTTTTGCTGTTTAATCTTTTGATATAAAAATCGACTTTTGGTAGCAAATTGGAATGATCACAGATTTTTATCCTTTTTACTCTATCGGTCCCTATAGCTATAAAAACAATTTTTAGGTATTTTTCTGAATAAAAATCAACTTTCGGAAGGAAATTGTAGTGACCATAATTTTTTTATTTTTGCTCTTTAACTATCTGTTCTATCTGTACTACTTTAGTTATAAAATCGATTTTAGACTTGAAATGAAAAACTAAACATATTTGATAATTTATTTAATGCAGGTGGTCTTTTTTGGTATACTTTTGCTGGTCCCATATTTAAATCGATTATCTCCACAAAAAGATATTTTAAAAGCTTACCTTCTCTTCAAATGACATTTAAAATTTCGTTTCAATTTTCCAATCAGTTTCACTTTGTAATATTTTACATAACAAATTTGGAAATGTGATCACTTACGTTAATTTTTTTAAAATAAAAATAATGACCACATTAAAATTCATTTATGCAGTATTTTTCAGTTAAAGCACTGAAATAATTTTAACCAGATTATTATTTAGTGAAGCTGTCTTAATATTAAAAGAAAATTAATGCATAATTTTTAACTTTTTTCCAGACCACATACATGAAATCAAAACTGAAAGAAAGAAGGGAAATACTCCTCCCCATTGATATCGATATAAAATTAAAGGTCAATAACACTTTGTGTATAGTTTCGTAGATAAATACAATAAAAACAACAAACTAATTTGAGAGACAAGTACCATAAATTTTCTACTATTCATTAAGATATCAAAATGGTTCAATTCAAAACTCCAAAACACCACACACATATAAGCGTACAAAATCACATACATACATAATCGCTCCTTCATGCTCACATTAAAAATTATAAAAAGTGAACAACCAGAAAATATAAGACCAACTGAGCTTAAATCTACTCACTAAGTCTTGAAGAACTTAAAAATCATCGTCAACATCATAATCATCGTGCCCAATTATGTGAGAAAGTTTCTGTTGTTGTTTTCTTAATATTTTCTTAAATCACAAATGATAGAAGAAAAACCGGGAAAAATAGGAAAAAACTGAAAATTTATTGATATGACTATTAAAACGTAACAACAATAATAATAAATTTCAAAAACAGCAGCATCCCAGCAAACAAAGGGTCATCATATTTCAAACGTTTGACAAATTATGTATTTTTTCTTGGATACCAAAGGTTGATTCAAATCTTACTTCAAATCTTCCGCAAAACTGGAGAAAAATGTTCCCTTTTTTGTTTAGGATGTTATTATTCTGAAATTATTATCAAATCGTTCTCAAACGTTTTCATTTGAGAAAAAGTTTGATTTCAAATTACTCTCAAATTTTAATACAAGTCTTTAGTTTGCTGGGATACCTAAAAATACAACAACACTTATACACACACATTAAATACAAATCAACGGGTTTATTTAAGTTTTTGTGCTTAATCGTGTTCGATTATTGTCGTCTTTAATACTTTTTGTTGTTGTTCTTGTGATATTTGGGAATTATTATCTTTATTTGATGCTTAAGATTCATGTCTTTTATTCTTTCTTTTTTGACTGCATTAATTTTTCTATGGTTTAACACAAACGCTCCCATCTATTAATAGGCTCTTATAATATATTCTCAAAAAATACACGAACCTTTATAATTAAGACGATACACAACGACATTAAAACATAATAACAACGATAACACTATCACAACAATAACTATAATGTTGAGGATGTTGACAAAAATGTCTATGATGTTGTTGTTATAATTATTATTGTTGTTAAGATTTTTCTTTTGTAAGTCCCTCTCACAATAAAAAGAGTTGTGCACTAAAGTTCTTTTTTGATAAACAACAATAATAAATATCATACACACTACCAGTGTTGCCAGGAGGTGAGAAAAAAAGAAGCTAAATTGAACTTTAAGAAAGATCAAAACAGGCTAAATGCCCCAAAAAATAAGGCCAGAAAAAAGTTCAATTATTTTTTGATATTTTTTCAATGATGCTGTAATCAATTTATAAATAAAATATAGAACGGCTGGCATTAAAATGACGCAATGAAAAATCGCGCAAAAAATTTTCATACAAATTTGGGTTATCTTCGTATCAATAATAGAATTGTGAAAAATGACCTAATATTTTGAAGAGATTTCTTAACATTTTCGAACAAATTCCTTTTTAAAATTTTTGGGTAAAATTATATTCATAAATTGTTTCCATGTTTATTGAAATATATCAAAAAATAATTATAATAGTTAATCGATCTAATCTATCGATCTAAGTCCATAAGGTCAGTTAAATAAGTTTGTATTTTAAGAATGTGTGTGAAAATAAAAGTAGTAATAGCAAGTAAGATATAATTTTCTTCGTTGTTGAAATACTAACATTTCATCCTTTTTAAGGCAATTTTAAGAATCAAAAAAGGCTAGAAAAACCTAGAAGCTAAAACGATAACTTTGATACTTAAAATCAAAATGGTTAGATTTAGCCTTAAAAAACCTAATCTGGCAACACTGCATGCTGCTGTCATTGGAGTTAAGAATAATTGAGAAAATTCTATGCTTTATAATGGGTAGAGGAAGAAGACAAAAAGTAAAATGGAGTTGTTAAAAATTAAAAAAAAAAAATAAAATAACTGTATCATTGTCAAATGCGTTATTGCCAGTTTTACTTCAAAAGTTTTCATTATTAACAGTGGGTGTCGGAAAGTTGTTAAGAAAATTTAAAGTTTGAATAATTACTTCTTAAATTTTTTTTTTTTTTTTTTTGAAAGCATTAGAATACTTTTTTGTATGTAACTAGCTTAGTCCAGTATGCTTCGCTATCCCTATTGATGAGATAACTAATATTTACTTTATATTTATTTCAAATGCAAAATATGATACGAGTATAAAAATTATTCGTATAAAATGTTAAGCTTTCCGTTGTAATAGTCCATTAGATATGCAATAATTAATATTTACTTTTTTATGGGAGCTACCCGCCCCCTCAACTTTCCCTATTTTCAACCCAACTGAGTAATGGGAAAATAATTCCCAAAAATTATGAAATTTTTTGCAAAAGTCTTAGAATTTCTCTTAAATAATCTTATTTTTGTAAGAAAAGTAATAGGAAAATAATTCCCAAAAATTATGAATTAGATATGCGATTATTAATATTTGGTTTATATGGTGGCCACCACTTTCCCTGGCAGCAGTATTGCCATATATTTTTGCAAAAATCTTAGAATTTTTTTTAATCTTATTTTTATAAGAAAAGTATTTTTTTACTAAAAGATATCTGATTTTTATGCAATTATCAGAGCAAAATTTCAACAGATTAAAAAAACAAAAATAGTAGAATTAAGTCGATTACAATAACTTGGAGATTTTTTTGCGCTAATACATTTTGTAAAGCACTTTACATAAAAATTTATTATTTCGTTCCGTTAACAAATTTCCAAAAATTCTCTATTTCAGTTTGAATTTTTATTCTAAACTCGGACTTGGTCTTTCTACTAATACAGTTTTATTTTTAATCTTTAGGTCCTAGTTACATTTTCTGATCGATCAAGAAACACGTTTCTGAACCAATTTTTTACAAAAATCAGACTTAAGATGTGCGTTCAAATAAAATATAAAATTTTTTTTTTAATAAAAGATGAACGGACTAAGTTAGAATTAAAGATAAATCAACTTGCAGCATTTCTTCTCCAGATTTTTCTGATATATCATTTTATAAAAATATTATTTACTAACTAGATAATTTTTAATTTTTTTTTTTTTAGGTATGACTTCCAAAAAAAATTTTTGAGAAATTTTGCCAAATTTTTTAGGGGTATCTCTCCATAAGAATTTAAAATTAATAATCACAATTGAGCACTGCTGAGGCCTTCTTAAATTCGTTTTTAACTTGGATCCAATTCCTTTACAATTTCCTAAATTCTGGGTATTTTAAATAACTAATACTCTATGGGACTAAAATAACTTTCCCAGTGAAATATTGGGTCTTCCACTGTAACGATGAAATTCTAAATCTGGCAAGAAAATGTTGAAAAACCATTGCATGTCACGAGTGTCATTAATGTCTTTTTATGAAACTCATTGTTATGATTGTTCAAGTTTATTCACTAAAGAAGTAAACCAATCACGTATCTCGTCGCATTTTGAGTAAACTTGTCATAAGAAAAATTGTCTTGTAAATTTTTATTGTTTTGTAGTTCGATACTATTCAGAAACATTTTCTCGACTATTTAGCATACAAAACTTGTACCTTGGAACATGAGAAAATATGTTTTCCAGGCTAACACAAAATACTGAAAATATTTTTATTTATTTTTGTTACGAGTATTATCATTCTTTTTATTGAGCATTCTTTGCTTCAAAGTTCTTCTAAGCTTTGTAATTAAAATTTTTTTATCATTGATTGATTATGCCTAAGCACATCTTTAACATGGCTCATATTTGATTTTGAAGAAATGAACACAACGTGCCCTTACTCAGCCGAACATGTTTAGTATAGCTCTTAGGAGCTTCTCTACTTTTTGGGCTTATAATTCATTTTTATGAATTTTTCTTTTTCTGAGACAAGATTCATATCATTCTTTAGGTCCTTGTTAAGCTTTTTTATTACTTTGAAATGTAATACTTTTGTCAGAATTTACTCAATCAACATTTTCTAGTAAGTTCAAAAAAAAGTTAAAAAAAAAATAAAATTTTGTTTTATAAATTTTTTTTACTGCTATCTGAATGAGGGCAAACGATTCGATTTTAAGAATTCGATCTGCTGTTAAGTCTGACAAGACTCAAGATGTAGTAACAAAGAAAGATATTTGAAATTAAAGGCAATATTATGTTTTATTCGACCACATTTTTTTAGTGTACGAGTATGTTTTCTATTCCTTCCCCAGTCGCATTGTTCTACATATGTATGAAGAAATATAAATATAAGTAAAACCAGCTCTGGCTGTCTCATTTGCCTGTTCATTACCACAGTAGTATATATAAGCAAGAGACCTAAACTAGGATAGTGCTCCACAATCATCATAGTCTAAAGAGAAACTTTCTAAACTGACTAACTAAATAGAGAATGTTAAGTGATAGAAATACCACTTGACTGTCATTAAGACACCGATAATTCCCCTGCATAGTTTTGTTTGAAGCAAGATTGCTTCGTAAGAAAAGCGATATGAAAGCTTTATTAGAAGATTTTCATAAAATACCCTCAGAGTTAACATCGCAGAACATCCGTCGGTGTATAAAGATTTAATAGATCTCACTCATTTCCTTAAATAACACGTTCATTATTGCTCCAGGGACTGTGTGAGAATTTGTGTATTCAGAAAGTTGATTTAGAGACGAAGGTATCAAACTTAAGGTCCTAGCATCAAGGTGCAGATATTCTTATCGCACAATTGGCTGATATTGATGTACTCATATCTCTAAATTCTGTAAAGTTGTTCCTGTACATAGTTCTATTTTATCACAGTAAACTATATCAGGGACCTGTATGAGAATGGTTCGTACTATTTAGATAGTTGTACATATAGATAGCCTAGGACTTAAGAATGTCTTACAACAGCCTTGTAAGTCCTACGTCGTTAATATTAGATATTTTGCATTGTCGGATTGGACGAGTTCTCATTTTCCCAACCGATGCAGTCTGAGGGTTTGGAATCTTACTCAGACTAATGGCTAATACCAGGATAAGCGATGTCAGTTCTTCTCTACAACAGTTGTAATCCAGTTTTGATAGATTAGAGTTTGCTGGGTCGATATAGTTTTAATGTGGTTGAAAGCTGCATCCATGGCTAAGAAATGGGATTCTATAGTCAGACCAAAAGTCCACTTTTCGACTTTTTCGAATTTGTAACTAACAGATTTTTAAAATTTTTCCATTAATTGATTAAATAATAAATAGATCTATGGATAGTCGAGTTTCGACTTTTTTCGACTATTTGGATAAATAATCTCTTCTGGTTTCAAACACAAAAATTTTTTACCATGATTTTTGATCATTGCAAAAATATTAAAAATATTAAAAAACTATACCCTTGTAAATAAAGCAATTGTTTTTACTTATTCCGATTTTTTCCGACTTATTAAATTTATTCGATTTTTCGACTTTCCGCCAACAATACAATTTTCAAACCAGAAATTCGATTTCCACTTTCCGACTTTTTTCAACAAAAAATCGATACTTCAAAGTAGGCATATTGACGGACTCTGCAGTCGCTTTAGAAGCACGCTATGGTATTTCTAATGAGGTATATCTGTCACAAAGAGGTTTCCTTATTCGATCTTAGCAAATCGAAACAGATATAGCCGTTCTCTTGGAACCATTTGTTGTTTACATCCATATCATTTATTTTTTTTTTTTTTTTGATTATACTGGTCGGCAAAGAAATTCGCCTTTAAACAAAAATAGGTGGACTAGGTGAAATTTGACATACTAATCAATTTACCGCGAAATAACTCCCAAATGAAATATGTCATAGGTAAAGTTAAAAAACTCCTAAATTTAAAAAATTAAAAAACTTCCAGAAGAAAAAATTAAATAATTCCTAACATTTGGGAGTTTTATCATAACAAAAAAATAATAATAATAAATTCATTGAAAAAACACCCAAGGAAATAAGTTAAAAAAATCCCAATTTAAAATAACTAATGAAATACATAATTGGAAACTTTCAGTTTAGGAGTTGTAAAACATTTTAGAGCCATCTTTGCTTAGAAATTCTTTACTTAGGCGATCTTTTAAATACCACAGAGGAGAAAGCCATTGAGCACGGCCGCAGGCTGGCTATGCGGAAAAAAATTCATTAGCGAAGCTACTGTTTTAAGTATCACAGAGGAGAAAACCTTTAGGGAATCAAATAAACTCCCAATTATAAAAGGCATGTAATAACTCCCAACAAAATTCCGTTAGAAGTTATTTCATTTGGGAGTTATTTTATTATGAAATCAAACAGGGACTTCATCTTTATTTCTTCTTGGACGAACTTTTTTGTCCCACTGTACCTGGATGAATGACTTCATTCAATATATGTATAAACACAAAATTTGATTGTTTTTAATGGCAACAGTATTTGATTTATTTTTTCTTCAACAAATTTTCATTTTTTCTCCTTCAAATTTCATATGTATAAAAAATCATTTGGATATTTTGTCAGGTTGCTTTTGTCACTGCAAGATGATACAGCAAAATTCATTGAAAAGAAAATCCATTATTAAAGGGAATAGACACAAAATTTTCATATAAGAAAAAAAAGTAGAAAATAAAAATCTAAAAAGAAGCATAAAGTGAAGTGACAATCATCATCAACAACACTGTTGTTGCTGTTGTCATGGCAATGATTCTTAACAATCAAAATGCTTAAAAAATGTACGTGCTATTTCATTGAATAGAAAAAATCCATGATTTTTTTAAGAAAAATCACAATTGGTAAAGGCAAAATTAAATGTCTACAAAAAATAGAATAATTATTGATTGTTTTTTTTTTTTTTTAATGCAGATTTACTGATTTACATTTTTTCTCAACTCCAAAGTACAGTCATGTTTAACATCATCATTATTTGCATTATTTTGCATAATTTTTTTTCTGTATTAATTTTTAACATTAAAATTTTCAGTTGAATATTGCTTAATTTCCTTGAGTTCTGAGAATATCATGTTGGTAATTTTTGTTAGAAATTGTTCAGCTTTTTCTATAAGATATTTTAATTTTTCCATTGCTTCTTTTTCACCCTCCAAATAGCCTTTGAATCCTGTAGCGTTTCTTTCCATGCTTCCTCTTAGTCCCAGCAAATTGGTTTGCGCAACCATAAATGCCTCAAAAAGACCTTCAGGTATCTTGGCGTCGATTTGAAAATCTCGTCTAAATAAATGATGGCTCATTTTTGGGAAATATTTGAATCAACACAAAATTGTAAAAATAAAGTTTTATATTGTGGATAAATGAAATTGTCAATAATATTTTTAAATTGAAAATTTTTATTTAAATTACATATATTCACAGAAATATAACGTAGACGGCACGTTTTTTTTTCTTTGCTAGAGAAAAATTAGAACAGAAAGTTAAAACCAGATCGTTTTGTATTGAGAGGAAAAGTGCAAACGTTTTTACATGAAGTATTTATTTAGGTCTGTTCACAATAAAACAATAACTGGTAGTAAAATACTAACTTACAGTTTAAATAAAAAGTTAAAATAAATTAATTAACATAAAGTTATAGTTAGAACTAACCAAAGAATACAAAGAATGGAAGACTTGCAAAAAAAGTCTAAATCTGTTGTCACCAAAAAAAAAACCTTACTTTAAGATTGTATTAGTTAAATTTTATTTATATATATGTATTAGTGCTGAACCAATTTTCACACATCATAAGCAGTGTTGTCAATTTAGTTTTTTTAGGTTTAATCTAACCTTTCTATTTTGCTTTTAGCCTGAAACTTTTTCATTTTAGCTTCAGCTTTTTTCTAGCCTTTTTTTCTTCTTAAAATTGCCTTCCTTAAACCTTTAACTAAAAAGAAAATATTTTCTTATTTGTTTTTACTAATTTTATTTTTACAGAATAAACTATTTAAGCATTTTTGTATATAAATTCGCACAAAAATCTAAATTATTTATGTTTAACAAAAAGTTTTGCCTGCAGTCCTTCATTTTTCATGTTCAATTATCTTCATAATACATTATTATAATTAAACGCTGACACAGTGATAAATCACTCGAGAAAAGACGCAGTGCACTTTATAGGCCTTCTTGAGGATATCATAAATCAGTTTAAAATATTTCGAATTATTTGCAAAAAGAAAATGTTTTTGGTAGATTTTTGTATAAATGTGTTTCTAATTCAGTTATTCTTTTGTTTATTTTTCATTTTTGAACTTCTTTGGATAGTAGAAGAAGCAGGCTTTTTAACGGTATGCATTTGTTATGCTTTGGTCAAATATTAAAAGCTAATTTTTAAACATCTAGAAAAAATAAAATTTTTACATAATTTTTAAAGTTTAACTGCGATTTACTAAAATTTTTACGGGCACTTTTTATTTTCAAATTAGGCAAAAACTATAGAAATTATTCAATATTATTTGTAATAACTTTCTGAAACTTTTCAAATATTTTAAATTTTTTGCTCAACTGTGTTAAAATATACAAAGAATTTTTTAATAAAGCTTAGAAATGCTTAATAACATTTTGAGTTTTTTAAGCGATTTAAAGAATAAAATCAAAAAAAAAAAAAAAATGATATCAAAATTTCGAAAAAGAAAAGAGAAAAAAAATTTAACAATGTTGAATATCGATGGCTTAATATAAAAAAGGCCTAACTCAATTTTTTTCAAATAGCGTTTTTTGTGTATTCTGGTAGGCAAATGTGCGAGTAATTATTTACTCAGATGGCTGTTTCTACCAAAATCGCAATGTAATAATGTCTAATGCATTGTTGGCTTTTACTATGGAAACACAAATAAAGATTGAACAAAAATTTTTAATAAGTGGACATACGGAAATGAAATGTGACTCAAGCCATTCACTTATCGAAAGAAAAATTAAAAATAAGGAAATAAATTTGCCGTCACAATTTGTGCAATTAACAAAGGAGGTACGAAAAGTTCCAGCACCCCTACAAGCTCACCATTTGCACTACGACTATTTTCTAAATTTTGAAAACATGCCTAAACTCTTCGATTCGTCCTGGTAAAAATATTGCTTACTATAAAAGTTCTAGAAATGTATGTACTCAAATCTCTATTTAAAATTTTAGGCAGAAGTATTGGTGATCTTACTGTAAATATGCTACCAGCCTTGGCGTATGACCCATCAGGATCAATATATTTCAAAGCAGACATAACTGACGATTACGAATTGCTCCCAATAGATCGAAGTCGGCGATTAAAGATATCCCCACCTGATTTACTTTATAAGGAGAAATTTGCAATCACAAAAAAGAAATGGAATTTCGTTTTCAGAATTTGAAAAAGTTTTTACCTGCAGATTGCCATCTTTTTTATGATAACTTGCCTTATAAGAACTAATATTTTACAGTTAACTTCTGATTTAAACCTCTTAATTTCATGAATTAATTCCTTTTATTATTAAAACCTGAATTTCTATAATAATATGTCTCATTTTCAACTCAGTTTAAAAAAGACCTAACTTAATTTTTTTTCAAAAACATCAATGAAAAAAGGGCCTATCTTAGATGACTTCATTAAAATAAAAAAAAAAATATATATATATATATAAATTTAATGAGAAATAATATGTGTTGCCTCTTTTATTAAAAATTGCATTAAAACTTTTTTTGTATCAAAAATTTTACGAATTTTATTAAGTTTTTTCCTTCCCCTGTAAAGTAACAAAAATTCGAGTTACGCCTTTTTTATATAAGCCATCGATATATAAATAGAATATGAATATACATATAAAAGATTGTAATATAGTTAAAAAGCTACGTTCTTCTGCCTTCTAAAATTTTTTAAAATCTTAGATTGACTTAAAGTATATGGAGCTACGAGATGTATAGAGCAGGAACTTACCTAAAAATGGTTTTTACGCAATATCACGAAATTTACTCGTTTTCCGAGTGAAAATGTAGCAGCATATTATTTTGTCATAAAACTCATTATCCGTAGAAACTATTTCTGAATAAAATTAAAAAAAAAAAAATCTTATAAAAGCGAAAAATCACTCAAAAATGTTTAAACGAATTATAAATACATAAATGATAAAAAGTCACTTGAAAACAAATGTAACCCAAAATTATATAGGAATTTTGTAGGCGATTTTTCGTTAAATCATTTTGTTGGCAGTCGTTCTAAGTTTTACTTATAAATTTATTACAATATCTTTAAAACAAATAAAACATAAGCACACATTGTTACTCAAAATAGTATTCGAAAATCTGCGAATATAATTGATCACAATTATATTCGCAGATTTTCATAAATTTTTATATTATGATGCGGACTACATCCACATTTTTTGGCTTTTTGTTGATGAATATGCAAATGATTTAAAATTCTTTAAAATTCTGTTTTATTTTTATTACCTAAACTAGCAACATTGTTCGTTTAATTTAAATTGCAACATACAAAAAATGAATGTCAAAAATATAAAAAAAAAAATATTTTTTTTTTTCGATGTGATGAAAAAATAGCAAAAATTTGAGCGTTAGTGAAAAAAGTGTAATTTTCCTTAAATTTAACGAAAAGTTTTGTTTATTTTGTGTTGCTTTTCTCTCTCACAAGTTCAATTCACAATACAGAAACAGCGTTGCCACAAAGAAAATATTTTTCCCATCAAAATTTTCTCTAAAACTACCAAAACCTAACAAACTGTACCAACATTTAAAATAATTTTTTTTGCGAAGAAATATATTTGAATTTTATTGAAAACAAAACGTCCAATAATAAAATAGATAATAGATTTAGCACTTTCGAGAAACTATTTTTATTTAATAATTTATTCTCCAAAAAATGAGATGATGTACCAAAAGCTAAAAAAAATATTTTTATAATGGTCTAGTGTATTTTTCTAATCTGAATAATAATGATGAATAAAGTCCTAGCAAAAATATAACTGAAAAAGAGTTAAAAAAGTGTTGTCAGTGAAAAGAAGTAGTTACCCAGCAAACATTTTGCTTTCCTTTTAAGCTAGAAGGTATACAAATACAGATTCATGTAGTTATTTTTAGACTCTAAGGATGCTCAAAAATATGTAACTAAACTAAAATAAAAAGAAAAATTAAAATAAAAAAAAAACAAAAAAATTGTGCCGTCAGTGAGATTTGAACCTGGACACAAATCAACCATTCGTTTTTAAAGACAAACGTCTGACTCAGTACACCATCTCGCACTTAATTTTCTAAGTGACATTTTGTTATAAAAAACTAGCAGCATCAGAATGGAGTTGAACCAACAACCCTCTGGTTGCTCTAGGCAACTCATCCACGTGATGGCAATATTGAGTACTTATTTATGTAATACAGAGTAGGCAAATAATAATGACACCTCATTACCGAGAAACTGCTTTAATAAGTAGTTGCCATTACCGCTGGGTAGTGCTGAAAAAGAGCTTCAAAATTAGTGGTTTTAACACAGAGTTGTCATTACTAGGATGTTGTTTTTAATGATTCTTATTCAATGCTTTTCACGTTCTTCTCTTAAAAATTGTATAAAGTTAAAAGTTAGTGAAAATAATTTCAAATTGGTGAAATTGCAATTTTCTTAGAAGTAAATAGCATTGTTTCATGCTGAAACAAAAAAAAAACAATTATTTTCACTTTTTTGAAAGTAGTTTTTAATAACTAGCACAAAGTCCTTATTCTACCAAAAATCGGAGTATTTGAAACAAACCAACCTAACTACCAAACCTGCGAAGATTAAAAAAAATGTACCAATTTTGGACCAATTAGACCAAAAGGGCAACGCTGCACAGAACTTTTATGTGAGGAGAGAGAAATATTGTTGTAGGAAATTAAGCCAGTTTCTTTTCTTTGTACTTTTTGGAACTAACTTTAAGTTAAATTTAATCAAAAAAAGTTCTTCCAGTTATATTTTATCTGAAATAATATTTTACATATTTATTAAAAGGACAATATGGAAATTTCTATGTTAACCTTGAGATAAATGTTCGTTTCTAAACATCTTTTTGAAATGACACATTTTGGTAAAAAAAAAATTGGTTAAACTTTTTTAAATAACCATCATAAATGTTCTCTATGAATGATTTTTAAATGTCCCACTTATACCGCATATATATGAAATTCTTTATAGCAATTTGTATCGCAAATATTGATCCATATTTAACCATATCTCCTATATTTCTTCCACATTCAAAAATATTATTCATATACATAACTCCAATAAATTTAACACCTGGTGATGAAATTTGGCACAAAAAACTTTCGACTGACCAGTGTTGGACTCAATTATACCCAGATTATTGAGCATCACTCTTTTTCCTAACGAGTAGTCCTAACAGTATGAAATTGATTTAATTGATTATTTGTATTCATTGTACTATTACGTTATACTTATTATTTTATTAATCGGATCTATTCGCTAACATCTTCAAATGTTACTACATTTCCCGAATGGTGGTCCATGGCAACGAATACATATAATCTTTTTTAAGACCCCCACAATAAAGTATTAGATTCAGAATGTCTCTATTTACATACATACATATATTAATACATACATACATAAATACATACATACATACATACACAATTGCATACATATATGAGATTTAAGGATGTCTGTCCACTGTCAGTCTGCTAATGTAAACTTTATGAACGAAATACAAGTCGCAATTTTGAATACATTTGGTTGAAATTAACTGGTTTATAATTGACCATAGCTCCCACATAAAGTCCGAAAATTCTTTTGAATATAGTAAATTCCATATATATATATATATATATATATATATATATATATATTATTTCAAAACACAAAAAAATATTTTAAATATTTTGACTTTTAGATACAAAACAAAGTCACAATAACTCTAAATGAACTTTTCAATATTGGTAATAAAAAAAAATTCGCCTTTAGTTTAATATTAACCGAGAGTTAGGTAACTTGTTGTTAAATTTTACTGAAGCGTAGATTGTATTAATGCGCATTATTAGTTTTAATATTTAAATTAGCGTTTTTCTATATAAATTAATAGCATCAAAATTCATATTAATTTTAATTATTCAAAATTTATACATTTATTTTGCCTTATTTATAATTAAAATAATTTTAAATTTATCAAAACAAAATTTTATATCTAAAAATTATTTTACAAAACTTTGCTTTAAAATAAGATCATTATACAATAAGATTATTTCAACTAGAATTGATTTATTTACAAAACCTTTTTAATCATTTTGATTTGTTTCATGTTTCATTTAAATTAATAATTCTGTAAAAGAATATTATAGTTATTAAAATTATAAATAAACATCATTAAAAGCCTTTAGTTGCTAACACTTCATTAATTTTAATTGAAAAATCCTTTATAATATTAATTTTTGTTGTAAAAGGAAATAAATTATTTAAACAATAACAAGAGATAGAAATCCTTTGAACATTTAAATCTTATCAACTAAGTTATTATTACTAGAAAAATGTTTTTAATACTTTTGGAGAATTTTCTTCTATTTAATAATTTACGTTAAATTCTATAAACTATATTGATGATGGCTATGATGACAAAGGCTTATTTAAGATGATGACAAATCTAGGTTTTCATATTTTCTCTATTTTTTTTTTTTTTTTTTTTTTTTTTTTAATAAATACAATCAAGTAGCATTGTAATAAATACTATATACTTTGATTATATGTAACATTGAAAAAGATTGAGCATTTTCTTAGAACAATTTTACCATTGAAGTTTATTGAGAGAAATTGCCGATATAACCATTCCAAAGTATTAAATATATTACAGATGCAAGATATTGATGGGCACGGTTTTTCTAATTTTCGATGTAATTCGAGAAACTTACTCGTTATTTTTTTTTTTATTGAAACTTACTATCTCACGAAAATAATTCCTGATAAACGAAACTATTTACAAATAAAGAAAATTATTTATAAAAGAAGAAAAAATAGTTTTTTTATGTACAATATACTCTCTGCGTATAAACTGTTAGTTTAGTATTTAGAAATAATTTTATTTGTAATGGAAAAGTGTATATACAAGAGCATTTGCCCTTTGGGTCGAATTGGACGAAAATTGGTAGAGTTCAGAGTTCAGGTATGTTCAAAATATTCTGATTTTTTGGTAGAATAATGACAAAGTCAATTCCAAAAAAGTGAACATAATTGTTTATTTTTAGCAGGAAACGCGGTTAATAATTTCTAAGAAAATTGCAATTTCATCAATTTGAAAATATTTTCACTAACTTTTAAATTTATACTATTTTTAAGAGAAGAAAGTGAAAAAATTGAATATGAATCATAAAAAAAAAACATTCTAGTAATGACAACTCTTTTCAGCACTAACTATTTCTTTTCAAAGACAACACAACCTCGAATTCATTACTTTTTTTCCCTTTTTCTTTTCTTTTTTCATATATATATTTTTGCTGGGACTTTATTCATCATTATTATAGGGAATACTATTAGGAATTCCAGAAATAGTGCTAGACCATTATAAAAATATTTTAATTTTTAACTTTTGGTACTTCATCTCAATGGAGCTTTAATATAAACAAAAGCTGAATAAAAGTAGTTTCTCGAAATGGTTAAAAATTATTTTAACTTTTCAAAAACGATATTTTCGAAGTGATGAAAAATTTAATTTTATGAAAAATATATACAAATTCATATTTTTTATTATTGAACGTTTTGCTGGAAGTAATTTTTAAATATATTTTTGATAGGTTTTGGTAGTTTTCAGGGAACATTTTTTTCTTTATGGCAACGCTGGTATACACTAAGTAACTGTGGAATGTATAGCTCATATTTTTCTCTTTAACCTCAAGTCACCCAAGTATATTTATTTATCATTCATTACTAAATATCACGGCTATTTAACGTCAACTGCAACAAGATCAGGCTGCAACATAACAAAGAACATTACCATAGGGGAGCTACTAAACCATGATAAAGAAATATAAACATAACGAATGAAAAAAAAAAATATCTATATATATTGAATGATAACAATAATAACAAATAAATAAATTGAAACATGTATAAATGTCTATATTTTACACAAATACATATACATATACATATACATATACATATACAAAGAGAAAATGAAATACAAATCATAGAAATTAAGACTGGAAAATAAACAACAATCACCGTTTGTTGAAATAAAGAATCATTGAATTGTTTTGAATTTATGATGACCTTCCGGACTGCACAACAAGTCGTCTAAATATCTAAGCAAACAGTCTTCTTACTAACTATTACTTACTTGTTGTTGTCTTATTACATTTCCCCTAGAGTTTAGAAAAATAAGAGAAAATGATTTTCTTATTTATTTCTAATGTTGTGTTGTTGTCATTTAATACTTTTGTTAAGGCAAAAAAAAAAAAAAAAAAAGGATGTCGGATGCTGTTGCAGTTGTTTCTATATTGTATGTGGATGTGTTTGTGTAAATGTGTGTGGGATAAAGTCAGGAAGTCGTGAAATTTTTGAAATTTTATAAATAACTATAAAACACCTGGGTGCGTGTATGTAAGTATTAAATATAGTTAAAACACAGTTGTGAAATAAAAAATAGCAGAGTTTAGAAAATTATGTGAAACTTTTAAAGATTTGTTAAAGTTGTATAAAGTTATAGATATAAGCTGACATAAAATATTTCAAAGATAGAAGATCACAACATTACTGATCACTTTATAATTTATGTATACGATTTTATTTGGTTGCAAATTTTCAATAAGTAAAAACAATTCTTAAATGAACAAATGAAAAGAACAAAATTTTCTGTGAAAATTTCAACCATCATTTAGATTTATATGTGCTTTTCGTTTTCCCCTCCTGTCTTCAAACACAAAGTGCGTGTGTCCATTACAAACATTTTTCTACATGATTTGAAGTAATTTTGTCTTTAGAAAACTGCATGTAATCAAAGTAAAATAACCTCAGTAAACAAAATGAAAAACATATGTGTTGATTTAAAATATTTAAGTGTTTTAAAAATATCTTTAATTTTCTCATCCTCCCCAGAATAATTTCGTTAAAATATTAAATTAACTTTCTCTACTTTGCTTGCGGTTACTAATGACAGTTGGTCTGAAGAATTAAGTACCAGTAAAGTACCTATAAAAGGAAAAAAATTATTAAAATTAATTGTAATTTTTTTTTTTTCATACATTTTGTTGTACATAAAATGGTTGAAATAAATATAATATAACAGCAACAACAATATTCAAGACATGAAGACAGTTTTTAAATATTGCGTGTTTATATGATGAAATTATGTTTCTATTGTTGTTGACATTGTTGCTGTTTTTAGCTTCCAGCTTCCGTATAGAAAAAGAAATAACAACAAGTAGCAACAAATAAACGACCTAAAGTTGTAAATGTGGGAAATTATTTATTAGGAGTATTATTATTTTTATTTTATTTTTACATTTTTTTGCAGTTAATTTTAATATACAACTGGCAGGTAAATTTTAAACAGTATTGGCTGATTTTATGAGTACAATTGGGTTTAAAATTTATAAATATTGTATTAAATTTATAATAAATTGGCTTCTCAAGTATTCCCTAAATAGAGACATCGAAAAGTCATGAACATACAAATATATATTCATCAGAAATCTCTCTAACAATTACATTTAGCTTCCATTTCGTTAATTTAACTTCAACCATTCAAATTTCCACAATACATACAACATTTCCTTATCCACATACATTTTTCCTTTACTGTTTACTTACGACACTCTTTAAACGAGGCAAATGAAAGCAATGTACCTCAAATAAAATGCGTGAGAAGTGGTTCATGTAAAGTAAAACAAACTAATATGTATTAAAGAAAAATATAAAATAAAATTAAATAAATTGTTCTTCATAATTTACTTAATCTTACAAACAAATATCAGACTTTATAAACATTCAACCACATTTGCTTTTTTTTTTTTTTTTTTTGAACCAGCATGTGTACTTGATATTAAAATTAGCACTTACACCTAATTTCCCCCTTAAATTGTTCACATACGTAAAGTAAGTAAATGAATAATGAAGAAAATATTTCTACAAAAGCGAAACTCAAAGAAAGTTTTGTTGTCTGACATTCTGAAGAATTCTGAAGAAAGCTTGAATGCACTAAATTTTTCTAGCTAATTTGCATATAAATATGTTCACACATACAATGTATTTGCAAATGATGGGATGGATGTAAATTTATTAAGGTGGGTTTAGTTTACATGGCAAGAATTATGCTACTTTATTTGCTACTAACCCACTTGACAGGTGATTGACTGAGTGATGATAAAAGATTCTGAGATATATTCTCATGGTATTTACTTATGTGGATATAGAGAATGTTTAGACTTAAATGAAAAAAAAAATCTCTTTATATGTTTAAAATGTTAAAATCACTTTTGTCAATTTGATTTTAGGTTGATATTTAATCCTTGACATGTCATTGTCATCAATATTCCTTTTTCAAACTGGATTGCAACTCAATGGACCTTTTTGATTAGAAATGTTTGATTTTAGTTAATCAAATATTCCGTTAAAAATTTTTGATATAATTAGCACTTTGCTAGACCAAATTTTAAAAAACTGGACACCCTATTGGTAAAGCTAATTCGAGCACACTGAATTAAATAGTGGCAGCCGTTTTTCGAAGTTAGCGCTCGTATTTGCGATATTAGAAATAAAAGAAACAGTATTTACGCATAATAAACATTAAATTGATTGAATATATACTCCAAGCACATACTAAATAAATATCAGACGGATTTTTATTGCATTTATATTTTAGTTTGAAAAATTTCTTATTGGTAACACCTGTTAGGTTACTTACGGAATTATAGTAATATTTTTTTTTTTTAGTTTAAAGTTTAAATATATTTGAGAATAAGAGTTCATAGTTCTACATTGTAATGAAATCTTAATTGTCTTTAAATTTAACAAATTAAACATTAAATTTAAGCAAAAAAAAACTTAATTTTCCTTACCCCTGTTTTAGCCTTTTAATGTGAAATATCTCAAAAGCGAGCACTGCTTTTGATAAATGGTTAATGCTATTAAATTCAGCGTCATGGATTTAGATTTACCCGATGGGTGGCCATCTTGTTAAAAAAATAAGTCTCATTTTCGAGCACAGTGTTATTTTTGACTTATGGAAAAAATTAAATTTTTTAGTATAAATCTATAAATGATTAAAATATAAATTATTTTCATGATGTCAAAAAATAAAAGTTTTATTGTTTACTTTTAAAAAAGTTTAAATTTTCTATATTTCCAAAGATTAGGTCATTGTTGACATTATGCGGAATATGTAAAGAATTACATTTTCCACTATAACAAAATCTTAACAACTTCCCAATATTTTGAACACTTTTTAATTGTTAACATTATAGAAAGTTATTAAAAACTTTGAACTGCAATTAAAATTATTAAAATTTGTACAATTTTTAAAAATTTCTGAATTGTTTACATGATGTGATAAATGTAAAATATGTAAAATTTTTAAATATTTTATTTATTTTCAATAATTTTGTAATTTTTGAAATGATGTAAATAATGTGAAAAGTTTAACTTTTGAATTATTAAAAACTATTAAAATTTGATTTTTTTTTTTTGGCCCATTTTGAATTCTTTAAATAATGTAGAAGATGTAAAGTTTAGGTAAAATTTTAATTTTTTTGTCACCCATTTTGAATTATTTAAATAATGTAAAATATGTATAGTTTAGGTAAAATTTTAATTTTTTCTCCCATTTTATTTACATTTAGTAGAATCCTAAAGAAATAGAATTGTACATTAACTTGAGTATCATATGTATGAAGTAAGACATGTATAATTCTTAAGAAATATGAATAGTAATGAAAATGAAATAGAAAATATACAACAATAAAAAATTATCAATTATATTAAACATATGGTAATACATATTATGAAATGCTCATAAATTTTTTTTAATTATGAATTTTTTATATGATGTAAAAAATGTATATTATGTAGGCTTTTTGAGTTATAATTTCACAGATTTGTTTATTGTTGACATAAAGTAAATACATAATTAAAAAGAAAGAAATTATAAAATTGCCAAAAATTTTTAAACAATTATGAAATGTTTACACGATGTAAAAAATACAAAACATGTAATATTTTAATTTATTTTCTTCATTGTTGAAATAATGTGAGCAAATAAAATGAATTAAAATAAATAATGCAAAAAGTTAACGAAAGGAAACATTTTAATTTTTTATTTCACAATAATTTTATTTTATTCAATTAAACAAAATTTTAAAATAAATTAAAATTATTTCTCTTGTCATGATTTAATTTACTGTTTGTAAATTGTAGAAAAGTTTATAAAAAACAAAAATATTGAAAAAGTAAAAAATTTTAACAAAACGAATGTCAACTATGAATAATTTATCTGGCGTAAAAATTCAAATTGGTTATTTAAGATAACGTTAAATTAAAAATTAGAAAATGTAATTTAACTAGGAATATTAAATAAAATATATTTCAAATCATTTTTATGTCAGTAATACATTGTTTACATAGGTAAACAATGTAAAATAATAATTCAAAGAGCTTTATTTAAAAACAAAATTCGAATTTTTTCTTAGAAAATTTGTTCTTATTTACATTATGTAAATAATGTATACATAAAAAATAGTGTAAAATATATATGTAAATATCGTAAAAAAATTAAATAAAATTAGTATAGCTGAGTTTTAATTATATTAAATATTATTTAAATGAAAATAATTGCAACATTGAATAAATTGTAAACTATAAATACAATTTTTACATGATTTAAAGACTGTAAAAAATATAAATAATTATTTAGATTTTTTTAACTAAATTAGAACTTTTTCATACTTTTCATAAAATGGTTTGAATGACAAATCTTAAACAATTATATCCTCTTGTGCGTTGCTGTGAATAAAAAAGCTTTATTTACATGAGATTAATATGGGAATAATTTTTAAGGCTATAACATATTTTTTACACAATGTAAAGAAAGTAAATAAATACAAGCAATTATTTAAGAAAATTTTTTAAACTAAGTTATAACTTTTGAATATTTACAAAGTGTAGATAATGTACACAATTAAAATAATTTAATTATACGAAATAATTTGTTTACAATATATTTTAGTTTAGAGATAAAGAAGTTTAGTTAAATTTTTCAAGAAAAATATTAAATATATATATATATATATATATATATATATATATAATATGTATAAGGTCGTCTTATATTTCTGTTTATTTTATATAATGTAAACAATGTAAACAATATAAATCTTATTTACGTAATGTAAAATATGTAAAATAATTATAACGTTAGAGTAAACTAAAATGAATTTATAAGAACTCCTTCAAATTTTTTTTTCATTGACATAAAGTAAACAATTTTTAATATTTTCCTCTACGTAAACCTAATTTTTATACCCACCATCAAAAAGATGGGCGTATATTGGGTTTTTCATTCCATGTGTAACACGTCGAAAAAATTATTTAAGACCCCATAAAGCATATATATTCTGGGTCCTGGTACAATTCTGAGTCGATCTATCTATGTCTATTAGTCTGTCCGTCTGCCTTTTAAGGCAGGGTAGGGCTCGGCTGACCACCTAGGAGACGAAATTTGGTGCAAATATTTACCTTATATAAGGTTCGTTTGGTATTGAAAATGGGCAAAAGCGGTTAATAAACAAAAAAGTTATGGGAAAAATACTAGTAACGAAGGGTGTCCGTTCATACTTTTCGGCTGATATCTCTTAAATAAAAGCATGTACGATATCGAAATTTTGTATAGATAGTTCGAGGATCGATATAAAGTCGGAAACCGAAAAATGACATGGTCCGTCTGCGTTACCTCCCTCCTCCAACTCCCATATAAGGCTTAACATCAACGAAATTTTGTAGAAATAGTTCAAGGACCAATGTGAACTGAGAAACAAAAAATGGGCGTGTTTCTTCCGCCATACATATAAGGCGAAATTTGAAAAATAGGTTAATAAACAAAAAATTTATGGGCCAAATACTAGAAATATAGAGTGTCTGTTGTAACTTCAGTTCATACTTTACTTCTGATATCTCTTAAAAAAATTTGTAGGACAATGAAATTTTCTACAAATAGTTCAGGGACCAATATAAACTCGGAAATACAAATGGGCGTGGTCCGCCCACCTCCAATTTGAGATGAAATTTTTTATATATGCAGATAATGGGTATATAAATTCGGCCAAGCCGAATAAAACATTCTCACTTTGTTATATAAATAAATTACAACTATTTTAATTCCCTTTTAATATTTTTTTAGAATTTTCTTCTTGTATACAAATGCATACATACATACATACCTATACGAATCCTTGTGGCAAGACAATTTTCAACTTTGATTTCTCATTAACGTCTTGAACATTTCTTCTAAATGTCAGCAATTATTTTACCCCCGCTTGGAATACAACAACAATAGCAAATCATATACTAATAGCTGACGTATGAAATGTAAGTAAATCATAATGTAATTATGCCAAGGACGCCTACAATACATGTTTGAACGAGTGCATATTTGTGTTTCTAGTAAAATTATGGTTATGTGTATAGAAGTACATTAATATATGTAACAAATGTAATTATGTTTGTCGACCAACATGTAATATACAACAAATGACGATGATGATGACGATGATTTTGACTGACTTATGATTTCCTTTTTATTTACTAACACATGTACTATCTATCTATCTATGTATATACTATGTATGAATGTAGGTAAGTACATATGGGAATATCCCATTAACACGCAATTTCGCTTGTTTAGAATTATGTTTTTGTTCGTTCTTCTTATGAAGTTAAACATTTTATTGTTGTTGTTGTTATTCTCTGGTTGCATTTTGTAAAGTACAAAAAAATGTTGAGATTCTAAAAACTATAATAATTATCATTAAAATAGGTTCGTACGTCTGTCTGTCAGTTAAAGGTAAAGTAAAAAAGGAAGGTATGAAATTGTATTTAAACAAGCCGACAAGGTGTGATAGTAAATAAAATATACAACAGGCTGGACACGTTAGTTTGTTAGGACAGGTAGCAGGCAGGAATTGTGAAATAATACTTAATAAGAAAAATCAAAACAAGAACTCTTTAAGATTTCGGCGTATAAGAACATTGTCATTAGGCGTAAATGAGATTCTGTGTGTGTACGTGTATTTAAGATAAAGGAAAATTAAAAAAAAATAATAATAATAATAAAACAAAAATATTGTTATAGACAAGTTAAATACACAGACGAATGGATGGATGTAGGAACACAGAGACAAATTAGAAAGAATTGTAACTACCGGAAATGCGTGGCATTGTAACAATCAAAAGTCAAAAGCAATGACACTTTTTTTTTTCTTCTTGCCTGACTTCCAGTGCATGTTCATGTGTTCAGCAACTGTATGAGTAATTTTAATGCTTCTCTCTATTTTGTCAAGAAAAATTAAGTAAATCATGAGAAACTTCATGAGCAACATTGATGAAATAAAACATGTATTGAAGGCATAAACAATCAACTTCGTAGAACATTTTGAAATTCCATTTTAAAATTCCTAATTACATGAAAAAAAAAACCAACTCAAACTTGGTTAATGTTAAAGAAATTTATATATTTAGAGCAAGTACAAGTGCTTAAACAGATCATCCTTTAAGATTCTCATCAGCTCATCTACATCAAGATCAAAACCAAAACCAACATCATCACCATTATCGTCACTAAAAGACATAACATCATTCTCATCGTTATTATCATTAAAAAATATTATTGAAATTGTTTTTTTTTTTTTTTTTTTTTTTTTTCTTTCAACTTCTCTTTTTAATTTTCATTATTTATAAGACTAAATAAATAAATGAAAACACGAAAGTCTGTGTCTATAAATTGAGCCCAAAGAACGATAAAATATATAGTATGTATAAAAAAAGTAGAAAAAGTGATTGACATTTAAAAGTATAAAATATGTCAAATATGTTTTTTTGTTATTTCTGATGCTGCTATTGTTGCTGTTGCTACTTTTAAATACTCCCATCGGTAAGAAATCACGAAATAACCATTTTGCACCAAATACTTTGTATATATGGGATGGGAGTTTGTTGAAAATTCATGTATTTTGTTTGAAACACGCACATTAATGTTTTACTTTTTTATATAAAATCCTCAATTTGTTAAAAATTCTAAAGTGATTATACGAAGTAAGTTTGATCGTTTTATTAGGTACGAAAACCTATAATTATTGTGGGTTTCAAAGGCAGTCTTGGAAAATTGTTATATCACCTTTTTGAAGGCAGCAGTTTGGATTTCTTTTTAATAAGATTTTCTTTGTAGATAATTTTAAAATATCTTTGATATTTAATAACATATTAAAGTTTGAACTGCAATGTTGAAAAATATTTGAACCTAATTTAGGAGGACTCAAAATAAACTCATGTTTTATTAATTTATCTTCAAAATTGGGACTTGAACTTCGTGAACATAGCGTTCGACCTTCATTGGTACAATTTTAAGACAAGAGAACCTAACGTCGCACAATGAAACGTTCGGAGTAAAAAGCAAAAACGAAATTAGTTTTAAATTTTATATAAAACGACATATTTTTTAATAAAAAAAATGATTGTTTATCATTTGGTTAAAACTATTAATTTAATAAGAAATATATGCAATTTAATTTGAATTTAATTTCATTTGCATTTGAATCTATTTTAATCTTTACATACTCTTTGTATTACTTTTTGAGCAGAAGAAAACTTACTCTTATTGATACCTTAGAATTAATGAAAAAGTACTTCCCAAAAATCAACTTTAATTACCCAGAAAAAAAACGAGCAAGTGCTTCCAATAAAGAACTTCTTCACTACTTCAAAAGTTGGACTAAGTGCATTGGTTGGTTTACGTGGTAGCCCGTAACCTTACGGGCAATCAGTTAGACTCGTTAGAATCCGTTTTGAGACGACCACACTACTCGCCAGGTGAATAAGTTGTACTGAGTCTGAAGTGAGATAGAAGTGTAGGGAAGAACAATGAGAACATAAATTAATTAGATCCAGCCTGTGGCATTGAGATATTTAATAATGTCACTGAGTCTAGTGTCAGATATCTCACAGAGGTTGTCTAATTGGTACCTTCTCAGAAATTTATGTCTGATTGTGTTCAAGGTTGGGCATTCACATAGAAAATGATATACTGTCTCCTCGTTCCCGCGATTGCCGCAACTACGACAATATTCATTGTAAGGGAGATCAAGTCTTCTTGCATGTTTCCCGATCGTCCAGTGACCTGTAAACAATGCTATTAGTCTAGAGATGTCTTTGCGTTTGTAGCCAATGAGTTGCATTGAGCGTTTTTCGTTGTAGGTGGGCCACGTTTCTTTCGCGACTCTACATTTGTCCAGATTTCGCCATATATTTGTCGCCTTTTCTAGAAAGTGTTTTTGGATTCTGCTTTTAACTGTTCCTAACGGGATTGCGACAGAAACCGATAAGGAGGCATTCATAGCAGAGCCTTAACGGGCTAATTCGTCTGCCCGTTCACTACCATAGTAATCCCTATGCGCAGGAACCCAGACTATAGTAATACAGTCGACTTAGTCCTAGCAGTTCCTTTTTACACTGTCTGACTAGAATAGAGGTAGTTTTAGGTGATTTGAGCGATAGTATTGCCGCATGACTGTCCACAAAATAAACCAATATTCCCTTGAATATTTCTATTGCGAATTAGTTTACATACTTCCCTGACCGCTAGTATTTCCGCTTGGAATACGCTTGCCTCGTCAGGGAGTCTATATGAGTGTCTAATTCCAAGATCGTTAGAGAAGACACCAGAGCCGACACCGCAGTTCATCTTTGAGCCGTCAGTGTATATCCTCGTTCCATATTGTTCAAGAAGATTTCCCCTTCTACATTCACTCCTGGTGAGGAATAGGACTTTTATAGTATTTTCGAATTCCATCTGGAGAATCATATAGTCAGTAAATTATTTGAATTGAGGGGGTATTAAACTTAATATCTTCGCGTGGCCATACGTTCTTGATCTCCAGTTTTCCGTTGCAGATAATCTTTTCGCACTATTGACTGCTGATTTAATAACGTGTAGGTCTATAGGTGTTAGGTGCAATATAGTCTTCAGAGCTTCTGATGAACTAGTGTGTAATGCACCTGCAATGCCAATGGAAGCGGATCTTTGTATCCTGTAGAGTTGATCCACCACGTATCTTTTACTAGTAGCGGTCCACCAAACAAGAGATCCATATACGAGAATGGGCCGTAATATTGCAGTGTATAGCCATTTTGGACTCAAACTCCATTTCACACTGAACATCTTTCTACAGGTGTAGTATGCTACCGTAGTCTTACTAATCCTATGTTCAATGTTTAGATTCCGTGAAAGCTTGGAGTCCAAAATAATGCCCAAGTACTTTGCATTGTCCGACAATGTGAGTTCACAGTTTTCTAACCGTGGTATTCTGAAGCTCGGAATCTTGGTCTTTGTGGTGAAAAGTACCAGCTCTGTCTTGCTCAGATTCACTTCTAGTCCACATTCTTTGGCTCAGTCGTCCTGATATTGGTATCACCACATCGTCCGCAAAAGGCACGACATTCACTCCCTTGTCTTAAAATTTGCACAGGATGGTATTAATGATATTAAAACCGTCATAAGAAGAATTCAAAAACCGATTAATTCATTAAAATTTACTTAACCTTCCTAAAGAAATTTTTTGGGTTTTTGAGAAAATGAACTAAAAACTTAAATTGGTATAGATATCCGTGTACTATTTGCGTGCAAAATTTTACGAAAGTCGAAAGACACGCGGTAAATATTTGGATGTTCTTTCATGGAGTTTTCGATTTATGTTTTAAATAATTTAATTAAAAAAATAAATACATATAGCATTATTCTTTTGACACATAGTTTTTGTGTTTAAATATACAATATAAAATATATTTTACTAATCTTCGTTTTGGTTTTAATCTTAGAATATTTAGATACGTTTTAAATTTTTAAGTGCATTTTTTAATCACATATTTTCAAAAAAATAAATTCACAAAAATCCGCTCTCTAGTCATCATTCATAAATCACAATGTACGTGGCATCAAATAGCTTTCCTGATAAGCTAGCAGGTACACTGTCTGCCACTTGAATAAGGAAACACATTTTATTAAATAAAATAAAAAATATACATATTTTTTTATAATAAAATTATGCATTTATTTAAAGACATGTATTTCTGTGATACTATTTCGTGTGTCACTTGAATAAGGAATTCTTTTAATATTAATTAGGAAGGCTATGATTTGAATTTCTTTCAATATAAACGGCTAGAGAATTTTTAATTTGATAGTTTTTAAATAGTTTTTTATTCAAAATGGGACGCGGTAAGGCCCTTAATAACTCTGAAAAAGAAAAAAATTCTGATTTTGAAATCTCAGGGTCAGAATCCGGTCCAAATAGCCAAAAACATTAATAGAGGAAAGACAGTTGTGTACAATAATTTAAATAACGTGGAAAGATATGGAAAAAACGATGAAAAAAAGTTTAATATTGATGGTCCCGATGGGTATAACTATTACTTCCATGACCTAAATAAGGAGGAATTATTTTTGAGCCGCAGACACATAGAATTGGTTTTTGTATCCAACAAAATGACTGCAACGACTTACAAAAACATTCTAGAGACAGCATTTCCAAAATTTAATGATTTCTTTGGACCCATACCTTGAACGTACCAACACGACAACGCTCCGATTCATACCGACAGAGCTGTAAAACAATGGATGAATCAACAAGGTGTTCAACTTTTGGATTGGCCCCAATATTCATCAGACCTGAATCCAATGGAAAATGTCTGGGGTTGGCTTGCAAGAAAATTTTATAAAAGAGGAAAACAATTTGAGACGATAGAATCCTTAAAGGATGTAATAACGGAAGCATGGAGTTCAATTTCGCTAAATTACTTAGAGTCATTATACAAGTCGATGTTAAATCGCATTTTTGAGGTTATTTCTAAAAAAGGTGGCAGTACTCATTACTAATTGAATGCTAGAAGATAATAACTTCTAATAACTCATTTTTATAACCTAAAATTTAAAATATTCCTTATTCAAGTGACACACGAAAAAGTACCACAGAAATACATGTCTTTAAATAAATTCATAATTTTAGTATAACAAAATATGTATATTTTTTATTTCTTTAGGAAACTAAAGCCACCACTTTTGGTTGTGCAAAATATTATTTTTTTTCTGAACTTTAGTTTAGGAGATATACTTAATTAAAGTTAAAAAAATGTGGTTCCTTATTCAAGTGGCAGCCAGTGTATAATTGGAAAAAAATAAAATTTTTTGATTGAATAAATAGTTATTTTTGTTCCAGTTGACCACAAATTCATATAGTTATTTTTGGACTCTAGAGTACTCAAAAATATGTACCTTAACGAAAATAAGAATAAAAAAATAAATAAAAAATTTCGCCGTGAGTGAGATTTGAACTTGGGCACAAATCAACCATTCGTGTTTAATGACTTACGTCTTACTCAGTATACCATCTTGGACTTAATCTTCTAAGTGACAAAAACTTTTTTAAAAAATCCTTTTAGACTAACGGCATTAGAATGTTCAACCAAAAACCTTTTGGTTATTAATCCAGCAATCTAGCCAGCTGATCCACTTGATTGAAATGTTACTGTGCTATTGTACTACTAAATACTTATTTATGTAATAGAGAGTAGGCACATAATAATGACGCCTCATTACCAAGAAACTACTGTAATAAGTAGTTGCCATTACCGAGAACCAAAAAGTTTTTGCTGGGTTGGTTCAGAATTTATAAAAAGCATTGATTTTAAGATGATGGTGTAACTGAAGATATCATTATTGCGAACATTCTTGGACGTCAAAAGTAAAAGTGTTTAGTCAATTATGCCTTATTGAAATAAAATAATAATACAAAATTTAAAAATTTTTTTGAATAAAATACTAAAAATTGTAATATTAAAAAAATTATTTATTTCACTTATATGGCAACACTTATATATGTGATTATATTTAATTATTTTAAAATCTTTTAGTTATAACTAAGTAAACGAAATTTAAAAAAAACTTGTGTGGAGATTTTGGAAATTTGTATTTCCTTTATCGAAATTAATTTTAATAATTTTAAAAATGTGATTCTATATTTAAAATTTATATTTATTATATTATATTTATATTTAAAATTTTGCCAAATTTAGATATATATAAGTAAAAATGTTGATGACTGTCCATGACATCTCCTTCTATTTTTTTCCCATTTTTCTATGGACTCGATTCACTGAGCATCGTCAGCACTGAGCCTATAGATGTGTTCATTAAACAACATTCGCTTCGAAGGGCCACAAAGAAATTGCAATCGTTAAATACATTATTAATGGTAATTTTTCTACATGTGTTTCGTTAATACCAAAAATTGCATCCGCCTTGTACTAGTGCAATTTTAAGTTGCCTAATTTACAGCACCAAATATTTTAGATAGGTTAGAGAATGTTATGTAGTTAGATTTATATAGAAGTATAATTGTTAGAGTTATGTAGTTATTAGACTTATGTAGTTGCAGCGTTGTCAACCAGAATCCGGTTCGAAGGACCCAAAATAATGTCATTATTGATAATTACGCTTCCTATATATGTATATTAACCGTTTTCTACAAACAAAACTTAAAAATATGTCTATAATTGTTTATTTTGAAACATTTCGTGCACTCCCTTTATTGAAACTTTTCACTCAATTTAAGTAAATTAAATATTTGTTTTGTGTTCTTTCTGCAAAATTGTCACATTCCCATCACTAGATGAATTTTTAAAAAACAATAAATTTTCCTGCTACTATCTGGTTCGTTTCATGGCTGCCTCATCTTATTTTTTTTTTTTTCTTTTTTTTTAGCTCAACGCATCATCTCATGTGTAGACCATGTGAAATAAAAAAAATTAAAAGAATAAAAAAATTTTCTTAAAAATACACTCAATTTTCCATAGAGTATAAAGTATCTAGTCTAGACATAAAATTTTTTCCATGATCTTGACATTTCACCCGAGACAGAAGAGATTTTTTGTTCTTGCGAATAGTAGACAAAAAATATTCTTTTAAACAAAAAGCATATGTATGGAGAAAAATTAAAAAATATTCATTAAGAGATTTATACATAAAGATGTTTTTAACAAAGAAAATGGTATATGTAAATGTATGTAAAAGTTTTATTTATAAATTATAATAATATAAATGGCTAAAGGTACAGTAACAGGAGGAAAATATTATTTTTAATTAGGAGAAACATTTTTTATTAATAAAGATTTATTTAGCATAAATAACATTAGTATATTATTCTAGAACCGTATTTTATACAAGTATTTTATCATCAGATACAAATTTTTGAACGGGTGGTTATTTGTTCAGATATTCATATGCATGGATTGTGATCTCAGAAACTTACAACCTGAATAATTTTATAATTCATTTTTGCAGCTAAGATCAATGTCCTTAAGTAATGTAATTTTCTTAGGCAAAATTATCTAACCAGTTTCAATATCATTTTAAATTGTGATTCATAAACCAGTTGCACATCTCAACTCTTATAGAGATAATTATAACTATGTATGTATGATCATTAACATGTTTAACTATTCCTATTTTCTTAAAAATACCAACAAATATCTTACATCTTATTAACGGCTTTACGTGTTCTAATTTGAGTTTTTTTTTTTTATTTCAAAATAAGTTTCGCGAACATGTTTGAAATCTTTTAGCTTCTAGTTTCCCCTCTCTATTTAAATTGTAACACAGTTTCCTTTTCATTCTTTAAACAAACAAAAAAAAAAAAAAAAAAAAAAAAAACAACAAAAAGAATTGCAACATGTTAGTATATACATTAAAAAATAATTATTTTTAATAATTCATTGATAATAAATTAATGTTGATTGCAATTTTTCTTTTTTCTTCATTTCATAATTACATACGAGTAGGCCTGTATTTAAATGTGCAGCATGTGGAAAACTGAACAGAACATAAAAGCACATGTAGCACGTATTGACACATGGTGTTATATAAAAAATATATTTATAATATGGTATAATTGTTGAAAGAAGAATAAAAAGTAACCTGTACTAATGTATTTAAATGTTGGAATTTATTTTTTTTTCAGGTCTTATTTAAATGTTGCATTAAAACAAACATAAGGAAGTATAACAAAAAGAATTATAAATAAAATTATATTGGTTACTGTTAAAAATGTTAAATACTTTTCTTTATTAAATCAATTTTTTATATATTAAAAAAAATGAAGAAATAATTAAAATTAATTGAGGGAATTAATAATCAAGCATTTTCAATTATTTTGTCCCATCTTTTTTAAAAGGATATTCTTTAATTTTTAAAATAGTCCTTCCTTTCTGGAAAAAATTTTAAATTCTTTCAGCCCTTTTATATTCCCTTTTGAGAGAGGCTAACAAACTATAGTTTTAAAAATGACACTTTTTAAGATGATATGGAAATATTAACTTTTTTAAAAATGTCCTTTATTAATTGCGTAAAAAAAATTATCATATTTATGTTCCTTTAAAATCATAATTTTTTGTTCATCACAAAATTTTATATTCTTCTTAAATATCCCTTTTAATAAAAATATTATTTCCCCCATAGATCGGCTCTGCAATTACAGTTCTAATGTTTAAACATTTGATTTAATTTAAAAAAAATGTTCAGTTCCCATATTCACATTTTTCCCTGGGAGATTTTTAATATATTGTTTTGGTTTTGTCACACCAAGAGAGTATAAATATCATTTCGATTTAGAGCATTAAACTCTGTTTTAGATTTTAAATAGATCGATTTAATAAAAAGTTGTAAAACATGACATTTGTGGCAAATTGCATACAGGGGCAGACAATTTATTTAGGCTGCAAAAATACAAACTAGAGGGTTTCTAATATGGAAAACTTAAAAAAAAATGTTAACAGTTTTCAGTTAATACAAAAGAACCTTGTTGGATCCAAGTGAGCCACTTTAATTGTAAATCTTTGCTTCTATGATAGGCAGCGGTGGCAAAAATACTAGGTTTATTACGCCCTTTTTTATAGTAGATGACTAAAACTTCTATGTAATACTAGGTGGGGTGAGATTTATTCAAAAAATAAAATGAAATTAAATCAAAGAATACACATTTTTCGACAATTTATCATAATTTTTTTAAACTTTAATAAAAAAAAACTTTCTATGCTTCCATACTAATTTTACAGTAGGTAAGTTAAAGGTCAATATTAGATTTATTTAATTTCACTGTCGAACTCCAGCGTTTTTATTGTTTATGAATTGTTATGCAGAAAAAAGTCATCAATCACCAAAATAAATCATTCAATTAGAATTTTTTTTTTAAATTTGCACCTCTCACCAAAATGGTTATATCAATTACCAATTACTGTAAAAAATTAAAAACAGAAAAATGTTTGCAATTAAAAAATTTATTAAATCAATGATGATTGAATGAATTAAAAATTTAAATAAGAAAAAATCTTACTTAAATTTTATTTTGGCTATTTCTTTTATTTTATTTTTGCTTGATTAAATTTTGATGTAAAGGAAAGAACTGTGTTAATTGAAAAATAAAAATTATGATCTAATTTTTCTGTGTACGCTTTTTGAAGCCTGCCTTATGTCGTCACAACCCACGCCGTACCGAAAGAGTTAAAGACCAATTACCAAAACTTAGTATTACTAATTTATTTAGACTAATCAAAATTAATTATTTGTTTAGTTTTTAATCTACCTTATATTCTACCTTTTTTTTTTCTTTCGTAAAGTTAGAAAATTTAATTTTTATTTTAATTAAAAAAGTTAATGGAGTCTATATAAATATAATGTGTATTGAGGAGAAAAAATGAAAAAGTTTTATTAATTAATTAAATAATAGAATCAATTAGTTTGAAAAATTCTGGTAATACTTTTGGTATTCAATGTTATTAATACGAGTAGCATGCTGCTACAAAATGACACTTTCTATTTTCACTCGAAAAACTCTCTTAAGTGGGCTACAGATCTACTTGAGTATATCACAAAATAATTTTCGAAAATTTCAAAACACAGATATTAAATTTAAGATGAAAGTAGCTTTTCAACTATATTAAAGTCTTTTATTAAAGTCTTTTATACATATATCATTAATTCCAGGAGATATCAAATATGAAGTGACCTTAGATCTTCCAATTTAGTTCATATTTGACATACACACACTTTATCCTAGACACCTTCGCTAATGGCACTTCGGAACCGCGTATTTTTGGCATTTTCATATACATAGCACGAAGGTTGACAAAGCTAAACAATTGAGAGCGAATAAAAAATAAAAAATCATTTAATTTTGTTTTAGCTTTCAACGAGACTTTTTTATGTCGCATGGTTAAGTAAAAACAAAAACAAAACACATAGCAGAGAGTGTAGGAAAAAATTATTATATTTTTCACATTTGCAGCAAAGAGCGTAAACAAAACAAGAACACTAACACATTCAAATTTTTACGTCCTCCCTTTGTGCCTATCGCTGTTTTATACCACCAAAAAAAAAAAAAAAAACTGGTTAAGTTTTTTCAAATCACAGAAAATTTGAAAATTTGTTTTATTCAAGATAATAATTCCATGAAAAATCAAAATTTTTCCCAAAGTCATATTTTTAGTTATCTATATGATTTGAAGATGAAGTTCGATTTCATTGATTTTGATGACATTAGAAAGGAAACGTAGTCGTCCTTAAATAATAATAATAATAATAATAATAATAATAATAATAATAATACAACTAATTTTTAGAAAAAACTTTTCCAAAGCAGATGCAATTTTTTCGATACATACCCCGTAGGAAATGTCACTAGTGAATAAGTACTGATTCACTATTGACATTGTCACCAGTACTAGTGACTTATTATACCCCCGACAATGCTTTTTTACTATAGACATTTAATATGTGCGTGTTATTGGAAATCTACTACTGACACTGGTAGTATTGAGTAGGTAGTTCATTGTAGACATTGTCACCAGAGATTCACTAGTGCATTTTATTAATTCTAGTCTACACTTTTAGTACTTTTATGGTGTAAATGTCAGTAGTGAAACTGTACTGTTACCACTGTTGACACAGTCACATGTACTAGTGACTTATTATACCCCCGACAATGCTTTTTTACTATAGACTGACGCTGGTACTATTGAGTAGGTAGTTCTTCTGGGACCATATGTAGACATTCTCTACATATTTATTTTAGTAATTAGTCTACACTTTTGATAATTTTCTGAAATAGACGTTGTTAATAAAACTTTTATTAACATTTGATGTTTTATTAAAAAATTAAAGAATTCATAACATAAGGTATTTTAGAAAAATATAAATTTTCTTTGCTCGAAGAATCGTCTTCAAATTTAATGTTTTCACTTATTTTAGATTTGCTTCGACCCATTTGCTTAAAATATATATATATATTTTTTTTGTCGCTGCAATGCTCCTCCTAGAGTTTTATCGGCTGCTTCACTAAAACTTGATATAACATCTGGATATGAATTGAAAAAATACTTTGGCGCCGAATTAAAACTCTTATTTGTTCTGTATACATTTTTTTCTCTTCAAAGCAAATAAAAAATGTGGACACTTTGTTGACAATGTTGCCAAGAAGTTACCAAAATAATCGACAAAACTGGTGACTTGGAGACACTTGTAATGTAATTAATGTAATTTCTAACTAATTTTGATTTTTTGACTAACATAGCTTAAAGTGTATAAAAACGTAGTTTAAATGTTTTTTAAATCAATAAAATTGGACATCTACGTATTAAGATTTATATGTTTAAAGCTACACACTCTTTGCGTAATAGCACAAAAGCTTAAATATTAAAAAAAAAAATAAATATATAATATTTTGTGTGAGAAAAAGTATTAAAAAAATTATATAAAAATTATTAAATAAATAAATAATTTTTTAAGATGCAATGAAAAAATTATAAATCAAAGGGGGAGAACATTTTCAATGATTTATTCAACAATTCTATCTTTTCTCTTTTTATAAAATTTTGGCTTTTTTCCGGACATGTTCTAAACCGATTTCTGATGTCCTCAAGAAAACCTATTACGTATGCCATGCCATTTTTTATTTATTTATTTAATGCAGCTATAGGTTCTACAACAGCTGAGAACAAATTACAGTTAACTATATATATTAAATACTATCAAAATTATTTGAATTTACCGGTATCAGCAAAATCAATTAGCTCATATTATTTATTCACTTCGAGGCATATTCTACGAAATGGATCAAAATCTGCAAAATTGAATCTATGGAAATCGATATAAAGTGGAACATGTAATCTAAATTGTCTATTTGGAACATTAATGAATACTTTACTAATGAGATATACGGAATCAATATTTTCATAAACAATATTCAAGAAAAATGTGAAGTTTGCAACGACCCTTTTAATGTGATGTTGTTTTTTAAAGTTGGCCAAACGGCTACGATATGGAGATATGGGGGAAGATTTGAATCCATCTTAAGTTCCGGAGGCAAAAAAGGAGAAACTGGTTTTAGACTGATTCAAGTTTACAAATGTAAACATTATATTGTTGGCCACAGATTACTGTACTGTATTCCAGAATAGGCCTAACTAATATAGTAAGTAAATAATCTCTTCGTCACATTTGGATCAGTGAATTCTTTTGATAACCGTTTTATATAACTTAAGATACCAAATGCCTTGTTCACAGTCATTATTATATGATTATTGAAGTGAATTTCCTATCAAAATTTACTCCTAAATCAATGACGGAATCAACCGCGGTCAATTTTGTATCACCAATGTAGTAATCATTGCAATTTCGGGAATATCTATAAAAAGACATACAGAGCCATTTTTTAAGATTTAGTTCCATTAGGTTGATATTGCACCAATTATTAAAGCCGAATATATCAGATTGTATAAAACATCTTCTTGTTGTAGTGACCATAATTTAAGAGCAACATATTGCAATTGAAACATATGATCACAGCAAAAGATAATAATTATTATGATTCCACCTTGTCATATTGTATCCGATTTTATGGTTTGTTTTTGTTTTATGTTATGGTTATAGTTTAACATATTATTAAACTATATTTTGATTAAATTTTATCATATTATTAACACATGTTATCATATAGTTATCCAATCTTATCATATTATTATTTCATTTTGAGATATTATTATTCCATATTGTCATATATTAATAAAAATTATTATTTTTTTAAAAATTTTATTGAAAGATTATATATATATATATATATATATTATATTTATTTGTAACATTTTACTGTTATAGGAATAATATGGAATAACTAATATGGGTTAAAAACAGTATATGGTTTAACAAGAAGAGAAAATACTGTAAATATTTAATGGTTGTAGAAGTAATGATATGTTTCATATTAACAGAATTTTGTTTTTGTTAAAAATATTTAAAAACATATAATTTTCGCAGTTAATCATATTTAAATTTTTATATTGAGTGTAAAGATTAAATGACAAAATTGAATCAAAATCATTGTTATCATGAACACAGAGTTATTACAGTTTAATAAAATTAACAATAAGAACATAATATTGGTGTAGTGATAATGCTGTAACCATGTTTTTACTCTGCGTGTAGAATCTTGCAATGTTGAATGGAATTAGAAAGATCATTTATAAAAAGTCGAAATAATAGTGGATCAAGATGACTACCTTGTGGGACTCTGGCAGTAGCATTCACATACCTAGATATTGTAATATTGAATATTAAACAATCATTTGAGGAAGTTAACAAAAAATCCAATTGCATCTAGTATAGCAATTAATAGATCGTGGTTAACTTTGTCAAAGTCTTTGCTAAATTCTAAAATCTTCTTCGAAAACCGGAATTAACATGTAATATTAATTCCATCAAGTTGGCAGATGTTGATAGTAAATAGTCAAATCCATGCTGTGTTTTTGATATTATGGATGAAATTTTAAGCGATAATATCGATGTTATAATTTTTTCAAATAATTTAGGAATGGCAATTGCAATTGTTTTGCAATTGCGCTTCTACTATCCGATTTATAAAAGGGAATTATATAGACGTTTTTCCATCTTTCTCCAAAAGTCAGAACTTTAGAGAGTTATTATATACGATGGCGGATCAATAAATCCGTGACTTTTCGAACTTCCCTCGTAGTTATATGAAATGCAACACTATTCCCATCAAGTACCACCTGTTAACAGACTACTGTCAAATTTAGAGCAAGTGACGTCATTTACTTTGCGTAAAAAATAGGATTATTCGGGGTCCTTAAAATAGGCATTTTTTGATCAACAATTTCATCGTTGGAGCTGAATCTCTTTCTACCGAGCCATTTCTTTAGATTTGGAAATAGGAAGTAGTCACTAGGGGCCAATTCATAGAGTTTTTCCACGTGTGCACCCGTGAATTATCTTGATGAAAAATAACTTTTTTCTTGGCCATATGGGGTCGTTTTCTCTTTAAATCCTCATTAAATCGGTCTAATAAGTTGGCATAACATTCGCCGTTTATTGTTTTTCACTTTTGAAGGTAATCGATGTGGATTATCCCACATGCATCCCAAAAAATCTGTTGTCATCACCTTATTGGCCGACAAACTTACCTTGGCCTTCTTCGGAGCAGGTTCATCCGGAGATACCCATTGTTTAGACTGCTGCTTGATCTCCGGAGTACAGTAATGGATCCATGTTTCATCCACAGTTACAAAACGCCGCAAAAACTCATTCGGATTGCGGTTAAACAACTCCAAACAATCCTTTGAAGTTGTCACACATTTACGTTTATGGTCAATTGAGAGCTATCGCGGCACACATCTTGCAGACAACTTTCTTAAACCCAGCTGATCATTTAAAATCGAAACCACCCTGCCGTATGAAATGCCTATGACATCAACAATCTCACGCACTTTTACTCTTTGGTCGGCCAACACCATATCGTGGAATTTTTCGACATTTTCGGGTGTACTGACCTCAATTGGCTGTCCAGAACATTCAGCGTCATTTGTACTTGTGCGACCACAATGAAAGTCAGTAAACCACTTTTTTACCATTGAAATCGATGGTGCAGAGTCCCCATAGTATTTATCGAGCTTTTCCTTGGTTTGATGAACTTTTTTTGCAAAAAATAATGTTTAATGAGCACTCGAAATTCACTTTTTTCCATTTTTAGAAAAATACACGAGGTTGTATGTTTTGAACAGCTATTAAACGCAAAGTAAATGAAGACACTTGCTCAAAATTTAACAGTAGTCTATTAACAGGTGGTATGATGCGAATAGTGTTGCATTTCATATAACTACGATGGAAGTTCGAAAAGTCACGGAAATATTGATCGCCATCGTATATGAGTAAGAGGCATTGCTAATATTTCTGCGCAGTTTTTCAGGATGCAAGTGGGAATACCATCAAGAGCAGGACTGAATGAAACTTTTACACTTTTCAAATATTTTAAAATTGTTTCAACATCCAGAGACAATGTACATATATTAATCGATGGTGAATGTGGAATAGCAAATAGATACGTCCAATAGAGGAAAATCTTCATGCGAAAAAATTTATCCAGTAATTTTTCACTTTAAAGCTTTTTATTGAATTGAAGACCAAAAGATCTTCGGCAGTTTTTTTTAATCTTTATGGCTTTCAAATAATCAATTAAGTTATAGATATTGAAATTTATTTTCTTTTCCAAAAGATTGAAACAATATGTATCAAATGAAGGTCTCGTACTGCTCATTCAGACTAGAATGTCACCGCAGTTTCTTTGCATATGCTGCCCATTTTGGTAAAGGAATCAAAGATATGCAAAGTGCTGGCAAATCTTCTGCTAATATCTGCGGAACATATAAAGAGTCTAAATTAAAAAAAAAAAAAAATCTGCACCTCTAGATCATTAAAAATTTACATGATATTCCCAAAATTTGTACATACATATCCCCACTAACAAAAATGTTCTTCATATAAAACCATAAACTCTTTAAAAAATGGTTTAATTATTTTCAATTAGATTTTTATTTCAATTTGTTCCCTTTTAAAATGCCGCCTATTCTATGTGACCTTACAAAATAATAATTTTCGGTAATAAGATTTTATAAACCTCATTGTTTTGTTTTCATGTTTTACGGCCAGCGGTAAGATCATTATGTTTTGTAAACATTGCCACAAACACTCTAACGACTCATTGTCATAATTTGTTTTAATGAGTGTTTAAATATAAGCACCCTGTACTTATAAAAGACATATGTTGCCAATATGTGTTTTTAAATACTCTTATTAGAGTTGTTTTTTTTTTATAGAAAAAATAAATAAAAAAAAAAATTTTATGCCTAATAAAATATTGCCACAGACGTCTATGAACAATTAAATTTAAAAACATTCACGCAGACGGACGGTCATATCGGAGTTTTTAATTTATATTTCAAGTATTTCTTTTTTCCTTTTCTATATTTTTTTGATTTGTTGCAATTCAAATTTAATGTGTGATAATTTTTCAGCAAATTTAATACAAAGTTTTGTTTTTAAGTACCTACGAAAACGAGTACATAGTAAAATAAAATGTATGTAATTGGCGACATATGATAAATACAGTAATGAATTTACCATACCATTCGGTTGGTAACAATGACAGTATATTTTTTACAATATTACTGACTTCAATGTATGTAGTTTTAAGTCTCTTATGATCTTTGTAATGCAAAGAAAATCATAGTTTCTGAGCAGATATTGAACAATCTCTTTATAAACTTTTGTTAACCAAAATGTGAATTAAAATTATCTAGACTTACCAAAACTGTTGGGTTTTAATTGGAATTTATATATTTTTGTGTATTGGTGTGTGACAATAATTTTCATAAATTTTTATTAAACTTATGAAATGTTTGTGGGAATTTTTCAGGTAACAAGCAAACATATGACAACAGTTTAGATAAATTGTGTGTATGGGTTGCAACAAAAATGCTAGTGGGGTCTGTTAAGATTAAAATTTAGTAAAATTAATAAAATCCAACAGATTTAAACAGGCAATGGAATTAATTAAATTGATAAATATTTTTATAACTATTCGTACATTAAGTGGTTTTAATAAAATAATTAAAAATTACAAGAGAAGTATTCAAAAATATTTATAAAAAAAAACGATCAAAATAACTTGACTTGAATTATAAAACTAGTGTCAAGAAAATAAATGAAGAAAACTTTTTAAGGTGTCCTGTAAGTAATAGGGAAATGAAAAATTAATATATGTATGTATGTATGTATTTATATATATATATATATATATATATATATATATGTAAATTTAATTAATCCCATTATCTGTTTAAATCTGTTGGATTTTATTAATTTTACTAAATTTTAATCTTAACAGACCCCCACTAGCATTTTTCTTGCAACCCATACATACAATTTATATATAACCCAACTAAATTTTGTTGGTCCTTAAAATTTTTATCTTTCAAAAATTTTTGATGCGCCTCTACATTTTCGTTAAGCATTACAAACACAACCTATTTATCCCAATTATGGTCAATTTCGTGCTGTCCATACGATTTGCTTCAGCAAAATTTGTTTTCACAAAATTGTTCTGTTTTCAACTATCAACGACATTTGACTTAAACTTATGGTCCCGATCAATTATATTTATCACCGTTCTTATAACTATATAACCAAAATTTATACAAATTGCAAATACTATATAAAAATAAAGAAACAAATTTTACGATTTTTCAAAAAAGTTCATCAAATTTTTTATTAGATTTATTTTTAATGCTCCTTTGAATAATTAATAACAAAAAACTAAGTTCACATAGTAATCCAGGTTATTCAATTACAAATTTTCGCTCTTGTTTTGAAAACTTTGAGGCTACCTACTGCATTGACTATTTTAGCGCAAAATGCGAATAATTGCAACAAATATAAATCATTATTTTAAAATTTATATTCCGTTGAGTTGCACAGGCCCTGTCCAATAAATCAAACAAAATTAAAAAATTTTGTCATCATAATTCGAATACTTTGCATGTAACTTTTGAAAGTCTGCTCAACAACAAAGAAGGTGTAGAATTTATCCACAAAGTCTGATTAGTTTATATAAGATCGCATGAGATCAAAAAGTATAAGCGAGCGAACAAAAAGTGTAGGAGGTGAAAAATAAATATGGACTAAAATTATGTTTTACCAACTTTTTTTTTACAATTACATCCAAAATAAAACGTTTTAAAAGTTCTATGTGATTGGTGGAGGGTATTCAAAATTCAGCACTGCATACTCACTTTTTTATAATACTTCCTTTTTAATACGCACAAAAAACCACAAGTTTTTTCAGTTACATGGCAAACACTTAAAACGCTTTCTTGGTTGACACTTTTTCAATATTTGCATTAATAATTTCTTAAATATAACACTTACACCCGGATGTAAAAGAAACTGAAGAAAAAAAAATATAAATATTTTTTCATCTCCTGAAGAATAAAATAATAATTCTTTAATAACTTTTGTAACTGAGCGCAAAAAAAAATACTGAGCAAACTATAAAAAATGTTTGACTTTTTTTGATATATGGGCATATCAAAAATTTTTGATTTTAGGCCTTACATATACATATATATACATATATTTACATATATATATATATATATATATATATATATATATATATATATATATATTGCTTAGGTTTGGATAAGACACCACGAATGCTGATGAAGTGTGTAGCGGCACAATACGTATTTCATTCTGCTAATATCTAATTATAGTCCACAAACTCTGCTTTGGTACTGCCAAACAGAAACAACAAGGCAATTTACGATTAAAAATTTGTTTGTATATATATATATATATATATATATATATACATACATATATATACATACATATATATATATATATATATATATATTATATATATATATATATATATATATATATATATATTATATGTTTACTAACTAGAAGTTTAGTGTATAATTCTGGTAAATATTATTACTACTAAGTTAATCAAGTGAAAGTTATAATATTTTCGAAGCTTCATAAATTGTCTTTATTCTAAAAATCGCGATTTTAAAAAATTTTACAAAAAAATGAGTTTTACATCTAAGTTATTTCTTCATAGATTATATGAAAATACGTTTTATTACAAAGAAATGTTATTTGATATTGTGATTATTTTTTAACCCATATAAATTTTTTCGATCCATAAAATTTTTATCTTTCAAAATTTTTTGATGGGCCTTTACACTTCCATTAAGCATTGCAAAAACCTGCTAATTATAGCTATTACATTTAAATTCATGTTGCCTATGTACTCGTAATGTGCAAAATATGTTTTGACAAAAGTGTCCCGTTTTCAACTATCAACGATATTTGTCGTAAATTTATGGTCCCGATCAATTATATTTATCACCGTTCTTATATCCAAGATTTGTCCAAATTGTGATTTGCTATATAAAAATACAAAAACAAAAAGTGAAATTTTTGCGTAATTTTCATACAATCCATAAAAATTTTTTAACAAATTTACTTTTAATGCTCCTTCGATTTTATTTTGTAAAAAAAAAAAACAAAAACTAAGTTCACGTAAGAATCATTGCGTAACTGAAAATTTGTTTCGTGTAAAACTTATATTTTGAAAAAATTTCGCACTTGTTTTTCAAACTTTAAGACTATCTACCGCGTTGACTATTTAGGGCACATCAAGGTGATATAGCACACAATATGCACAGTTACTGCAAGTATCTACCACTGTTCCACAATTTGTATTCCATTGAGAGGCGCATAGACCCCGTCAAAAAAAAATTAAGAATATAAAAATTTTGTCATCAAAATTCGACTACCCTGTATTTAACTGTTTTAAGTCTACACAATAAAAAAGAATGTGTCAAATTTATCCAAAAAGGCCGATTAGTTTATGTAAGATCGAATGAGATCAAAAGGTCTGTAAGAATGGGAAAAATTAAATAATTTTAAGCCTGTTTTTCTAAGTTTCTGAACTTTCAACAACAATCATGATTACAAAATGAAAATATGATGCTAAAATTTTTCACCCTATTAGTCTCAAGTCTTGTGAGTGCAGATCTGTAACTCGTTTGTTTAAACTGAAATAACCAAGAGGATTACTAAGGTTTAAAGTCAGTTTCACCCAATTTAAAAATTTTTGATAATGGCCCATATACTCTTTTTCAATATTTTCATGTTTCAAACAATTTTATGCATTTAACTCGTTCAAAGTAAACTTTCAGTTGTTTGTTTTTACATAAAAAAAAACCAACAAAAAAATTAATAAAAAACGAAAGCATTTTATTTGAAATTATTGATGCTGATGATAAGGAAAAAAAAAATAATAAAAAAAAATCACAATTAAATATAAAAACACGTACCAAAGATATGTATGGCCCCACTCAAATTAAGAGACATAGAGTAGTGTGAAATCAAAAGAAAACAACACAAAATAAATATTAAATTGAAGCAGTCATAAATACTCACAAAACATTGCAGCACTCAGTACACAAAACCCTGCAACAAAATGTTACCCTTTTGGATCATGTTTAATAAAAAATAAAAAAATTGGTAATAATTTTTTTTAACACATACCAATACAATTTTACATGCATCCTTGTACACATACACACTTACCATAAAATATTAAATATAGAATGAACAATAAACAACATTTGGTTGTAAGTATTAAACGTGCCTAATGCTGGGGCATAATAGAAACAATTAATGTCGACACTTACTTGAAAAAATCTCAACAAATGATGTTTCTCTAGCTACCTCCGCTTTCATCCCCATCTATATCTCCCCTCAATCAGCAGTTCTCGCTCCTGGTTTTATATTAAATTATGTAAATCTGCTGATAATGCATGGAGAAGAAGAGTCGAATTACAAAGAAAAATTAAAATTAAGAGATTGGAACTAAAACTTTGGGGTCCAAATGTTACTCCATTTTGCATTCATACATTTGCGTAACAAATGTGTGTTTTTTCAGAGGCACAACAGCATAAAAGTAATATTTTGTAGGTAAAATGTTTATCTAGGTTTTAGTTAAAAGACAGTGGTTTGAAAATAACTAAATTAATGAAATGAACTAAATTTTTTAATATCTTTTGTTATAAATATTATTATCATGCCAACCAAAAATATGTCAAACCATATTTTTTTTTCATGGGCTTCAAATAATCCAAACTGTTAGTTATTTTTTTCGTTTCAAACAATTTTAAGAATTGTGGCATCAATTTGTTATAGCATATTTTGGTTAGTATAGCAGTTCATTTTTGCATATCTTGGGCAGCATATCTTGTCCTATTTTTCTTATATTGGAGCATATTTTAGTAGTTTAAATGGCTTAATTTATACTCAAGAGCTTAATTTTGCATATATCACACCAAAAGCATATTTTATACTCAACAAAATTTTTAGCATAAGAAATTTGCCATTAGTGAAATTTTCATTGATGGGGGGTATATTGACATTTATTCATCTAAGACCCCTTAAAGTATATATATTCTGGGTCCTCATAAAAATCTAAGACTATCTAACGATGTCCGTCTGTCTGTTGAAAGCAGAATAGGGCTTGGAGTGGACATCTTAGGAGGACGAAATTTGGCTCAAATATTTGCTTATAAAAAAGTTATTTGGTATTGAAAATGAGCAAAATCGGATCATAAACAAAAAAGTTATGGATCATATACTAAATAACAGGGTGTCTGTAGTAACTTTAGTTTATATTTTTTTCCGATAGCACGTACATCAAGTAAGTTTTGTACGAATAGTTTAAGGACCAATATAAACTCGAGAACCAAAAATGGGCCACCTTCCATATAAGGTGAGACATCAATAAAATTTTGTACAAATAGTCCAAGGACTAATGTAAATTCGAACAAAAAATGGACGTGATCTGCCCATTTCCAAATTTTTAGGTGACTTTTTGCTTTTATACTTTTTTTTTTTTTTTAATTGTATTCATAAATAGTTCTATGGTTATTGAAGTGTATTAAAAATTAACTATAATGTTCGATTAGTAAGTCCATAAAATCATTGGTTTGTATAATGAAGCGCCGTAGGCGAAAATTTTTTTTAAATATAAATAATTTCGATTTTTTGTACGAATAAATACACAAAAATACTTAAATGCATAATTCTGTAAAAATAAAATTAGTAATAGCAAATAAGAAAAAATTTTATTCGTTGTTGAAATACTAACATTTTAGCTTTTTGAGGAGTTAAAGGAAAAATTTTGAGGCTAAAATCGAAATAAAAAGGCTATATTTAGCATTAATAAGGCTAAACTGGTAACACTGTTCTTGAGTTATGATGAAATATACTCGTGTAATAGACTTATTATGGGCGAAATATTGAGCACGACCATAAAAACAGAATCCAGAACTGTTGAAAAAAAAAAACTGAAAGCAGATTTGTGTTTATCACATCAAATTTATCAAAATTTTTCGTCTTTAAGGGAGAATTTTTTATTTTATTTTTTGCCAACCAGTGTTATCTAATAAATATTTAAAAAAATGTTTAGAAAAAAAATTAACGCTTATTAAACTTTAAAGCGAAATACATCTTCTTTTGGAATTCCACATCTCAAAATATGAGAATTTGGTGAAAGTGTAGATTATTCTCATTATTTTGATGAAAACTGCATAAAAAATATCAAACTAATGGCCCTGCTAAGTTATTGACAGAAAAATAAGATGGAAAACTCTCTCATTATGCGTCTTAAAGCTTCCTGAATGACGAATTTAACCGAAATTAAAATTTTCAAAACGAGTTGAAATTTCGTCAGCTAAACAAAAAAACGTGATTATACCAGAATCATCGTATAGAAATATTTAAATTTTCAAGTTGTCATTTCATTTGCCCATTTTTTTTTTTTTTTTTTTTTTTTTTTTTTTGTGGCCTTCAGTCGCGTATTTCCAGTCTTTTATTGAATATTTGTATTAATAAACAAGTATATTTTCTCTCCTTCTAAACCACTGTTCATACTTCATGAGCGGGTGTTTTAAAAAGATTCTTACTTCAATACTTTCATTCACTTTCAGCCTCTAACAATTTAGAGTCGAAATAAAATTTGTTTTTTCTGAAAAATTCTCGGAAAACACTTATACTAAATGCGATTAGAGTACACACATACATAGACAGAGAAACAAGAGATAATACCACAAACAGTAATAAATTTCACGCTTTTCTTAATTTTACTTTAGTTTATTTTATTTTTATACTTTTCAAAATTCAAGATATTTTTAAGTATATTTAACTAAATGAAAATAAGGAATGGTAGACAAACCAAAATACATCTTCAAATGAATGAAATTGTATTTCTTTTTTTATTTTTCATTTGAAAGCGCGTTAAGGCGTTGACAATGAGTGTTGAAAAACTGAAGCAGATAAGATTCCTCAACAAATAAAATTTTTGGGGGGAGATGATTGTTGTATTAAGACTTGAAATTGGTTAAACAAACCTATTAAATGAATGAACAAAACAAATGAAATAGAACTGAAAGGATCAGCCAGACTACTGAAAATTAAATTGAACTATGTTTAGTTAGTCCCCCCACTGCCAAATGGTGGGCAATAAATTACAAAACAATTGCCTAATTTTTGTTAAACAATAAGTAATGAACGAAGGAGATATGGAAAATAACAAAAGTTGTTGTTGTTTATTTTAGTTGCCGTTTGTTGTTGTTTATTTAACGTACTAATATTAGTTGCTTATGTTAGCTAAGGTAATTTCTTATTTAGTTAAAGTAGATACGAGTATATTTATCGAACCTATTTTTTTTTAATTTTCTGTGGTTCCTATGTGTTCTAATTTTCAATGCAGAAAATTTTAAAATTTGTGTATATTTTTTATTATTTTTTTTTTTTTCATTTTTCTTTCTTGACATTTTGTTTATTTTTAAATGATAGATTGAAGCCAACATTGAAGGGAGAGAGAAAAATTCAAAATAAATAGAAAAATACTTGAATAAAATAAAATGTTTCAAAACTAGCAAAAGACTAAGAGCATTTAAGTTTATTTCACTTTTCTTTAGGTAAGTTGTGTTTAGACAAGAACAATTTTTTCAATTTTATATATACAGTGGCCAAAATAAGTATTCGACATACCATTTTATTTCTTATAATAACGTTAGAATTTATATACTTATTGAATTATTTTGAATAAAATGACAAATATTTATTTAAAATATGTGCATCGTTCTATTTTGAGTAATATTTGCTCCCAAATGCACAGAACTTTAATGAGCGCTGCCATTTTTTCAACTTATCACGAAATCAAATGAAAAAAAAAGTATTCAACATGTTGTTTATTTGTCCATTTCCGATATAAAATAAAAGACTCAAATAAAAGCAACTACAGTTGAAGCCAAAATCTTCATAATTAATCATTTTTAGCAAGGAAAATCGAAAAGTTTAATTGTAGCAAAAGCTTAAAAGCTAAGAAAAATAAAAACTAAAATTCACTGGAAAATAAATCTGGTTTATAAAAGCTGGTTGAAGGTAAAATTTTACGTTTAAAATGAAACAAAATTACAAACTAAATACATCGAACATGGCTAAAGATAGTAAAAAATACTTGGGAATACGCGTTACATTATAGAAATTTAAAGTATTAAAAAAATAATAAATTTAGAGCCAGGTCTGGTATAAATGAGCTTCCACATCTCAAAAAGGATATAAAATTGAGATTATAATTAGTAAGAGGATATGCCAAGAGGTCGAAAAATTTCTGAATGTATGAAATGTTTACAATTGGGATCAAGCTAAATAATTTCGTATGCAATATCAATATCCTAGTCTATCGAAAGTCATACACCTAAAAGAGAGAAATTAGGTAGCCACCGTAAAGTACGTTGACTGAAGTGTTATGATTAGTGAGTATGAGACAGAGTCTGAAGTAGGTATTTTAGTATTTATAGATGGAATAATGGATCATCGGTATTATATAATCATTTTAAAATAACATTTACCTGAAAGTGCTGAGAAATTAGGAATTTCCGACAGATTTAAGTTTACCAGTATAATAACCCATTTTGACACAAATATAAATCTAAACTTTCTCTATAACTACACGAACATAATAAAAATCCCATATAATCACCAATGAATATTTCTGTATTTTTTATAAAAAAAAAATAGAATTGTTTGAATTTCATGAATAAAAATGATATTAAATTGATATTGTACACAGAAGAAAAAATAAAAATGGATTTCAATTACGAAATTGCTAATATTAATTAAAATTTTCTTTGATTTTGCTCCAATCATCAAAATAATATTAATTAATTCAAAATAATTAATTTTAGCATTCAATCAGCATTTTAATTAAATAAATTTTATTCATAATAGATATTTTGGTAAAAACCAATTACAATTTTAATCGATGAAAATCGAATTTTTCCGAAATAAAAATATTAAAATTTGCATTAAAAATATTTACTGCAAAATTACATACAAATGTATGTATATTGTTTAATGTAATATTTTACAAAAATATATGAATATACATTAGAATTAAATACAATCATAATTTTTCCATAGGAAGAACACGTCAAACCGGTCAAACCGGGACGTTCCAATACAGGGAAAGGTATAGTCTAGAAACAAGTTATCAATAAAAAAAATCAATACATGAGGTTGATTGCTTGAATAATAGTGAAAAAATGTTTACTAATCTTGAGTATTGAAATAGTTTTCGAATGAAAATCCCAAAATTTAATTTATGACTACATTATCTGAAATGTTCCCGCCAGGAACATTTGAGATAACAGGAAAATTATTAACACTAACACCAAACATAGAAAATCATACTTACGGAAGAATTTGAAAAATTATTGCATTTAGTATCTCCCCTGATATGTATTGAGGTCAAAACTGGATTCAAATAGCCAAAACTTGCTGATACATGGCGCAAAAATATGTTCGATTTGTATACATACAATTTTTTTGTTTTCAAAATGTTTTTCTTTCTTGATTAAATATTATTTTAAGTTGTCAGTTTTTGTGAAATAAAAGCTTTGTTCCCGTACTCTAAATTGGGATAATGAGAGCTATTTTGAGAGAATATATATTTTTTTTTTTTTTTTGTCGAAACAGCCCAGAATATTTCTTCGGGTAGATTTTGTAAATTGTCAAAAAAAATTAAAAAATTAAAATATACAATAAAAAATATGAATTAAAATGAATAAATCAATGCTGAAAAATAAAATTACATTCACATATGAATTTTTAAAAAAATTTGATATTTTATTTCTGGGTAAATAATTTGGATTTTTGTGTTCCCCTACTTTTGTACGTTATTAAATTTTTATACGAGAAAAATTAGCTTTATCTCATTTTACCGCACTTTACCCAAAAAGTACAGAAACAAACCTAATATATGTAAATTTAAATACAAACATAATTTTTCCACAGGAAGAACACATCAAACCGGACATTTTAGAGGAACGTTCGAACACAGGGGAAGGTATAGTCTAGAAAAATTAGCTTTTTCTCATTTTATCGCACTTTACCCGAAAAGTACGGAAATAAATCTAATATATGTAAATTTAAATGCTGATTTTTTTAATTAATAAAATTATAAAATTTGTACAAACAATCAAAATTTATATTTTATTGAATAATTTTTTCTGTGTAAGTGCACTGAGCCAAAATTTATCCTGAATATAAAAAATAAAGAATAAATAAAAAGCTACGTGTTATTAGAAAATTGAATTTTTGTCGCGCTTTATTTTATTTTATTTTATTTTATTTTTTTTTTCTTGGAATTTTTAGTCATTATATAAATGTTTTTTGTTTTTAATTAAATTTTATTTTTACTAACTTTAAGATTTATGCACAATTGAAATATTAATATTCAAATAAACTTTAAACCATTTTTTTTAAACGTCTGAGAAAATTCCACTATTATTATTTTTTAATTAATTTAACATGGCTTACGTCGAATATTTTTGTTAGTCACTGTATACGTTTATACCTTTAAAATGTAAAATGAATAAAATATATAAAATTCTTTAGGTTATTTTCCCCATCAAACAGTAATAAAGAAAAAAAAAAGAAAGAAGTGAACCCCAAAATTGTTTTTCACTGTGTGTTTAATGTTTTTTTTTTTTTTTTTTTTTTTGTAAAATAATATTAAGAAATGAGGGAGCCATGCACTTAAAGAAAAGTTATTTGCGATCAAAGTGACTTTTTTAGAGAACAGATGATACTTCAATTTAAAGCTCAGGAAATTAAAAGTGCAAATGATCTTAAACTTTAGAAAAAAACCATTAATTGAGGAAAAATTGTTAATATCGTCAAGCTGGCTTATAACATATATCTTTTCCCATTTTCTGATGTAAATACTTTAGTTTGTTAAAATAGGGATAGAGATTAGTGGGTGTGTCATCAAAAACCATTAAAATTTAATGTCCAATTGAAGATGCTGTAAGGTAATAGCCAGTATGACCATTTTTGCATTTTTGTAGCTAAAATTAGCAGTTCTTACTCCGCTTTAGCCACAAAATTTTTCATTTAGCATTTGGTATATAATTTAACATTTTTAATATACATATTTAGTATTTTTCATAACAATGAAAAAATTATAACATTAAAACTAAATTTTTTATTGACTGGAATTTTGGCTATAATACGATTATAGTTTTTTTATGTGCATCAGTAGCTGGTAATCATGTAATAAATTACTTGAGCGTTAAAAGAATTATATTATAGACATTTGGAATGAGCAAGCAAAATATAGTTAAGCAGATAATGTAGTATGTTTTGTGAATTTTTTAAAAAAATAAAAACAAAAATTAGGAACAATATATTATTAAATAATTTAATTTATAATGTTTCCAAAGTTTTGAAAAAGATTTTTTTGAAATGATAGTATATTCATTGAAATACTTATTTTATGAACTCACATAATTATGATCAAATAAATATTATTTTAACATGATATTCAATTTATTAAAATAATGGATTTTGAAAAAAACTGGCCGACCATAGGTTACTGGGTACGTATATAGTATACCCAGTAACCTATGATCAATTTATATAGTAGAATTCATAAAGTGAATTGGATGGCTTGGGAGCAGCAGATAGGAGCACAAAATGTTGAGAAATGTTTCTTTATGGCTGCTTATACTGCTTAGCAACCATTTCTACTTATTATATTCTTATCTTTCTTCTGTGTATGCAATCGATTCTGTTTTTATGATTACATACATAAGTAACAAATTAATCAAAATTAGAACGAAATGAAAATATATCATTGAAAAAATATTTTATTAATTTAGTATAATTTTTAGCTTTTTTGAATAAATTTTGACCATTTTTTAGCTTTATTTTAAACACGATTTAGCTGAAAAAAATTTTCACGTCTGATCATACTGGTGAAAACAAAGAAGATGCTAGTTTTCCTTAAAGTGATAAATAGGTTTTAGCCTATAGACGAATAATCCAAGACTTTCATAAAAAATTTCCATAATTCTCGTACGTGAAATATTGAATTATTGAGATTAATTTGAAATTATGTCGCCAACACGCTAATGTCCTGTATTCAGTCATACATTCAATTTCTCAAGGATCAGACGATCATAGGTGTTATGAGCGTTGGCTTAATAATAACTTCATTACAGGACAAAATTTATTTGTTTGGATAACATGATAAGATAGAAGTTTTGCAAGACATAAAGTCTAAATACACAAGTTAACAAGAGAATTCACAGTGAGGCAGAATCGAAATTTTTTGAAAATAAGAGTGTGGACACTTTTTCGGCAAAAAACACAAAAAATCATTACTTTTCAATTTTAAAATCGGTTATTTTTGGACTTGTAAGAGACATGTACTTCAAAACTTTTTTCTTTTTTTTTTTATTCGATAGATAAATTTGTTGCTTAACTAACTGGGCAAAATTTTTAGAAAATAACATAACTATTGAGCTATAAATTGAAAAAACTGTACCAAGATTTGGCAAAATTGAAAAAGTTGAAATTTCAAATGAAAATAACTTGAAAACTATAGGAGATAAATAGCATATTCAAGCATGTTTTCAAAGACCTTTTCGTGAGCTCTAAGATGGTGTAAAAATATTTTAAATCGGATAAGAAAAATTCTTAAAGCGGTTAAAAATCTTGTATGTCAGAAGTACACTATTTTGTTTCCCAACAATTCCGCTCCTGGGGACTTCCTTCCAAACTAAAAATTATACACTCCTATACTATGCCTATGCGCTACTTTATGTAAATCTAACCAGCAGATTAGAAATTACAAATTTATTTACAAAAAATTTCGATTCTATCCTACTGTGGAATAGAAAAAGAAAATAGTTTAGTGTGTGCATTGTTTAGGTATTTGTACATTTTTTGCCAGTGAAATTTTCATTGATTTGTAATTTCCATTTTTAGTTTTCATGCAATAGTTACATCATATGCAAATTTTGACTTAGCACCCTCTCATTTTCTAATGGTTATGTGCGTGTTTAAAAGGAAAATTTTTAAGCCTTGAACTTAAAAATCTCCTGGGGGATAAATGGAGCAAGATAGAATGGTAATTAAATTTCTTGTAGCACTACTTGTTCTCTACAAAACATAATGAACACATTTACTCTTGCTCTTACCAAGATACAATAAAGCCCCTTGGGGAAGCATATTTTCTTTGGTCATCAATGGATTAAATTTTAAACATGTAGGCAAAGAACTAAAATTTGAAATGAATATTTTTTAAATTAATTTAAAAGTTCTTATAACTTTAAATTAAGATATTTGAAAAAAGTAACTAATTTTAAATTAAAAATTTGAAAAGAAATATTTAAGAGGACTAAATTAAAAACTTCAGCAGATGTCGTTCTGGGCTTTTGTTTCTCTAATAAGTTGGAAATTGTCAACAAACTTCACAAACATTTTAGAGTAAGACTACAGTGTGATCAAAAACATCTTAATATGAGTTTTAAAAGCTCTCGCGAATTAAGAGATTCAAAAAAAGCTTGGAGCATTTAGATAAAAATTTCAACTTTCAAATTATTTTAAAAGTTTTTGCAACTGTCGTTTAAAGTTTTTTTTCATCATAACCGCTTCCATAAAGCTTGAAAGCTTTTCTATTATGAGTATTAATTATTTAAAGAGACCCTATAATGCTAGTGCAGAGCTCTCTTAGGCTAATGTGCTGAACGGGTTCAAAAAACTTCTATAAAAAACTACATTCGGGGAGAAATTCAAAGCGAATAATTATGCTAAGATTAAATAAAGACGAAATGGTCACACAATCCTCGCTTAGATATTTTTTTATATCTTTAAAGACTATTGAATGCTAAATTTTCCAGTTGAGAGTTTTTAAAGGATAATATGATAATAATAATTCAAATAAATTTGAATAGGAAATCTTACGAAAACATTATTGTCGAATGTCGCCATCAAACAAATTGTTGCAAAGCTCTCACAATACTAGAGCGGAGAATTTTCTCAATTATGACGAAAGATTTCTCATTAAAAATGATTATCTCATAAAAAATGAGGTTTTAAAGCCGCTGAAAATAGGAGTTTCAAAACACTCATCAGATTTTTTATCGCTTAAATTTTGGAAGAAGTTTTCGTCAGAGGTGCCAGGAAGAACGAAAATATAAATGATAAGAAATGCCACAGAATGTCTAATTGTCTTTAAATATTCCACAAACTTTGGTTGGAGCTGTTTTCATTAAACATAACAATTAATGAAGCACCGGGACGCCGGAACTTTTTGCAGATATTCTAGATGGTAAATGGTTAGACTTCTTAAAATATTTATAACAAAATTTGTGCATCCACTAAATTTTCTCATCCATCATTTTTCCCAGTGTAGCATCAACATTTTTCCACCCAAAAACAACCGCAAATTAATTTATACAAATTTAATTTTATTTTTTCTATTTAATTCGGTAAATCTTAAAAATCTATTCTGTTTCAATTACTTTATATCTTCTTTATCGCAAGGCATCGCATTGCAGCCCCAACACAGCTATAATTTTGTCGTCTTCGATTCATGGCTTTTTCTTTTTATAGCCTAAATTCTTTCTTGCTTTCTATTTCACTAATATTTTCCCCCGTAATTTAGTTGTTCATCTTTTTCATTTTCAATGCAATAAAATAAAAGACCTTAAGAGTCTATTTATTTGTTCATTCGTGTATTAGAATGTCTGAGTGACTTTGGATAAAACGTGTTTGCTAGATGTTGCACGAGTAAATGTAATACACGTTGTTGTAACTATTTTGATGTTTTTGTTATTGTTTTTGTTGCCATGGCAACAAATTTTATTCCAACTTAAAGTCAATTTGCTTTGAAAGGAAATTTATGTGTGTTGTTTGTTTTATTTTTATTTTTACACATTTTTACCACACCGACATTAGCAGCAGCAGCAACAGCATCAGCAGAATCATCTTCATCCTCATTGATGCTGGCTGTAATAGAAATTGAAGCAAACAAAGAACTTCAAGTAGAAGTTGTAAGAAGTTTTTCCCTTTAGTCTTCAGTACGAATTTCTTAACCAAAAATAAACATATAAAATGCGTTTTTGTTTATTAAATGAGAAAGAAATATAAAAAATGTGGGTGTATTTTTTATGTTTTTTATTTATTTATTTAATTTTTATTCTATTAAATTTTTTTCCGAAATACAACGAATTTCCATCATTGTATTGCTCGTATAAGAAGGAATTAGAGTAAAATCAAATTCCATTTTTAAACAAATACAGCAAAAGTAAATTTTATTTTCAAATAAAAATTAAGATGTTGAAAGGTTTTTATTTTATTATTTTTCATAAAGAGGAAATGAAAGTAAAAATACCATAAAAGTTGGGAATAAAAGAAAACTGTGTGAACAAGAAAATAAAATTAAATGGGGAATTCCCTTTCAAGTATTGCGGAATCTGAGTTACAATACCCTAGAGATGGTGTAAAAATGCGATTAAAACCGCAAAAAATAAATAGTATATGGCTTCTTTCAATTTGAATTAAGGTATTAAGAATTTACTAGGATGTATTTTAAAGACTTTAGAAAAGTTTTTAAAGCGATAAATTGTAAATATGTAAATTAAGAAACAACTTGCTGTGCCGAAGCAATGTCGAACAAAGTTCTGAAATGAAGTATAGCTATCATTTATTTTGAAATGATTTCCTTCGCCAACTAAATCCTCCCTCTACTCTTACCTTCAAACAATATTTTAAGCCAAAAAATTAAAAAAAAAATAAATAAAAAAAAATCACAAATAAATAAAAAAATCTTTAACTAAACATTATTTCCTTTCATCTATTAGAAAAACTCAACTCTTTTGTTAGCAAATCAAACATTTCAAGATTCAATTTTAATTGAAGTCTCCAAAACTATTAAGCTTTTGTCAAATGTATCAAACTCACCCAAATAACTAAATATTTAATAATTTATATAACTTAAACTTATAATAAAAATTATTAAATTGCCAATAGGATGGAAATCTTTTGCGGTTTCCTCTTTTAGTAAAGAAAAATAAAGATAATTGTCAGTATATGCACATCATAAATATATGGGGAATTCTCTTTTTACGTTTACCTCTAAGAAAAAGACTTTAAGTCTCAAATATTTTTTAATTCTGTTTTTCAATTAAATTTTGATGCAATTATTTTAACAACTTGTGGAGTAAAACAACAAAAATTCAAGATCTGAAATGACAAATGTTGAAACCAAAATTTTCAAAATTTTAATTTTTTCATGTTTGTCGATCAGAAAATTTGCGCCGTTTCGGGTGTTGCAAAATAAAGAATAGAGGTTTATTACCCTTGTAATTATGAGTCGTTTGAGATACATCTCGTTAATGTGCTATAAGGGGTGCCCAAACTTGGGAAAAAAAAAATGTGTAAGAGGAGCACACTCACAGCGTAATTTTAATGAAGCTAAAGTTGCCACGGCAAAACATTTTTGTTACCAAAATTTAAAAAGAGTTATCAAATTAGAAATAAAATAACGAAAATTAAACATTGAAGTTATTTATGTAAAAGTTGATACGTGGGCGGATCAATAAGTCTGTGACTTTTCGAACTTCCCTCGTAGTTATATGAAATGCAATACTATTCCAACTGTTAATAAACTACTGTCAAATTATGAGCAAGTGTCGTCATTTACTTTGCTTAAAAAATAGGATTTTTCGAGGTCCTTAAAATAGACATTTGTTTGGTCAATAATTTCTTTAGCTTTGGAAATAGGAAGTAGTCACTAGGGGCTAAATCCGAAGAATATAGCGGATTTACGAATAGGCATCAATTCGTAGCCCATTACATAGAGTTTTCCCATTGAGACTGCACACGTGTTTATGGTCAATTGAGAGCAAACGCGGCACCCATCTTACAAACAACTTTCTTAAACCCAGCTGATCATTTAAAATCGAAACCACACTGCCATATGAAATACCTATGGCATCAACAATCTCACGCACTTTTACTCTTCGGTCGGCCAACACCATATCGTGGATTTTTTTTCGACATTTTCGGGTGTAGTGACCTCAATTGGGCGTCCAGAACGTTCAGCGTCATTTGTACTTGTGCTACCACAACGGAAGTCAGTAAACCACTTTTTTTTACCATTGAAATCGATGGTGCAGAGTCCCCACAGCATTTATCGAGCTTTTCCTTGGTTTGTTTGACGGTTTTTTTTGCAAAAAATAATGTTTAATGGGCACTCGAAATTCACTTTTTTCCATTTTTAGAAAAATACACGACGTTGTATGTTTTGAACAGCTGTTAAACGCAAAGTAAATGACGACACTTGCTCAAAATTTGACAGGTGGTATTTGATGCGAATAGTGTTGTATTTCAAATAACTACGATAGAAGTTCGAAAAGTCACGGAAATATTGATCCGCACCCGTATATATATATATATATATATATATATATATATATATATATATATATATTTATATATTTATTCAGGTTTAAAATATTTATTTTTAATATTGGTCGTAAAAAAAATTAATCTTAACTTTTTTTTAAATATGTCGAAAATGCTCAAAAGAAAAAATATTTAAAAATTATTTTTCCCAGCAAAAAAAAAGAAATGAAATAGTCCTGATTTTAACATTGTGTCGTAAGTGAAAGTAATTACTTAGTGCTGAAAAAGAGCTGCAGAATTTCTTTTTTAACCCATGGATGCTATGGTTGTAGAATGCTCCGTTTATTTTATTATTTTAACTTTGTTAAAAGTATTATCTTAAAGCACTTTTGTTTATTTAATTTTTCTTAGAAATTGTTAACCTTTTTTTCCTGATAAAAATACATTTCGCTCATTTACTTCAAGAACGTCATAACTCAAAAAAAAAACTAGTTTTATAGAAATGAAATTCAAAATTTGCAAATGCCATTTATCTTAATAGAAAAATTGGTGACCATAACAAATATGTACACGATATTCTTACAGAAGATAAAGCTTGAGTATTTGTTTATTTCTACAATAATATATTAAATAGATCTTTATTTGTAGAATTTCGTGATATTTTTCTACTGTTGTGCTCTCTGTAAAATCTGTAATCCTTATTCCTTTTTTTCCTGGGCTTCCTCTGCTAAATCTTCAAGTGGTACTAAATGATGCTTAATGACATCTTCTCCATGGTAAAGAATTTTGTGAACTATTGCGGTCATATTTCTCCAAGGATATTTCGTTGTATATATTCGTGCAGTTTCCTTCGCATAATCACCAAATTTTTTAGCATCAATTTGTTCATTGCACACAAGTACATTGATAAATGTTTTAAATCTTGAAATAAGATTTATATCAACACCTGTTATTTCAGATGATTTTTTGGGATCTGCAAAGAACTTTCCTGCTGTGTTCCCATCATTCGTATTGCCTGATCCTTGTTTTAGTTGATCTATATTCAATCTATATTTGAGAAATTCGTCTTGAACATGTTTCTTTTTTAAACTTCTTAACTCCTTATTGGTGTCGTTGTTTCTTATTGATCCTGTAGCTTTAAAATCCAAATCATAACTGATATTTAGCATGTGTTTCATAAAGAAATTTCGGGAGTAATTTCATTCAAATGGAAAAAGTGTTCTACAGACCGGTCCAGACAGGTACAAAAGTACATATAGGGTTAAAGAGGGTATTTTCACCTTTCTTTTGGTGGTAAAATTTGACTCTCAAAAGTTCTATTTTACTAAAACTCAAATTTGACTAAAATGTAGTACCTGAGAAAACATGTAATAACACAGCAGGTATAAACGGTACAATTACACATCATACCATTATTATAGACTATTATCCTATCAAAAAAATAAAAAATGCACCCAATAATCGCTAATAGTTTGCGAGAAAATATAATTTACTGCTAATCAAATTTATAAAAATCAAATTTTTTATAAAATATTATAAAATATTTATGACCAATATTTTTATATAATTTTTTGGCCATCTTGGCTTCAATATGTTTACTGTTAAATTTTGGAAATTGCTGTTAAAAAAAAAAAAAATTGGACTTTTGGCTAATGAAATTAATTTCTGAGGCATCATGCGGCGTCATCAACTATATCGTATAATTGTTAATTTGTATTTTAGTCATATTGATGTAGGTTACATATGTATGATAATTTTTTAAATATTGTTGAAAATAGAATTTTGGCAATTTTTTTATAATTTTTTATGTTAAACCGCCATAACACTGACGTCGTTCGCTAAAAGTCAATTACGCGAAAAAATTTGTGTTTCGCTAAAGACAACTAATACTGGTACTAAATAACATAAATAGCTTTTTTTTTTTTTTTTGAACCCCAAATTTCTGCATGAATATTATGATAAATTTAATTTCAAGAAATTTTTAATTTTCAAAAATATGCTATGAACAAAGTTTTTTTTTCTAGCTGTATTACATACTTTCATACATACACATATTTTTATCTACTTCTTGTTCATTGTTTGTTAAGAAAGATATCAGAAACGGAAATTTAATTTCAAATACTTTTACAGACAGTCTGGGAAGTAACAACAGCAATAGAAGCAGTAGCAGTAGTATGAGCAATAGCAAAAAATATAGCAATGGCAAAAGCAACATACCACAGTTTCCTAACAACCTTTTCATAGCGACATTATAAACGTTTTTTTTTTTTAGTTTTTATTCTTTTTTCAAACAACTGCACGTACAATTTATATATATATATTTGAAGTTAGACTGACGTCTTACAACTACTATCAAAGAGTTTTTTAAATACACAAAGTCATAGTAACGCTAAAGTGACAATATTAAAAAATAATGTTAACGTTAATACTAAATGAAATATATTTTTTTAGCTTGATTATCAAGTTCATTTTTTTTTTTTTTTTGTTCTTGTGCGGAAAAGAAAATAAAATTATGGTTTAGACGAATAAATGGATAACTAACAACTTTGAGATACAATTTTTTTTTTTTTCTTAAAAAGGCCTTTCACTTATTTCTAAGGATGTTAGAAGTGTTATTTAAATCTTGTTGATACAAAATATACTGAATAATTGTGGTATTTTTATTTAAATATAATTCAACAATATTTTAAAAATAAACCGCTCTAGATTAGTGGTAGAATGAAATCAGTTAAAATACATAATTGAATAAATATAACCGATCGTGTAATTGTAAGTTTTTACAAGTAAATTTAAAATATCATATTACTGTGTACTATATGTTCAATGCAATAGGTAAGACCTTTTCAATAATGTTTATTCTAGTTGATAAGATATCGGCAAAACACTGAGTAGTCTTTTAAAGTTTTATCATTCGATCAATTTGTCATAACTTTAATATTGCATTTTACAGTAAACAAAACCGTTTAAAATACACCTACAGCAAAATTTAAATTTAATAAATTCACAATTGTTAAAAATGCAGCTATAAATTTCATTTGTATTTTCCTAATATTTTTGAATAAAAAATATATTTTTGAGATGCTGGCTGAATTACTCAAAAAGAAGACAATAGCCTTTTATATGAATTCTACATTTCTATATTTTGTTAACTTTTATACAAACTAAAATTATTTAAAAAAAAATAAGAAAGAATATTATTTTTATACGAAATATTTGACACCTGTTTCCTTAAAAATTATATTAGGCATAGCAAATGAGTGCGTCCCTAAAATTTGAGATTTTTAGTTCAATTTAAAAAATTTAAATATCATATTTAAAGAAAAATGAGTTTATAAAATGCACTTTCATAAAGTTAATTTTTAAAAAATCTTTCTTATTTTCGAAATATTCAGGTTAAAGCCGACATAAGCCAAATGTAAACGCCGTCTGAATCATTAAAATTCACAAAGCCTTCCTAGAGATATTGCCATTTAAAGTTACATATTTTTGAAATTATTTGGTGTCCAAACTTGGTTTGGACAATAATTAACTACTAATTATCAAATTTATTTTGTATTTATTTTTGTCTTATGTCTATTTATACTTATGTAAGTTTTGAACTTTTTAAATGAAATGATATTTACATAAGTATTAAACAGTTTAAATTAAATTAAGTAACTGAAATCTTAAACGAAGCCCTTTGCTGTTGTTTGGGACAAAATCTTATAGCCTTTTAAATAAGTTTCGTTTTAAATACAAATTTTTGTAAAATCACTTTACTACTTACCATTAAACGGTGAGCATCTAATCTCAACCTAAATAAATACTGAATTCACTAATATATTTTTTTGTCCTTTCTTGTGTACATACCATCGCAAACAATCATAATTACTTGGAGTAATTATAATTGTTCAACAATCTCCTCTAGATCAACATTCAAATATATTTATATTACAATGTAATACATTGTAATATAAATATAAAGAAAAAATTTATAATAATTAAGAGGAATTGAGACGAAACTACTTCATCCTTTTAAATTACATTCCAACATTACATATGTAAAGTTACATAAAAGCTCTATTTCAGCCTTACCATCGTCTATACGTCCTAATCATTCATTTGGTTTTTGAGAAAGTAAAAGAACGAAATAAAATCTCAAGTTTTTACAATCTCGCAAAACTAAAAACTAAAATTGTTAAATACTCTTTTTCATTCGTTATTTCATGGAATTGTCGATATTTTTTTCTAAAAATTTTAACTATTTTCGAAAATTTTTGTTACTTAGAAAAAATGGTACATTTTTGAATATTATTATATTTTGGCAAAAATTTAAACTCTTTTATAAATTTTCTCAAGGTTGACACAATTTAAAAAAAAAAAATTCTTTTTTTGTAAAATTTTTAAATTTCCTTTTTTGGGAAATTTTTTTAAATTTTACTTTTTCTGAAAATTTTGATTTTTTGTTACTTTTTTCATAAATAGATTTCTTTAATTAGTGCATTTTTGGAATATTTATAATTTTTTTTTTTTAAATATTAGGAATTTTTCATAAAATTATTACTTTTTTTTTTTAAATTGCTACTTTGCAAACAAATGAATTCTATATGAAAATTTGTACTTTTAGTGAATGATAAGTTTTTAGAAAATGTATATTCTTTCTGAAAATGTTTAGTTTTTTTTAAATAGTACTATTCATAAACTTTTTATTTCTTAGAAAAATGGTACATATTTGAAAATTATTTTTTATTGTTTAATTTTTGGTATTTTGGTATTTTTTTTTGGTTTGGTTTTTGGTATTTTTTTTTAATTTTACTTTATACAGATTGATATTTTTTATGAATTATTGTATTTTTTTTTTTAATTACTTCGAAAATTTATACTGGAACGGTTTTTGAAAAATAGTACCTTTTGATATTGTTCTATTTTTCGAAAATTAGTACTTTTTCAAAAAAATTATATACTTTTTTTTAATTTGTAATTATTTGTGTATTGCGCCATTTTTTTATTTATTTGCACAACGTAGTATAATCCGATTTGAATTGCTTTAAAAAAAATTGTGACAATTCTGTGAAAAGAAGAATTTCGTTGGTTAAACATTACAGGTATTTATGGGATATCATTATAATGACCCAGTATAGAAACTACTTTTGGTGATGTGTATAAAAAGAAACAGAAGAAGTGAAAACAAAAAATATTAAAGGATTTATCGATGGACCTAAGTTCAAGTCTCCAGCAATTAATGCTTTGTAGAACCAAAATACGAGATACAAAGCTTTCAATCTATTAACATTCAGAAGATGATTAAAGTGATAATATAGTAACAAAACATAAAATAACATGTAAAATATTTTTATTCATATTTAATATAAAAAATCTGTTAACAAACTAATTATAACGTAGTGTCTATACTAGAGATATTTTTATCAAGACAAACATCAAAATCAGTGCGAATCTATACAAGGTAAACTTAGTTAAACAACTGATTATTATTTTTATTTGTTACAGTTGTCAAACAGCATATATAAAAAACCTTTGATGAATTCACCTTATTGTTTTTGTTTTTGTGCAACTGCTGCCACCTTCCATAAATTCGGGTTAATTTTGGTATTTGTCTTGATAAAAAATTCTCTAATATAGCCACTACGTAATCTTTTTTTGCAAAAATTCCTTAAATAACTTTTTCGCAAAACTAATTTACATGCAGTAATTTTAAACGCTTGAAAATAAATTTGTTCTTTTTCTCGTTGCTTTTAGCAACCATTTTTGAAGGACATCTAAATATATCAGAGATAAATTAAAATCGATTGATTAAGTAAATTTTCATTTATTTAACAACCAATGGAGATGTAGGGTATAACAAGCAATAGTTTTTTTTATAAAAAAATAAAACTAAAAAAAAAAAAAAATTAACATGTTAAAAGAAAGAGAAATTTCCTAATAGCCTTTGCTGTTGTTTTAGTAATTTTGCAATTACTTTTACATAGACATATAAACTTAAACACTAACAGACTTATACATGGTTACTAGCTGGCTGCCTCGTTTGGTTGACTGACTGCCTGCCTTGTTTGTTGGGCTGAATGATGTAAATAAACGGGATTTTTATTAACATTTTCAAAGTCACTTGCAACAGAGAAGACGATCGAAAAAATACATAGAAAACTAAAAACTTTAACTAGAACGAAATGGCAAAAAATGACTAAATATTAAAAAAAAAAAAATAAATATATATATAGAAGAAAAACAAACACAAAGTTAGCGTTAGCGACAACGACAGCGTTAAAGCCAAATGCCATATTGTCTGTTAAACAAACACTATAACACTCTTAACATACACTCAAATTCTTAGTCACACACATACATACACAAATTATGTATCCATGCATAGATACAATATTCACTTATAACTTGGCTCGATTATATGGTATGTACTTAACATTTTGCCTGAAATGACAGACAAGACAGCAGCCAGCCCAGCCAACTAGTAGCTCATCTAGCCAAGTATGGAACACAACCAAAATAACCCTATAGTCATCATTGTTATCGTCATCCTCCGCCTTAGTAGCAAACATCTAAAGTTTTACACAGAGTTTAATAAGTACTAAAATATATATGGACATAAATACATACATATATACTTACATGCATACATACATTCATATATATATATATATATATATATATATATATATGTATGTATGTATGTATGTATTCCGAAATAAAGATGGAGTAAAAAAATATGGGAGATATAAAACCTGAGCACTTGTCGCTAAAAAAAAAAACAAAATGATGCAAATTCCCGTTAGCAAATTTCTCTTGATATTAATAGTATACGAGGATGGGTTGAAATGTCCTTCTAGATAAATAAGAAAATACTTATATTAATATTTACGATATTTAGTTATTACCTAATTTTATTATTTTTACAAACTCTTCAGATCTTATCTTTATATAGTTATAGCTTGAAGCTAGCAAAATAATTTTCTCGTCGGGGATTGAAGTACTACTTCATAAATAGTTGACATTCAGATATAAGATGATAATCTGGTTCGACCTTTTAAAGTCTCTACAATTACTGCAATAGTAATTAAAAAGGTAACGGGTCACCTAATGACCGTTTTTATCGCTATCAAATATCTTTCCGATACGATTTATAAGTTGCATATTGCATCTCTAATTATATGAAGTCCACATGAATTTTATGCTTAATTTGCGCCATTTTTGATATTTACATATCTAATTTTAATAGTTATACTTCAACGTTATACTTCAGTAAATTTTTATCTTCTTCACACGTTATAAAAATTATTTTCACGAAATTAAAAGTAAATTTCCTGTTTCTTATTCTAAATGTTTATACGTTTGTGGCGAAATAAATTCTTTTTTTCTGCTCTTAAGCGATCACATAAAATTCTTTAAAAAAAAAAAAAAAAAATTAAAATGTGTGTTATTCTTTTTCTGCTTTATACCTTCATAAATATTTTTAATTGCTTCTTGATCATCAGCAGTATATTAATATTTATTATAAGTTAAAGGCAAACTTGTTCAAATTTACAGACAATTTTCGACATGCCCTCGTATTGCTCGTGTTTGTATTTGGCCATAGTGGATGCAATTTATATTCTATATGCATAAAATAAATATGTTTGTATATAAGAATTTTATTTTCTTGTTAGTTTTTCATTCTCATTTCTGTTTATTGTCGTCGTTTATAATTACATGGCGTCTTAATAAACCAATAGACCCATGGACCTTTAATATACATTATATTTCTACGGAAAACACTAAACGAAAATTGATTAAGGAGATTTTTTTTTCAGTTAAACCAGAAATGCTCCAAAAGTGTATGAAACACTATAGCTTACTATTTTAACGTCTATTAAAATATGAAAATTCTTAAAGAAATTTCGAAAATTCTACAAATGCGTTCCAAATACTACCGCCTGCAGTCCCGAGGTAAAATTTTTAATTAACAGAATCTTGGTTTTTGCATGAATTTGATAAATCTTGAATCGAAATTAATGCTTTCATTTAATTCGGGTAAAAGGACATAAATCTTTGCAATGTTAAATATTTTATTAGGAATTACAATATGAAACAAATTTTAATTTTGGGTCAAATATTGTCTGAATGATTCCAGCGTAAAATCAAAGTATACCATCAGATTATTAAAACCTTCAAAGGGTTTTGCAAATTTAGTTCGAATTTCGATTGTATAGACTACGGATATTATTATTTGTGAAATAAAAAAAAAAACATTTAAATCAGTAGATTTCAATGTATTTGTTGTTATTTATTATTTTGTAGAATGCAAAACTTCTATTAGATATTTACACCAGCAAAATAAGGCTAAAAAATTACTCAATCTCGGCATTTGATGGAGGGAAGCGAGTTTTGGCATATAGCTTCGCCTTGGTGTATTATACGTACTTTTAGAAGTCACCGATAACCACGTGTACGCTAGGCAGATAAAATGTTCAACCATTTCCGGTTCATCTAAATCCTCCCATAACCTGCGTACTCCGGTGTGCCCCTGTTACAAATATTAATTCTAGCTTTTATAAAACAATATACTGTAATCACTTCTTGAGATTTCTCCTGCTCATGACTATTAATAGTTTTGTTTTAAATGCAAAGATATATAATTTTGTAAAAAATAATAAATGTTCTATGATATATTTCGGATATCGGTCATTAATGAAGAAAATAATAAGTATGTAAGAGCTGGGTGATGCCATATCAAAATGAACAAAAACAGCTATTTTCGGATTTGCCATTTGATAAAAAAAAAAACTAAAAACTTCGCAAAAGTATACTTGCTTAATTGCTAATAACTTATACTATACAAGACAGAACCCTAATTTAAATTTCATATTGAAGTCAACGACATATAGAAGGTCAATGTTGGACATATAAAAATTAAATGTATGGAGAAGAGATGTCAGTATTATATATATTTTTTTTAAGAATTCTAAAATTACCGATTTTTGAGGTATAATGTTTTGATTTTTATATGGCTAGATTTACATTTGAACTTTTGATATAAATAAACTTTATACATATCTTTGTCTTTAATATAAAACATAAACTAGAGATTTATCATATATAGTTTAGGAGTTATTAGCAATTAAACATGTATATCTTTGTGAAGTTTTTAGATTTTTTCGTTTTTCATATGCTTGGACCAGAAAGGGCCATGAGACTAAAAGTATATGATTTGAGAAACATTTCCAATAGTCAATGTATGTGGGGAATTTCATTGAAATCGGGAATGTCAAGACATAGAATCACGCAGATATAATTCAAAACATGAACTTGATAACTTAAATAAATACTTAAATAAAATACTTTTTCAACTCTAATTACCTGGAGTATAAGACCTAAAACAGAATAAGGAATTGTTTGATAGAATTTTTAAACTCCTCATATGCATTTTAATTTGCAAACTAAAAGCGGCAGTACGCTGTACAAAGTCCATGAAATTCACAAAAAATAATACAGAAAATTTCTTTATATTTAGAATAAAATGCATGGGGACAACAAGAACAGCACCAATATTAGTATAAACAAAGAAGTAAAAGAAATAAACAAACATATACATATACCATTACTAGTTTTGCATAAGTATGTGTTTTTGAAATAATAATGCAAAGTTTGCCTTGAACTCTAAACTAACAACACTGCAGGCAGCTTAATTGAAGAAAAAAGGGAGAAATGTGACAGACTTTCTGCTGTTAACCAGACGCATTTTGCACATCTTTTTATCTATTTTAGTTTTTAGCATTATTTGCATCTACCCCAGCAAGAAACGCAGCAACAGTCCTGCTTTATTTTAATACTATTTGAGGTTGTGTTATAATGTTAGACATCCGCTTTTTGGCATTGCAATACGTTACCATGCGCGTATAAGGCAGGATATAAATTGGACAGAATTTGCAAAGAATTCAATGCAATTAAGAAAATTGGTGAATATAAATATTCCATAATCTGTCTACAAGAAATTTTAGGCAATATTCTTATAGCAATATCCATCCTCGACTTATTATTATTTAATCACTTGTTATAAATCCTTTTTATTGAAAGCATTTACACCTTTAAAACTCTGTTCCAATGTGCTAAAAACAAAATGCAGCTTGTTTTGGTTTTTTTTATTTTTAATGAAAAGTGAATTTTAAAAATTTTTTAATTTTTATAGTGAATATAATGATGTGCATACACATAGTATGATGGTTTTGTTTTTGGCTTGCTGGTTTGCGTTAAAAAAAAAAAATAAATAAAATACAAATACCAGACCCACCACCCAGCTTTCTCCCCGTTCAACACCCTACCATCTACAGCTACCATTTCTATCAGTTTGTTACTCTTAACTAAATGTCTTTGGATGTATGTAATATTAATTTTTTGTCTCTTTTTTTTGTAGTTTTTGTTTGTAAAATAAATATTATCTTAGCTTTTACAACAGTTGTACAAGAAAACTATTATGTGTGCATTACACTGTGTGTGTTACTAAAGTATTTGTGTGTGTGCTGCGTATTTATGCTGTGTTTTATTGCGGCTACATTGTAAGCAAAAAAAAGAATATACGATAAAAAAAAAAACAAAACCATTTAATAAGAAAAATATTTGGTTTAAAAATTATTAAGAAAAAGTGTAATAATTTTAGTTTCTTTCTCTTTCTGTATAAAGAAAAAAAATGGTCTATTATACAATTTATCTAATATTTTTTACTAAAAATAAAACAATTTATCAGTTTTCAATTATTTTTCTTATTGTTAAATTTGAAAATGATAATTTGAATAATTAAATATAAAATTTTTTCATAGAATGAATTTCGATTAATAAAAAAAAAAAATCAATCGTAATTGAAATTGGATTTTAATTTTTTCTATGTAAAATTTTAATTTAATTTGTTGCACAGAAAAAAATATTTTCGAAAAAAATTTCGATTAAATTATTAATCAGAATTTTAAAATGTTTTCAGATATTTTTATAATTAAATAAATCACTAAAAATTAAAGTATTCTAACAAATTAAATTCAAATTTAAGAAGGAAGAATCCAAAATCCAATTTCAATTACGTATAATATATATTCAATTATTTTATTAATTGAAATTCAACCTGTTAACAAATTGTATATTAATTTATTCTAGTTATCACTTATTCTTACTTATATTTGATAAATTTATTAATTCATACAATAAGAAAAATAATTGAAAGGCGACATATTATTTTATTTTTAATAAAAAATGTTAGAAAATTTTAATTTTGATCATTATTAAAAAAGTAATTGGAATAGTTTTTATCTTTGATAAATGGACCATATTTTTTCCGTGTAAGAATACTTTGATTTTGAGTAATTTATTTAATTATAAAAATATTTGAAATAATTTTAAAATTCTGATTAATAATTTAATTGAAATTTTTTCGAACATATTTTTTTTTCTGTGTCAGTTTAATATTATAATAAGTTTTTAAGAAATATTTTTTTTATTTATTTATTTAAGATGCTGGAGTCAGTAAAGTGGTTTTATAAGTATATAGTGGGAAAGTAGCAAAAATCTTTTGTTACTCGTTAAAAAAAAATAATAATAAATTAAACTCAAACTGGGAATTAAAACAATATTTAATTTTGTAATTAGTCATATTTTTCCCTAAGACTTAATTACCAAGTGAAGATAATAAAAATCTATAACAACTTCTATTTTTTTCTAAGAAAAAACCCTTGACTTCGGATCTGTAATGACTCATATATATTTATTGTTAAAAAGGAAAAACAAATTTGTTTATACCAAATATTTTTTTGGAGAAATTTTGGTTCCTTGTTAAAAAAAATATATATTATTGCTTAAAATCGTTTATTTCTTTTGCAGATGCAATGTTTGTAGTATTTCCAAAACCTAATTTTTTACGCAATTTTCACTTTAATTCCAAAAGTCAGAAAAACTTTTGATTCCAATTCTTTCAAATAAATTTACATATTAAAGTTTAAAGTACCGCATTTTTGGTTCTGTAAAAGAAATTGACTTCAATCTTTCTATATATAAAATGCTGCTACAAAATAACACTTTTTATTTTCACTCAGAAAACGTTCTAATGTTGGATGTGGACCTTGGGGACATACAAAACAATTTTCGAAAATTTGAAAACATCCCCTACATTTTTAAATATTGTGAAAAAATCGGTTTTTTTCGTTCCTACACTATAGATCTCGTAGCTCCATAAATTTAAACTCAATTTAAGATCTTTAAATTGATTCGGAAAGTAGAAGGACGTAGCTTTTAACTGTATTACAATCTTTTATATACACTCAAATTAAATAATGAATTATTCAACATTTTTAAATTCGTTTGATTTTTCTGTTTCGAAATTTTGACTTTTATGTAAATTTTTCTGATTTTTTTCTTAAAGACCATAAATAATTGTTTCAAAAGTTTGAAATGCTATTCTGTATAGAATAAAATGAGATATCCCTATATAAAATCGCATAAAAATTCAAACATTTATTAAGCATTTTCTAAACTTTATTAAAAAAAATTCTTCATATATTTTAAGGCAAAGTATTTTTTATATTTTTTACTTGGTGGTTTTTTACTTTTTGAGAAAAAAATCAAAAAATGTATGGAAAGTTTTAGTAAATTATTACAGATAAAATCGAAATAGTTCTATAGTTTTTTGTCTAATTTAAAGATACTAAATTTCGTTATATTACAACAAAAATACCTTTAAAAACTATAACATCTTTGTATAGGCTTTTATAGAAAAAAAAAATTAACAGTTAAACTTGAAAAATTTTTGAAAAATATTATTTTATTTATTATTTAAAAATTAGCTTTTAATATTTGACCAAAATATAATAAATTTACACATTTGAAATTTATTTTTTTTTCCACTTTCCAAAAAAAAAAAATCATGAAAAGAGTAACAGAACTACGAGTACATTTATACAAGAACCTACCCAAAAATAGTTTTTTACTGACTGTTTTATGAAGTCTTTAAGAAAGCCTATAAAATATATAATTTTTCGAGTGATTTTTTACTCTAGCAGCGTGTAAAAGTTACGTCAGCTAGGCAAAGAAATTTTGGAAAAATTGGAACTCAGTTTTTTTTTTTTTTTTTGATTTTTTGAATTAAAATTAAATTTTGTATTGTATCTGTAATAAAATCTTTGTTAGTTAAAATAACCTAACGAAATTTTCAGTTATTGTCGAATTTAGGCTTTAGGATTTTATAACATATAGACTTAAGTCAAAATGTTGATACAAAATAGGTCATATTCAAGAGGATATGTACTTAGCTCAAAATTATTTCATAAAATTATTACATGTTCTTAAGGAAAATTTTATTTTATAGAAAAAAGATAAAAATAATAACTTTTGCAATTTTCAAATTTAAAATCGTTTACTTTTAGGTTGGGTAAAGACATCACAACTGAAAATTTTCTTTATTCAATAGATAATTTTGTTTTTTAAGTGATTAAAAAAAGCCTAACAAAATTGGTTGGAAATGTTAGGCTTTATATGGAAAAATCTAACCAAGGTCTTGCAAAATCGAGATATTGTTATTGATTTATTTAAGAAGAAATAAAAATCTTTGAAATCGGATAAGAAACACAAATTTTGGAAGCGATTTTTACAGATTTTTTTTCTGAAATTCTTATTTTTTTCTTTTAAACTTACGTTCACACGTTCGGCAATTTTTGCTTTAATTGCCTTGATTTGTTTTACAAAATTAATTTCGACGTACATTCGTATTCAATCTCGCTCACTCTCTCTCACACGAAATCAGGGTACCAGCAAGAAAAATTGCCTAGTGTGAGCTCAGGCAAAATGCAGAATATAATAATAATAAATATTGAAAGAACAATAAATCTTTGATAAAATATCACTAAAACATTTTTAAAAAATCGCAAAAACGAAAAAAAAAATCGCTAAAACGAAAAAAATCGCAAAATAAAAAAACTCAACAGAAGGCAAAAAATTGCCAGAACGTAATAAATCTCCAAAACCACAAAAAGTCACCAAAACTAAAAAAATAAAATCAAAAATTCTTTACTATATGTACATCTCAACACTGGTGAAGTGTGTATAAGATTCGAGGCAACCGAAAATATTACTATTACTTGTTTTTCTCTTGTCGACTATTCTGCGGTCTTGCTATAATTAAATTATTTTTTAGTTATGTTGGAATATTTTTATTTGTTATAATTTTAACAAATGCCATAATCAAATTTCATAAATCTCAATGTATAAGACAATACAAATCAAAGCTATTAAAATGTATTAAGATAAACGATAAAAGAAGACCTACAAAAAATAACTTTTTTTTTGTCCTCAATAAAATAACAATTAACTAATTTGATAATTTTAAATTGATTAATTTTTTAAATGTCATAAAAAACAAATTAGTAAAATTTTCTACTTCATTGATTTATTGATGAAACTTATAATAAAAAATCTTTTAGAATGATTAAAAAATCATTAAAATTTATTTTAAACCCCGTAAACTTATAGTAACAAACTTAACAAGAAATGCTTTTGTTTTGCACTTTTTTATAAATAATTATAATAATTATAATTAAATGATTTTCTCAACTTGTTATTTAAAAGAATTTGTAAAAAGTTGCTTTATAGTTAATTTTTTTTATTGAGCGTAAAGAATATAGAGAGAAGAAATAATTTCTCAAAGGTCAAGATTATATTTGAACTATTTCCCCAACATGTTTCCAATAAATCTTGCCAAATGTCACAAAGTTTTTTTTCTTTGTTGTTGTTGGGTTGAACCATACAAAACGTACTTTTCAACTTGAAAAATGCAAATGATTTAAACTTTTGCAAAAAGAATTTAAATAAAACAAGGAAAAAGTTAACAGACTTAAAATTAAATATAAATTATATTCATCTCAAGCAACCATATGTTTTCTTTCTAAGAAAAAAAATTTCAAACAAAACTGTTGAAAAATTAACACAAACAGCTAAAGAAAATTAAATAAAATAAAATTCCAATACGTCAGCTGTTGAGATCTCAAAATTGAGACATTTTAAATTTACATTAACAATTTCTTCTTTAAATTAGTAAATTTAAAGCCAAAAATCCTCTAAGATAAAATGAAAACAGCTGTGAAAAATGGTGATGATGATGAAACTAAAATAGCCAAAGAAAATGGAAAATATCTGAAACTAAAACTACAAAAAAAAAAAAAAATAATAATAATAAATAAACTCCAACTTGACCCATTCATAGACAATTTAGTTTTTTGAATGAATCTCGAAAACAAAAATGTTTAAAATAAAAACGACATGAGAAAATCTCTAAAGAAAATTTAAGAAAGAAAACCTGAAAACACAAAATTAGAAATACCAAAAAAAAAAAAAAAACCAAAAAAAACTAAAAACTCATAAAATAGTGTCTGCACTAGATGCACAATCCTGTAGATACATAAACATTCATTTAAACTCAAAAAAGATACACTTTAAATTTGGCCATTTACTAAAGACATGATAATATAAAAAAATTACGAAGAACTAAATTCGATACCATAAAAAATGTAAAGATTTTACAGAAAAATCTCCATTAAATAATCACCGGCTTAAGAGATTTTTTAATTAAATATAAATAGATTTACTCTTAGTATATTGCAGAAAGACCACAATAAACTTCATTAAAAATATTAACAAACATAAACTCTTATTTAAGAGTACATAGTTCTTTTTAAAGAGTCATATCTGCTACAAATATAAAAAACATTGTCTGCATAATATTTGCTTTATTTACTGTTATTATTTTCTTTTTTCTAACGGTATATAACAGAGTTATACTTGTTTAAATTGAGTGAGTAAGTATGTTTGGCCTGTTTAAATAAGGGTGACAATGTCTCTATGCCGCAAACAAAAAGGCCTAATTAAGAAAAATTGCTTAAAGTAGTCAGTTTATATATTAATTTAGTAAGATTAATGAATAAAGTGCAACAATTGTATTCGAATACATTTAGATCGTTTTTTTTTAATTTTAATAATAATTGAATATAATGAGTTTATTAGGAATAACACGAAAAGTGTAAAAAAAAAGATAAAAATCTGTGATTACCCTTACACATTTTCCATACAACACAAGGTTTGAAAAATATAGGTATATTAAACAGCCTCACGAAAAAAAGTTGCGAATGTACTCCTCTAGAAATGAAGATTGGTCTGTTCTTATATGATTCCCAAAATATTAAATCTGAATGTTGAGCTTTATCATTTTTAAAACTCTTGTAAAAATACGTATTTCTTTTATTCAAACATATAATTTTATATATTTCGGACATTTTTCAACACATATTGGGTTTTAATTTACCATTGTAATGGTTTATCCTGACACTATTGAAGATTACACGTAATTAACCCTTTAACAGCAAGAGAATAATTTTTATGCATTCAGTTCCCAAAAGGTTAAACTAGCAATTTTTGCAAATAAGTCATACGAAAGTATTTATTATAATTAAATATGGATGAATTTAGGAAAAATATAATAAGTTCCTTTAAAAACGCAATAATAATCGAATTAAAGAGATTTTTGAAATATAATCACTGTTTTACACGAATTTATAGTTTTTATGATAAATATATGCTTTTGGTGACATTTATATTCTTAACTAACCATTTATTTGACATAAAAATTAACTTAACCAATTATGAACCTGAAATCTCAAAATATTACTTGTGCAGCTAAAGGGTTAAATGAATACATATATCAATAGTATTGAATAGAACTTTTCAAATGATAATAAACTCATAGAAAAATTTACTAAAATTTATTTTTCGCGGGAATAATAACTTTTTACTCTATGTAGGTATTAAACGTCGTTTGTTCATCATATATTGTATTTTTTCTTTTTTAATTTTTTATTTTTAAAAATGTTCAACTATCGGCTTCAATCGCTTCTTCTTTTACTAGGCTTATTTCGGTTATTCAGCTTATATCAAGCTCAGTTCGTCTATTCAGTTTATATTAGGCTCAGTTGGGTTATTCGATTTATATCGGGCTATTCGATTTATATCGGGGTCAGTTCGGTAGTGGAATCAGGATCAAGTTTTTACGTTCGACACTGATGCACTCAGCTGTTAGTGATATTCGGGTAACTCTTTTTTCGACAGGATTGGCTTCGGAATCTGGTAGCAGCTTCAGGATCCAAGATACTATTCTTTTCCAAAATATGTACAATATTTTCTTAAAGCTAGTCGCTAGTTGGCACTTGTAAATATAATCAAAGAAAGTCGATTGTGAAAGCAAGCAGTACAAGGTCACTTGTGAGAACAAGCAACCGAAGTCACTTGTGAAAACAACAACAAAAATGCACTGAAAAGTCCTCTGGGGTACCAAAATTCAAGGGGGAATATCTTGAAACCAAGTAATGTACTCCAATGTATGTATAATATTTTTAATTTAAAATGTGAGAAGACAACATTATAATTTGACTTTAAAAATCTTTTTTTAAAAGAATTTGAAAATAATACTAAACATATGATCTTGTGTTTATATATCAAAAATAGGTTTATAAAATATTATTTTCTAAAATTTAGATCTTTAAAATAAAATAATGCATTTTATTTAATAAATTAGCATTTGGTCTAATAATTGTAACTGATTTTTGAAATAAGGGCGAAATAGGTACCTAATCATGTGCGACGGTTCTTCTAGATCTATTAGTTAAAAGGTTTAGAAATAATTATATTCAGTGTTCACAAAAAATATATACTTTTTTATCTGGTATATGGATCATTTCTAATTAAAAATATATAACTTCAATTACATTCTCAACAACTCCCATAATTATATGTATGAATGCTTAAAAGTCTTACAGGTATTTGAATTATTTGTAAAGCATAAACATTTTTATTTTATGTTCATCTTCAGACTTTCTGAACTTAAGCTAGTTTCTGAACTTAAGTCGAGTATTCATTTTAATTTAAAGAAAAATATCCAAATCTAATGATTATATATAAGACGAATCGTTGCACAAAAAATATCGTAGAACTAGTCACTGAAGCATCTTCTATAAAGCAATTTGGATTGCAAATAGGTTCTTTGCTTCTAGAAGACTTTTTTTGTTGAAAATTGTTCAAGTTAACCAAGGTAAGGTAACGCGGAAAGTAATGACCACTCATTATAAAATAACCTATTCACGAAATTGTTAACACAGTAAGTAAAAACTAGTGTAGAAAGTTATAAGGTAATTATTTTTGTTCATAATCTTTTAGCCTCGATTAGGGGGCGGAAAAGCATCAAAATTTTGTTCGTATATTTTTTTTAAAGATTTTCGGATTTGTTTGTGCATATTTTTATTATTATAACATTTTTCCTAGCATTAGCAGGCTTATAATTAATTTGGTTTTAACAACTTTTTTTTTTAAATTAAAATCTAACAAAGCTAAAAACCGACTTTAAAGGTTCTAAATTTATCATCCCATATAAATCCATTCACATGAAAAATTAAGAGAGCCATTTCTGTCAAACAAAGCACTGATTTTCTCTTTGTTAGCAGACTTCTAAGAGCTCTGCACACAATTTCTGTGGATATTTTTCTGTTTGAAAGCAGCTATGTCTGTTTTACTTAATTTTATCGTATAGTTTAGCGATACATAGATACTCTGAACACACAGATACTCTGTACACATGCAGAAACAGAGAACAATCAAACAGCATAAACAGAAATATAAAAAACCAAAACAAATAAGACTGAAATAAGAAAAAATAAAGAAAAAACACGACCTCAAGAGTCCATGGTTTGGGAATGAGCATTCATAACGTTTCGAACTGTGGTGGCGTGCGTACCCAAAAAATTAAAAAGCGAAAGGTTAACGAAAACGTGTGCGTGTGATTTTTCTTACCGAAATTTGGATTATCACAGCAGCAACTAGAAAAAAAAACGAGTTTTATTTTTCATTTTCAAAAAAATTATTTTTTAAAGAAAAACTGGAATAAAAATTTTTTAAATTTTTTAAAATGAAAATAAGGAAAACTTAGAAAATTCAAAAAATGAAAATAAAAACAAAAAATATTTTTTATAAATAAATAATTTTTAATAATCTGGATTTTTATTTAAAACCAGTAATTAATTTATGTGTAAATTTTCTAAAGTTAAACCTTTCAACCTCTTAAAAAAAAGAAAAAAAAAAACTTGTCAAAGAAGAATTATAAATGAAATCGTTAATTATGAATTTTATTATGATTCCACTTAAAAATTTTAGTCTTTAAACAAATCAATACAACACAATGATATTCAGTTAAAGTTGTATTTATAAAAAAGTGTATTAAAAAAGTTAAACAATAAAAAAAGAACAAAAGCCAGAAATAAAATTAAGAAAAAACAACTATAATAAACGAAATTTACTGATATTGAAAAATCGCGGAGAAAAATAATAAAAGTTGTTTCAAAAAAAATTTCAAAAAGAGAAAACAAGAATACAAAAATGTATTTTGAAAGTTCAAATAAAAAATTTTAAAATTTCATGTTAAAAATAGTGTAAAAAGTTGTAATTTTACACGATTTTAAAAATTGTCAATTTTAACAATATAAATAAATTAAATTGAAATAGATATTAAACTGCTTATAAAATATTCCTAAGATCTTCTTTATACGTGTGAATTTAATAGAGGATTTTTAAATTTTGTAAATAAATGTGATTTTACATATTGTGTAATAAATGTTAATTCAACAGTTTTTTTCTGTTTAAACTTTAAAATACTTAAGGCTTTTCATAAAAAGCAGTGAATTTAAAAAAAAAAACTTCAATAATAAAATAAAAACAAAAATATTTAAAATAGTATTAAAAAAGACCGTGTAATTTTACACAATTTCATATTTAAATTTGAAGAAATATATAATGTTTTAAATGTATAAAAATCAAATAAAAATTCTTAAAATTGCTAAAATTAAACTTTAAAATAAAACTAAAGATACTTTTAAATAGTGTAAAAATTTTCAACATTTTACACCTTCTAAGATAAAAAAAAAACTCTAATTTAAACCACAAGGAATAATTTACTATCCCTTATCATCATAATCATCAACTCATCATCAACAACCTCTTTAAATCTGGAAACACTCAATCTTTCACAATAGAAAATCACTAAAACTTCAAGAATTTCTTCCAAGGATTTAACTACAAAAATGCAGCATATATTTGGATAACAAACACTAATTTCATTTTATTATTTTTCCCAAACAAAAACAAAAAAAAATGTAAGTACACTTTTACCCAAGCTCTTAAGAAAATCTATAACTAAGAAAAAACTAAGTCTACTTAACTCCTGGGGGAATCTAAATTAAAGTATGTACTAGTAGTTGTTTGCTTTCAATTTAAACAAACATACTAAATTTGAAATAAACCAAACTAATGTGCAACAACAACACGTAAATTATTACCATTTGTATAAAAGAACAAAATAACAAATAAACTGAATGAAAAAAAGAAATGAGTTTATTTTTAGGTTAAATTGTTCTTTAGTATAAATTTGACACTAAACTTATGCCAGACAATCCATATATTTATATTCACATACTATTCATACCAAGAAGTATATAAGTAACAAGAAATAGAATTTAAAATCCTTGGGGTATAAAACAAAAAACGATTGATACTAGTATTGTGAGTGAGAGAGTATAGCTACACACATATATACATTTAGAGTTATATTTTTAGTCGAATTCTACAATAATTTATTATTTCCTCTGGTGTTAAGAAGTAATTCTTTTCTTTGAAAAAATTTTCAAACTTCCTCTTGAGAATTTCAGGCTTTAGCCTGACCCAGCATTGCAACCAAAGCAATGCTTATAAAATGAAATGTAGAAAAAAAAGTTTTATAAAATATATTTTGTATTAAGCAGAAAAAGTTGGAAAAAAATATATTTAATAGATTTGAAATTGTATTAAAGGGAATTGACTTTTCTCAAAGACTCCTAGAATGTCAAAAATTTGTTTTCAAAATCACTCACAATTTTCAAAAAACTTGGAGAAAAGTTTTCGAAAATTTTAAACATTCATTAATCTCCTGCAGTTTTATGTTCATTGAATTTATTCAGAATACAGCATATTTTTTATAAAAAAAGGAAGCAAATGAGATTTAAAAAGCGTAAAAATTAAAAACTATTTTTAATTACTTTCTTAATGAAATCAATTACCGGTTTAATCGATAATAATATATGTAAGCTTATTTCAATTAAAACATTTAAATTATAATAAATTTAGGAGATATGGAATATAAATATGAATAATTCATTTTGCGGTATTAGGTTCATAATGCAAAAAAAATAGTTTCGACTTTGAATATTTCTACTTTAAATATTTTTTTAGAATACATGTAATATGGAATTGTATTGTAATTAATAAATAAAATAAATTAATCATAATTTATATAACAGAGGTTTTTGAGTTTGTAAATTTATGTTGAACTAAAATGTTACCAAAAAATAAAATTTTCTCATACAAAAATCTTTCCCATATTGTATTATTAAATAGAGTTGAATCTGGAGAATGTTTTACTGTAAGTAGTTCTAAAAATACAAATTTGTTGATAAACCTAGTCTAGCAAATAAGCGATTTATTCAATCATAGTTTTCTAGTTTTCAATCATAGAAAAAAATATTTTCAAAAAAATTTCAACAAAAATATTAATCAGAATTTTAAAATGATTTCAAATATTTTTTTTTTTTTTTTTTTGTAATTAAATAAATTACTCAAATTATTTTCAAATTTTACAAAAGATATCTAAAATCCAATTTGAATTATGAATAACATTCACTCAATTATTTTATTAATTGAAATTCAACCTATTAAACAAAATGTACATTCAGTTATTCAAATTATCACTTATTTTTATTTATATTTAATTAATTTATTAATTGATACTACAAGAAAAATAATTAAAAGCCGATAAATTGTTTTATTTTTAGTAAAAATATTAGAAAATTTTAATTTTTCAAATTTCACTTGCACCATTGATATAATTATTCAAGTAATTGGAATAGCTTTTAACTTTGATAAATCTTTTAATATACCATATTTTGCTCAATTTGAAATCATATTTTAGTTTTATTTGTTTTTCATTGAATTTTCAAAAAAAAAACAAAATTTAATATTGTTGTGATTAAAACTTTAGTAGATTTTTTTAGCAGTTACAACAAAAACAAAATGTTGTGATTAAAACTTTAGTAGATTTTTTTAGCAGTTACAACAAAAACAAAATACTCTATTTTTCCAATATTTAATTTTTCCTAAACTACAGTTTTATTAATTTATAATTCAACTTTCTAGTTTTCGTTATTGAAATCAGACTTTAGTTTCATGTTTTTTTTTAATTTCGATAAGTGAGTTTCAATTTTAAAATTCGTAATAATACGTTTAAGCGGTTTTCATTGTTTTAAATAAAAAAAAATTTTCAAAATTTTTAATATTGTTTTTATAAAAATTTTAATTTATTTTTTAGCAGTTTCAACGAAAACAAAATACTCACTTTTTATTTAACATCTCTTAAACTACAGTTTTATTAATTTATTAATTTATTATTTAGTTTTCTAGTTTTCGTTATTGAAATCAGATTGTAATTTTATTACTTTTTCTTTTCGATACGTGAGGTTTACTAAAATTAGAATTAAGATGTTTAATTCTAATTTTAGTTATTTTAATTAAAAATTTGTTCAAAATTAAATATTGATTTGATTAAACTGTCAATTTATTCATTTAGCGGTTTAACTAAAAACAAAATGATTTATTTTTTTTAATGTCTCTCAAGCAAAAGTGTTTTCAAAATCGAAAACTGTTTTGATTAAAATGTTAGCAATTTCATTAAAAGCAAAATACTTTATTTTTTGTTTTATTTAATGTCGCTTTTATTAATTTATAAATCTGTTTCAATTCCAATTTCGTTATTGGATAAATTCAATAAAAAAAAAAAAATAATAAAAAAATAAAATAATAATTTGTTTAACACGACCTCTGCGCGAATTTTAATATAATTAAGCTTTAAAGCTGAACTTGCAAGAAAACTAAAGCGAACATGACAAATTTATTCTTATAATTCACGAATGGTAATTTGCCAAATGTAATAAAAATTTTTAAATATGAACAGAGAAGAGACAACATTTTCCAAATTCATTTGAATTTATAAGAATATTATATTCATATTATTTCCTAGCTTTTTTTAAATCAAATTAATTCTGAATATTTTTTTATGTACATTTACATACATATGTATTTATTTTTTATTAAAAGCATTAAGTTCATTTTTTTCTAGAAAATATTTATTTAATGTTAATTTGTTTTGAAAAATATCAAAAAAAAAAAAAAAATAATTAGTTTAATTTGGTATTTGGTATTAGAAATCAAGCTTTATAAAAGTTCAGTATAATACTTGTAAGTATAGAATAAGGTAATAACAAAATTCTTATCTAAGAAAAATTTATAATTGTTTCATTAGCAGTGTTGCTGGTTTAGTCGTTTTATGGCAAAATCATGCCTTTTTATTTTACTTTCAGCCTTACTTTCGTTTTAGCTTCTAGCTTTTCTTGATTTTCAAAATTGCCTTAAAAAGGTTAAATGTTAGTATTTCAGCAACGAAGAAAATAATTTCTTATTTGCTATTACTAGATTCATTTTTACAGAATCTAACATTTAAGCATTTTTGTGTATTTATAAAAATCGATATTATTTATATCTATCCAAAAATTTTCACCTGCGACGCCTCTTCCAATATTTTATGGACTTACTAAATCTATTATAGAATTATTTTTAATATTCTTCTTAGAAACTATTTACTAATATAATTTTAAAACATTCTTATAAGAGCGAAAAATCACTCATAAATTTGAATATGCTTTATCACAAAAAAAAAAAAAAAAAAACATTGGACCATTTTTCATATGAAATATAAGCGAAATTTGTATGGGAATTTTTTGGGCAAGTTTTCATTGGGTCATTTTGCTGGCAGCCGTTCTATCTTTAATTTATAGATTTATTAAAATATCTTTAAAAAAATATATATCAAAAACTAATGAGAATTTATTACAATATCTTTAGACATTTTAACTTTTTGAGGCTACTTTTATTAGTAATTAAAAAAAAAAAAAAAATAAATATTATATTAAAATCAAATAATATATCGACAGAAAAGAAGTTTCTTACTTTAAAAACAATATACAGTCTTTTTATTTAAGTATCTTATGATATGTCTTCTTTAAGGTTTCAAGTTTATAGTTTCTCATATTTTTAATATTCATATATTTTATGTATTTATAAAATGTTCTAAATTCTTTTCGTCGTCTTTATTGCTATACCGAATATTTAGCATATCAGTAAATTTTTATTTTGTACAAATATTTGGTTTGCATATTTTATATATATATATATATATATATATATATATAATATTTGTACAAAATAAAAATTTGATGATATATATATATATATATAAACAAAATAGTCGAAAAATTTGCATTGATTGAATAAATTATCTATATTATCCATATTTTAAAATCGTCCACAAACATGTATTAAAAAAATGTTGTTAGGCAACATTGCTTAAATATGTAGGTCAAAAACATTGTTGCCTAGACTAAAGTATTATTTTCTAGAAACATCTTATGAAAAATTAATGAAACTTCTGTCTGTTTAGAACAAAATAATGTTGCTAGCAATATTTTATGTTAATATATTCACGTGCTTTATTGTTTAACTTAAATATTAAAATCAAAATAAATTCTATTAAACCTCAAAAAAAAAAAAATTTAAGAAATTTTTTCCAACCAATTTTTGAACAATATTTATTTATCTCACCTAAACTTTACAAACTTTATATCTACATATGTAAATTAAATTATTTTTACTGATAAACAATAATAAAAATTGGTAGAATATGGTTGGTATTTGCAAAAAATAAAGCAAATCTAAGAAAACAAATTTTCAAAAAAAGAAAAAAATACAATTTGCAAAATAAATATGAACAAATAAATAAACATAAATTTTGTATAGCAAAACGTTTATTTTCTTTTTTGCTTTTGACTTTTGGACCAGAAAAATTGTAAGAAAACTCTACATTGTAAATACATTTATTTAAACAAATGGATTTCCTTACAATAAAGACAACATTTGTAAAGGGAGCATCATGCATGCAACAATTTGGCAAATGATAATAATAAAAAAAATACAAAATTGTTTTGTGTCTTTCTTTATATTTTGCTGTCATAGTGGCAGGCTTAAATTTTATTTTGTAGTTTTTTTTTATTTTATTATTTTATCCAATTTTTTCATGTTTTCTGCTTGTCACCTTAGTAACATGTGTATACAATGCCAGAGTCTGGGAGCTCGAATAAAAGTAAAATAAGGAAGAGCTGGAAAAATAAACTGAAATATTATAAAAGCAATACTATAGTATTTAGTCGTGCAATATTCCCCAACAGATGACTGTCATCTGTTGGCTGTTAATAATAAAATTCACAAAGAAAAAATTTACTACATACAGATATAAAATATTTCTTCCTTTATTTTTATTTTTTTAAATAAACAATTCAAATGAAAACGTTATATTTTTTATGAGTTTGTTTTTTTATTTGTTTTGAAAGAGAACCAGTAAACAAATTAGTTGAAAAGAAAGGATGTGAAAATAAATCATTTTATTTAACTAAGATTTGAAAATTTTTTTGCTTCTTTGTAAAGGATTTTTATTTTTTATTTTTAATAACATTTAATTTTTGTAATTTTTCAAAAGCAAATTTTAGTTTACCAACATGTTTTTAATAAAATTTACAGATTTAATATGTATTTTTATAAGTTTTATTTGATTTATATTTTATTGTGTCCTGCAACATATTTGAAATCACTTCTTTGTTGAAAATAATTTCAATTAAACATGATTTTTTATTAGAAAGTCTTTTTTACATTTTAATTCAACATACTGTGTGACTTGTAATAAAAAAAATAAATGTAAATTAATTTTTTTTATATACATTACTTATTTAAATTTCACAAAAAAAAAAAAAAAAAAAAAAATATAAGAAAAATTTGTTTAACATGTGTTTCTATTGAAATTTATAAAGCAACATGTTGCTGGCAAAATACTTTTTATTAAAATACTAATCTTTGCTTTAACATACAAGTCTTTTTTTTAGATTTTTATAGTGTTTTTAATAGAAAAAATATATATAATAGATTTAGATTTATTTACTTGTGTCTAATCATTTTTACAAAGTATATATATTTCATACAGAAAATAATAATTTCACTTCATTATGTTGTTAGCGACATGTTCCTATTCTGTTCCATTTTTAATTTTCTCAAACAAACATTGCTTGGGTTATTCGGTTGCACATAAATTCAGTTTGACATAATACATTTAATTTAAATTTTCAAAACAAATTTATAAAAAATTTTTTATATTACAGTCTTTTTTTTATCATTTTATATAGTAATACTTGATGTCAATATTTAGCCCATCATCATCAACAACTTTGTATGGTGTCAATCAAAAAGTTAACATATATACATACATTACATATTTTTTGTTCATTTTCTTTCAAATGAACACAACATCTTTTTTTTACAATGTGAGTAAATTTAAGATATTGTCAAATTAAGCAGCCAGAAAAGCAAATGTCAATAAAAAAGGGAAAGATTCCGAAAAAATGATTTATGATTCTTAAAAAAAAATCAATGTTAAAATAAACTCTTAAACCAACATAGCCCTTAAAAGGTTTGTTTAAAGTTGCTTCATATTTTTAATTTGTGAACTCTTGAATTGCGCATATTTTCGACATATTTGTCGATATTATAAATTAAAACAAAATATCAAGTTTATGGTGGATCACTCGTTTTTATACTTCTAGGAAGTTCAGTGGTAATTGGCAAGAAAATCACTTAAATTATTTTAATTATATATATTGTCCTATTAAATACTTGTCCATCATTTCCATTTCCAAGTACTTTAACAATTTCAGATTGTCAAAGACAGTCTTTTCCTATAATTAAAGAACTCAAATGACATTCTACTTAACTTTATAATAAATAATAAATAAAACTCTTATTGCATAATATTCTTTACATACTGGTCGTTGTCATTTTTAAAGATCACTATCAATATGACCATTATGGCTAAGCACAAACGCATTTAGAAAAAAAAAACAAATAAAACAAATAAAAATAAAAATCATAATCATAATCACCACACAAATTTAACATAAAAGCAATGATGAATATCATTATAAGTCAGAGTAAATAATAAGGCGTGTGACATAAGTTTGATTTAACTAGAATAAAAAATATATAAAAAAAAAAAAAAAACTGAAAATAAAAGCAATATGTTATTGTATCGTGCGTGTTTTCCAGGGGGGTTTCTGTTCATATTATGATAGCAGCTATTGTAGTAGAACAATCAAAGTTTTTTTTTCTTTTTTTTTCAAAAGCCAGGTTGAAAACATTTTATTTCCAAGGACAAGAAGAACACAATTATATTGTGTACTAAATGTCTATGAATTATTTCCACTTTTTTTCTCTTGAAAATAAGAATAAAAGTTCAAGAGAAAATAATAATTACGAACTTTAGAAAGGGGAAAATAGAGTGTTTATTTTTATTTTTAAACAAAATATATATATGTATAGAAATAAATTCATACATTTTAAAAGTAGAAAATCTAAGTAAAAAGTTAAAAACTATAGTCTATATTTAGGCGTATAGAAAAAAGTATAATACTCTTTAAAGTAGGCTTTATTTTTCATAGTTAATGTAGAAGTATTTTCATAAAGTTTAAGACCCTCTAAATATGCTTTGTATTAGTTATATATAAGTTAGCTTATTCCCTGTCTCAGATTTTGTATGGCACTGTTGCAAGAAAATTAGCACGAATTAATCGCATTGGTAACACGTAAATTTTCTTAAATTATGCAGTTTAATTCACCTTTATAAGGCAGTGACTGCTGGTTTTCCATTACCTTTGATCAAACTTTTTACCTTTAGCCGATCAACAAGAAATCCTCAAAATTTTTTTCCTATGATTGTTAATTCCTTCTATAAAAGATATTTTTTAAATCATGTTGCTCGTTACTGGAACCACTCATCAATTGAGTTGCGCATTTTTTCGCACTCAGGCAATGCTTTTCGTATAAAACTTTTAAGTCTTTTTTCTAATGATGATTCTTTATAAAAAAATTTTTTATAATGTCAAAAAAAAAAAAAATTAAATTGGAAAAAACACTAATTTTTAATTATTATTATTTTTTCCTTGATTTTGATAATATTTAACTGATTTCAAAATGGAGTGTCTCAAACACATGCAGCTCTGTATTTATAAATGATAATGAAAGTTCAAAGTTGATTTTTATTATAAGCGTATAACTTTTTAATTTTGCTATTAATTTGGAAATTTTTAAAGAAACTGCTTTTTTATATTTTTTCTCTTTTTTTAGTTTTGCATTATGTTTGTATATTCATGGTATGCTTAGGCATTGTTAATTAGTATTAAGTAATATGTAATTTTTGTAAATTGAAGCCTCTATGTGCTGTTGCTTTAATAATAAGTCAAATATTACCAATTATTTTTGTTATTCTTATTTTACGTTTCATTAATTTTGTCTATATAAGGTTTTAAATAGCAAAATGCCTAAATATAGGCTATATTTTATATTAATTGCTAAATAAACATATTAATTTGTACATAAAATAAATTATGTGTTGCAGAAGATGTTGAGGGAGCAGCTACAATGATGTTAAGTTTAAATAAATGTTAAAGAAATTAAGAGCGCAAATTAATGTGTTTTATGTGAAATAGGTAATCAAGGATAAAAGTTGTATGTTAAAAGAAAATTTAATCTAGGTTTAAATAAGATAATCTAGGATGTAATTTCTCGAGTATTGTTTAAACATAAACTTCTATTATAACTGATTAAGTTCGACATAAAGATTAAACGATAAAATCTTTTTTTAAGATTATATTAAAGCTAATGTTGGAATAAATAAAGATGTGTATGTAAATCAAATTTTTGATTATATTAAACTATATATCGAAAACACAACTTTTCAGTAGAGCAAAAATAACTGTTTATTTAGGCAAATAGGCTTCTTTACTTTGGGATCGGAGCAGAGGGAATGATAACCCTCTTCCAAACAAAATAAAAAATTATTTATAGCTTAAATGAAAAACAGTGAAAGTCTCTAGATTTTGTGGGAATAATTTTCTCGTCAAGCCTTACAGGGGGCAGTAGCCGCCATACAAAGTGAATATTTTTTATTGTATGTCTAAAGAACTATTTAACCGATTTGTATTTTTTGGCCAGATTCATATTCAGTATGTAAAAATTAGTCAGTATTGTTATATGTTTAAATATAACATATAACAGTTCTGTCAACAAAATAAAATAATTACTCAGAGAGAAAAAGGTTTTGCAGTAAAAAATAAAAATAAAATATCTCTTTTGTAAGATAGAGTAGAGATACAAAAACGTTGATAAAATTAGGAAAACTATGAATTTTCATTCGAAATTTTATATCATATATGAGCATTGTTGTAGGGAATATAATGGCATCTAAAAACCAGTTTCATGAAATCCTGGAATAGAGAGTTTTAATTATATGCCCTCGATATTAAAGTTTATCCACGAAGTAATTTATAATAGTTCGAATCTATGAAAATACATCCCTACCATAAATCTATTCTCATATTTTAATAATACCTTCAGTAAAAGCTGATATGTGTATGACTCATAATATCTTCGACTAATGATAATATGGAATAAAGATATAAGATCATCTTCGTTTAGGGATCCTGAAGCTAAACTGTAAAATTGCATTAAAATCATGAAATGTTCTGTGATTCCAAATTCTTGGGCTATATTTACGATTTAACATGATCCTCTTAGAGCCATCTGTCTACTGCTGCTTTACTCTTCCAATTGTCTTTTAGCGCAATTTAGAAAGTTTTTCCTGATCAAGATAAAACCAGCATTTTTAATGCTACAGCTTTTTAACGTTCTGGGTTTATTCTTCCGATAATTGACAAAACAGTATGAGAAATTCTGGGACGTACGGGCAAGTTTTAATAACAAAACAGTCCCCAAAATTTTCAGATGAAGCGTTTTAGCTATCAAGTTTTTGTAGCCATTTTTCGTCGATGATTTTAAATATCACAAAGCAAGCGCCAAGTTTTAGAAGAAAATATTTTGTTTCTTCAAGAAAAAAAATATATTCCTTTTAAACTTTTTACAATAAGTCGAATTTTTTCTACCAAACGCATTAAATACTTTTCCTTTAAGGAATTAAAAGTCAACTCCCTACTTTCTTAATTTTAGGCAAACATTACGCCTTTATTTTTTAGCAAAAGTTAATATTATATAATATTTTATTTATAGATTTTTTATAGTTTGCTTTTAGGCATAATAGCCTGGGAGTTATGTTTGGTAAAAACATGTAATAAAATTTTTAATAGTCTTGACATTTGCTTCTTGCAAAAAGACCTACAAAACTTAATCAGAAATACATAGCTTTTCTACTGCTAGGATATTAATTAATGTTCCTTTAATATTTTTCCCTAAAACCAAGGGAGGAGTGAATTAAAACTCATAAAAAATATCCGTTTACGCTTTTCGAATAAAATAAAACTCATTAACAAATAAAACTAAACAAAACAAAAATTTATTTTAGTTAAAAAGCAATAAAGGAAAAAATCACTATACAGGCAATAAAACAGATCATTAAATTAAAGTTACAAAAAAAAAAAATCCTTAACTACAAAGGACCTGTTCGCCTGAACACGATGACTTTTGACAACAGCAAAATAAAACAACAGCAACAAAAGCTATAATAATTAATCCTTTAATGATATACATGCCAACTTTAGAGCTTATATACCGGTTTAGGTATTTTTTTTATTATTAAACTTCATTAGACTTCCAGCAAAAACATTAAAGAGTCTCCCCTTGTTTAAACCCTTAAAATTTAAATAAAAATGAAGCAAAGGATTTTTTTGTTTTTTTCGTTTTATAAAGTTATAAATATCAAGTAAATCAAGTTTTATTGAACACCTGAGCTCTCTGGGCTGATTGATACATACAACTCCTTAGAGCATAACTAGTATGATTTTTATTTTTTTATTTAATTTGTAAGATTTTTTTTTTTTTTTTTTTTTTTGAGAATTTGAGTCCAAAACAAAATTACGGTAAAAAAATCATATTGAAAAGAAAATTAATACCTGTAAAGAGTGCAACTTGAATTAACACACATACATATACACACACAGAAATGTATTCATACTTATACTTTAAATAAAGCAACACATGTTGGAATCCTATACACATAGAACATTAAACAAGAGTTGTACGAAAAAATTGATTAAAGACAAGTAGTACCAAAAAAAAAGGGTTAGACGTATATTAAAAAAAAACTTGTATTAAATTACAAAATGAGATGAAAAAAAGAGAAACTAAAAATTAAAACTTCCTTTTATACTTCACAAAAAAAAAAAAAACACAAAATAATGCGTTTAAATAAAAGAAATAAAAGATTAAAATGGGGAGCCTTTAATAATTTAAATTTCGTTTTCTTGTATCTTTAAACCATTATAAAATAAGGGCGATGATAAAATTAAATTCAACGGCCAGTTACGTTATAGCAACAACAACCGAAAAAATAAATATATATTTTGAGAAGATTTAAATAATTCAAGATGAGAAAAGGGTTTATAGACTGGCTTTTTGCGCATTTTAAATATTAATTGGTGATAAAAAATGCTTTTAAAAACAAGATTATTATTACACAAATCGAAAAAAGGGAGATTACTATAAAAGCAAATTTAAACTTTTTAGGCATAATTTAATATAAATTAAAGCCTATTTTTAGGATTTCGTGTTATTTATAGTGTACTTAAAGGCTTAAAAACAGAGAATATTAAAATATGCTGCATATTTATAGGATTTTTTATTTTGTTTCTTAAAAAACCATTAATGGTTCTATGTATTATGTAAATTAGTAATAAAATAAATTTTTAAATTATATAGCAGAAAATAATGCAAAAATTAAAAAAAGCTTCTTTAAATATAAATATTATTTCTAACCACTTAGTCGATATAGCGATATCCATCCGTCCATCTGCTTGTTAAAATCAACAATGTCAAAACTGCAAATGCCGTATGGACATTTAGAAGATATAAATATATTAATCAATTTTCACTTATAACCGATTTTTAATAAAAATAATCTCACTCGAAAAAACAAACACTAAATTTTTTCACAAAAAAAAAAAAAAAAAAAAAATATTTTTGCTCTTAAAAAAATTATTTTTGTTCTAAAAACTATATTTTAATTAAAAAACTAATTTTTCTTCTATTAACGGATTTTTCACTTAAACTCGATTTTTCACTAGAACTCCGATTTCACACTTTCAAAATTTTTACCCCAAAAACTAGTTCTCAAATTATTCACCAATAAATTATAACGTTATAATCGTCTCCCTTCCCTAATGAAACAGTACTTACAAAATTTTTTATTTTGAAAATTATTCTGTAACTATAAATTAATATTTTCTTTAAATTTGGGGCATATCTTTTCTCTGTTATATCTATATTTTTGTTGCTATGTATAACAAAAATTATATAAACAATTACAGTTTTCAGGTATTAGTTCATATTTTGTTATATACCTCTTTTTTTGCTGAAAAGATTTTTCAGAATTTCGATAGCAAAATTCTTAGTTAAAAACAAGCAAGTGGGAATGTTTCCTGCAGACAGATGGACATACTCGTACCTAAATCAATTCAGAACTTTTTATGGGTCAAAAACACTCTTAAATTATTATTATTAATTTTTTTACATGAGGTAATGAAAAGTTTTCATCGCAAACAGTAGTGAAGGATATAAAAATCAAGTTTATTACCAGAAAATTATTTTCAAAAATTTCATCTTGGAAATGTTCACCAAATTCGCTACAGCACAGTGGCAACAAAGTCTTGGAAAATAGATTTTTAGGATTTGGAAATTTGCAATCGCAAAATCGTTTTTATATCAAAATTAAGAATGAAAATGTAATAACTGGTATTGAAGCATAATAATAATCGCTGAAAGAAATAAAAAATTCTATTACTTGATTTTTATTTAGTTTTTTTTATGCAGGGAACATAATATAACAAGATGTGGAGATTTTAATATATTTGACCCTTTTTTTGAGACCGAATTGAAGAGAAGTGAAATCGAAAGACATTTTCAAATATAAATTCCTTTAAAGCTTTAATTTTGCTACCAACGATATAAGCAAAAATTTTGTTTTATTAAGTTCTATAAACTTGAAACTTATAAAATGATTTTTTTTTTTTTTTGAACTCGAAACTTAAGTTTTATAATTATTTCTGAATACCAACTAACTAGGTGGCATGCAAGTAAATAAGAATTGATGTCCTTAATTAAAAAATATTTACATAAATTACTATAGTAATTCTATTCTAAAATTAAAGTATTGAAATTAACTTATATTATCGTTTGAAAAATTTGAAATTCGAATCGTATCGTTGTAGAGTATCAAATGACTTATGGGAGGTACTATAGTACTTTTAAATATTAAATAATTTTATAAAAAAAAGTGCGATCGTGTCAACTTTTTACTTTATTATATCTCCTATTTGCTTTAACTGTTACATATATTTTACCCACAATTAGGCCAATAAAAAATTGTTTATTTAAATTATATTTTTCATAAAATAATTTAAGGCTTAACATTTATAATATTTTTACGATTATATACACATTTTTTTTCTTTTTTGGTGGGGGGGCCTATGATAAATATTTAAGGTATAAATGTGCTAATAAACAAAGTATAATTTTAGGCTTAATAAAGACGTAGTTGTTTTCTGAAATGTTTTTAAGTTTATTTATAGCAGAGAAAATTGCCTTAGAATATAATTTGTTAAATTATAAAATAATGTTTACATTAAAACATTTTTTGTTTTTTTTTTTTTTTTTTAATTTATAAATAACAACATTGACAATAAACTGTCATAAAGCTCTCTAAATATTATGGTTAATTAAGAAATAATTTAAAAAGTCCTACATTAATATAAATTTTGCTTCAAATTTATTTAAAAAAAAGAAATATGACAGATTATTATAAATAAAATAAAAACAAGCTATTTTTATATTTTTCTATAGCGTACATTGAGGTCTAATTTTTATAGGAATTTTTAGCATACATTAAGGTTGCTATATAAATATATATAAACACACACATATTTAAAAACAAATATTATTTTACAAAATCCAATACATATAAATAGCGAATAAATTTACTAACAAAAGCTTTGAAAAAACTGGACCATTAGGCGATTGGCGCCATTAGTCTGCCAACAATCTTGTTTCTTTACTTAATTATTTAAAGTGTACAAGTAATAATAGCTACAAAAAAAAAAAAAAAAAAAAAGAAACTAAATAATAGAAAAAACTTTATACCAGTTTATAGCACATAAATTAAAACTTTAATATATAACTATTGCTACATTTTCCTTTACAAACACGATGAATCGCAGAGAAAAATCGTCAATGTTAGTTTTTAAGTTGGAAAAACGCCCACACAATTATTTGGTCTAAGGTTTTTTTCAAAAAAAAATTATGTAGATTTATCTAATGTGAAATGAAAAAAAGACAAACACATATATGTAGTAAATGTACAGAATGAATGATAAAGCAACAAACAGACAGGTCAAACGTGTTGTATTGAAGTATTTAAACCACAAAAATATGCTTATACGTAGGTTGAAATAAAAATCTTTGTATAATATTAAAATTATTATTTTAATTTTTATTATTTCTATGGCTACCTTTACTATACGTTTAAACAAGGCAAAAAAAAAGTGTGAATTTCATTTACATTTAAAATTGTTTTTTATGATTGCCAGTAAATAAAACTACGACAAAGGAAAAAAAGAAAAAAGACGTTGAGTTCGAGAGTTATAAAAAATCATAAAAATTATTTAACACTACACCTGCAAATCAAAGTATATAAAGTTAATTAGAAGAGTTATAAACTCAATTTGAATTAACTATAAAGCAAATAATAATTAAGGTATAAGCTAAAAGCTGGCAGAAAAGCTTTCAGTATAAAAGCATACACAATAGGAGAAATTATGAGAATAAAAATAAGATTTTAGAGAAAGTTAAAAGATTTTAGGTAATTAAGTAATTTAGGTAATTTAAAATTTTAATTCAACTAAAATTCACAGCAATGGCTATACGAGCTTGATAATAAACAAACCTTGTTGTTGCAAAAGTTTACTAACTGCATCCAATAATAGGAAGCTTTACTGATATAACCAAGAGTGCTTAAAACTTATACAACTTTTTTCTTAAGCAATATTTTAACTTATTGCACCAACAAAATCATTTTCCTCTAAACAAACTTAAATTCCAGCATTAAATTACTTCTTCAAAAAAAAAAAAAAAAGAAAACAAAAATAAAATCCACAAATCATCTTATTTTAAATATAGCTGACAAAACCGGTCTTTTAAATTAAATTTATTATACATAACTTTAAGCTATTATAGCTCAACCTAGACATCTAATCAACTGTCATAATGTTTCCTCTGAATTTTAATAAACAATAACACATATAAAATAATATTTATATAAAAACCAATTAAAAAAACCAACAACAACAACAATATTTAAACTTAATAAATAATCTGATTATTTAGCATTTTTTTTTTTTTTTTTCGAAATCATTTAAATTTTAACAACAATGTACATAGTGCGACGTACAAACTAAAATAAATTTATTCAATTTTCAATAGAAACAGAAATTATGGCGCTTAATCTTGACCATAATTGTCGGATAAAATCGTAAACAAATGGAATTATAATAGAACAACTTTTAAAAGCAATAACAACAAAAAAGCTTAACTAACAACAATATGAGAATAGAAGAAAAAATATTGAATTAAAAGGCTGTAATATGTTCTAAATTGGATTTGTTTAAATTGAAACGTTTAAATGATAATTAAATGTTTCTATGTCTTTTTATTATCTTAAAATAATTTATATTAAATAATATTGATATTTATTTTATAAAAAAAGCGAGAGTTTTGTATCAACAAAAAGCTGCTGAATTTTTATTTTATTCATTTATGACCAAGTAGGCAAATTTATGAGTTTTTCCTACACAAAAATAAATATTTTTAAGAGATTAACGAACAAAATAAAACTGTTTTATGACTTTGATATATATAAAGCTCTAATAGCCTAGAGGCTTAAAGTAAACATTAGATTTAAAAGTTTTAGTTCTATTTGTTTTAAAATCTGTTTCTTTTAATTTTTAAAGCTTAAATTTTATTTGAAATATTGTAAAATATAAAAGCTTCAAGTTTTATTATTACAAAATTTTACCAAAAGCTATAATTTTTATAATATTTTCGGTAATTGTAATTGTTTGTTGTTGTTTTTTTTTTCTATGTAGAGAAAATGTATTTTAGGAATTAATTAAAAGTATTTAAAAGTTGTCTTTCTCTGATCACATTTAAAAAGCTTTTTTCAAGCTTAAAGTTTAAATAAACTTTTTCTTTCTCTTCTCAAATTATAGTTTTTTTAATTTTTCTTTTAAATAAACTTTTAAACAAATTTCCCCAACTCTCTTAACTTTTCTTAAAATTTATACTTTTATTATATCTAATTTCCCTCTACATCCTTTGGAAAAAAAAAGAATTAAACAAAATTTATAATCTTGTGTTCGTTTTGTGGTATTTGTTAAATAAACAAATTATCTTGAAAATTAATAATAATTTATTGTTTTTCCGTTGTTATTTCATTTTACTTTCCTTTGTTAACCATTTTTATAAAAAAAAAAATCATATAAAAAAATTTCATATATATATATATTGTTCTTCACTTAGTTTAATATTTTAGGTCATAATTTTTCTTTTAATATCTTTTAAGGCAGTTTTTTCTATAATAAAATTTTTTTTACTTAATACAAACGTTTTGTAGACACAACGACTCTCCTCTGACACAGAGTTAAGTTGGTTTGCAAAGTGGTTTATATATATTTCTTAAAAAAATTATTTGATTTAATACGAAAAAAAAAGAAAACATAATATTGAAACTAAAAGGAAAACGGCGTGTTATATAGAGTTAAAAACTGTAAAGAAAGTGTGAATATTGTCGTAATATTTGGAATAATTTTTTAAGGAAAATATATAACAACAAATTTACAATTCTGTGAAAGCTAAATAAGATTTCAGGCTAACTGGGCAGACAAGCTGGCAAATACCCAATCTATCTAGCATCAGATAAGCTTTTATTTAAGAATACATTTTAGAGAAAAATATATAGTCAGAAATCTAACTAGAGTAATAAAATAAATAAATAAAATGTTTTAAAATAAAAAAAAAAAAATCCGTTTCTTTTGTTGTCAACATTGTCAACATCGTCATCACCATCATTGTCAGTAGCAGTGTTAAAATATATGTTGGCAATATATTGTTTCTGCTTCAACATCGTTATTGTCATCATCATTATTTTTTGAATATGTATTTCATATAGAAGAAAAAATGGCGTCGCTTTTATTACTGATGTTTTTCAAGACCGCTTGCTTGCCTTCATTTCAATCTAGACATTGACAAAACTGGCGACAAGGACACACTTGTAATAACATTAAAAGGATATTGTAAAACATTTCCATAAGCAAGTGTTTGTGTCATGTTATAATAGTCCTAAAAGACGAAGAAGTCCAATAAAAACAACACAATCCACCAACAAAACAAAAAAAATCTTAAACAATTTGACAGAAAAATAAAGTTGTAGTAGAGGATAAGATATGAAAATGCCCTCTAATAATTTTCTTAACAGGAGTTGAAGCATTAATCCTTTAATGTTATGAAAAATTTTTGTTTAATTTTAAATATATTATTTTAGTAATATTTTTAAAGAGTTTTGAAGATTTTCAAAATTTGAAAGTTTAGAAAGTTAAAAAATCTTTAAGCTTATATTATTATCGGTTTAAGCTTTTATTTTTACTAAAGCTATATCTATAAGAAATAACTTTCCCTTCTGAAAATCTTAAAGCTTGCAACATTTAACAAGGCAAATATATGAGTAATTTGAGTTGTTTCTTAAAGCTTAAGATTTTACGCTAATCAAAATAACTTCTTCGTATAGTTTTCCACAGAAAAGAAACCCTCGCTCCTTAACGGGTTAAGTAAAGAGTTAGATTTAAATGTAAAGAATATTTTTAAGTTATTATTTGGTTGTCAGTGTTGATGGGTTTCCCTCCCTAGCCAAATTAAGGCAGCAAAACTCTCTCATAATAAACATTATTTATCAAAAGCTTACATCATCCTATTTAACTAGAATATAACGTTTTTAAAAAGAAATGGCAAGGGGGGGTGGGGGTGCTGTTTATAAATATGGACCATGCATTTAAAAAAACTAACAAACAACAAAATTTATCTATGAATATACAAATTTTCTACAAATACTTTATTTTCTTATTTTGTAGTATCAAAATTATTGCAAGCAACATTATGTTCAATAAATAAACAACAAAACCTCTTTAACCCTCTTAAAAGGGGGCTGGGGTAACTATTTTATACAATTTTTAACACCCTCTTAAAAATTTGTTCTTTAAAAATCTTTACACACATATTTCTTATTTTTAGCATTGTTAACAAACAAAATTCTAAAAAAAAAACTAATAAACGTCTACAAATTTCCTATCTTGGTCTTCATAAAAGTTTCAATATAAAATAATTTTTTTAAAGGCATTTTGTTTCGTTGGTAATGGGGAGAGGGGAGGCAAGTGTTGAGGTTTAAGGGTAGTATTGGTTTTCATTGGAAAAATAAGTTTATTTTGTATTCTTGTTGTTGTTTACCATTGCTATAACAAATAATTTTTAAGTATGAGTCATATATCCGTGCTTTCATTTCGTTTTCTTTTTGGCCACTTGCATTAACTGCTGCTTCGTCTAACCATAACAAATACTACTTGGGCCACACACTACCATTAAATGTTTTTATAATCCTCCCCCTACTTCACTTGCGTTGTGTGTAATTTAAATCATAAAAATAGTTAGTGTTTGGTTCAATAAGTATTCTGCTTGGACTAGAGATACCCTACATAAGACTTTATGGTTGTAAGACAATAATTTTAGTTAAAATAAATAAATAATAATTTTTAAATATCTATCAAAATGTTTGCGAGATTTCATAGTTTTTATGAAGTTTAAACATTTTCAATTTAATATGTATTTGCTTCAACATACTTTGTTGATAAGAAAAATGTTGCTCAACATTTCAAAAATTGTTCTCAGTTCTACCATTCTGGTTTTGCAGCCCAAATTTTTTCCAGAATATTCTTATCTGAATAAATATTTTTATTTTAAATTTTAATTTAAAAATGTTGCTATGAGTATAAGAATTGAATAAAATATTAGCAACATATATATAGGGAAAAACTAAATTGAGTTCAAAATTTTTTGTCAGAAAGTGTTGAAGAGTTTCACCAACACTTTCATTCGAAATTTTTAGTGAAATTTTTATTTGGGTCTTAAAATTTTATATATGAATGACTTACATTTTAAATTCTCCATCAACATGTAGTTGCTAAAGAATATTTCAGAAATTTAATTTAATCTTTTAAACAAAAAATTTTGCAAAGAAATAAAAAAGTCTAATCAATGTACTGCAAAAGTGTTTCAAACAAATTCAGTGTTTTTAATTTTTTTTTTAATCTTAAAATGTTGCCAGACTTTCTTCTGTCATAAAATTTAACAGAAGTAAGTTTTTAGTAAAAATTTATTAACAACATAAATTGTAACATAATTTAGGCTTATAATGTTGCAGTATCTTAATAAAAAAAATATTAATTTCTAAATGTTGCGGGACTAAATTTTGTTATAAAATTAAAGTCAACATAATTGTCTGTAAAAAGACAACCTTTGAATATTTTTTCTTAAATAAAATCCTTTTTTAACTAGAGCCATTATTTTTTGAAATATATAGGTATATTTTCATTTCAGCTGAAATTAATTTTATTCTAGCAAATTTTACTTAAAAAATATTTCTAAAGATTTCATTTAATTACTTAGCAACATTTGCTTTGAAGTTTTGCCTTAATAAAAATAAAAAGGAGAGTTGTCAAAAATTCAAAAAAGTTATTGCCTGAAAAAATTTCTGATAAGTATTTCCGAAGGAAAGTGTCAGATATTTTTTTTTCCAAAAATGTCGATCACACCTTCCAAAAGTTCCGTAGAAACTTAGCAACATTTATAAACATTTTGCTTCAATAAAAAAAATGTTGTCAACAAAAAGTTAAACAAATGAAGCATGAAGCGTATAAGGGAGTATAAACCTATATGTTCCAAATTGCGTTTTCTCGCATAATATTGTTTTAGTAACCAATTTACATCTATTGATACAAAACTAATTTTTTTCACCAAAAAAAAATATTTTAAAGACACGATTTTATACAATTTTTATTTTTTCATATTAATTTTTTAAAGGATTTTTAGGTGTTTTGAATAAACAGAGTACAATCTGGCATTAGGCTGATACCTAAACTTCAAAATATGAAGAAGACACTTGAAGTTGATATTACAGTTGATTTACACATTTTAATGCATCAAAGTAAGAACAAGTAAAACGTGGTATATCCATAGTTTAAATAATATAAAATGATCTTTTAATGTGATTTTGTTAATAATTTTAGAAAATTTATTCTAAAAAAGGAAAAAAATCAGATCCAATTATTTGATATTTTACATCATGCGTTTTTAATATTTGTAGTGGGGGACTTTCATAGGATCTATGGTCAATAGTCGACCGGTTATTATAAGATTTGATATTTCTGTACATAATATTGTGATATTACCATTTAAATTTTCGAAAGTAGGTTTTATATAGAAACTAAGGTCAATTATGAACCGACTGTGGTGAAACTTTACACGAGCGTCAAATTTTCCATGTTCCAATTCGAATTTTTAACGACATTTTGCATGCAGGTATATGCTTAATAAATCTTACCAAATAACTAAAAAAGTTAAGAAAATAGTTAAGCTTTATGATTTATCGTCTTCGATAAAATTTTCTTTATGGTTTATACGCCCTTATACGCGACCATGCTTCAAATGTTCAGGAAATGTAAAATGAATAAAGAGGATATTTGTACCTTAAAATGTTGCTAATCTAGGCTTTAAACTAAACAAAATAAAGAAAATGTTTACAAGAACAGTGTTGACGTATAAACAACATTTTCAAAACTTTTGAAAAAAAAAATAAAAAAAAACTGCGACCTTTTTTGTAAAGAAATGTTGCTAGAAGAGGTTTATACAATTTTTAATATATTATACAAATGTTATTAGTACTCTAATTTCAACTAGATTACTGTAACATTTATATATCTACAATAGAAAGAACATTAATATAAACTAATGAAATTGGCGATAATATTTAACTTAAAAGCGTAATATTCAATATTATAACAGAAATGTTTAGCAACATATTTACAATATCAAACTAAATGTTACAGAAACTTTTAAAGACTATTAAAGGCATAAATATTTTTTCTAGAACAGGATTTTAAATTGTATAAAATCTATTCTCCAGGATTTGGAAACGGACTTCCTTTAAATTATTAAATAATCAGGAAACGGAACTATTTGTATTTAACAAAATACATAGAGTTCCTCCAATTCGTTATGATCTATTCTAGACATTGATTATTTATTGTTTTACATTTTCTATTTCTAAGTTTTGTAGTGGGTGTTGTATTGAGTGATATTCAGCTCAAAAAAGCTGATTTGGGGTTTAAGGGGTGATATTATATTACCAAACCCACTAAAATTACTATGGCACCTCACCCTTCTTACCCTTAAAACACAATAGAAAAAAGTCATGTTGTCATATAACTGGCGCCTTTTTTTCTCAGCTCAATATTTATTGGAAAATATATAAAACAGCAGAAAATTTATGGAAAACAAACAACAGAAAAATGTTTATACATACGAGTATAAAAATATAATAAACGAGAATAACAGTCTAGCATTTATACATATACACGTTTCAATATATATTTTTTTTTTTTCAAATTTTCATATATTTCGTTTCTTTAAAAAAGTATTATAAAACATTATAATACAATTTGATAATAAATGTTTTCGTTTTTTTTTTCTCTTTGTTAGCTTTTTAATAATAGGACAGAGGTCGATGTTTATAATAAACCATTACAAGAAAATCAATAAAAATTCAATGGAAAACATAAAGACCACTTAATATAAAAAAATAAATACTTATGTACTTTAAATAATTATTAAATAAATTGTAGTGAAAAAAAACAGAACTGAAATGAAACAAAATGATAATTACAAACTCTTTAAAATTTTTGTGAAAAGCAAAAGAACGAATTACCTAGTTTTTTTTAATAAGTAGCCAGATTCTCAACCCTTTGTAAACATTTGTGCATTTGAAAAGTTTTTGTTGTTGAACTTTTAAACTCACACAAATCTTTTCTAGTTTTATGATTTAAACTCACACAAATCTTGTTTGAAAATATTCTGAAAACAGACCAGAGGCAAGGAAAATAAATTGGAATGGCACCCCTGCAAATCAATACTTTGAAATTGTTAAGCCTTTAGACATTTTTGAAAAATAAAGGAACAAAGGCAAATAAAAACTACATTGACAACATGTTTTTAACTTTTTAGTTTGTCGTCTTACCAATAATGTATACTTTGTGAAAGTAAGTATATGTATGTCTCATAATTAGTTATAATCGGATTTACTGGCAACATACTTTTCATGTTGTTGGACACTAAAAATCAAATACTTGGGTGTTCTCAAATAGATACAAACATGTTTGCCCCATGCAATTAAAAATCAAAACAAACCTAAAGGTTTATAGACCTTATTTGAAATAAAAATGCAGTTTTTTTTATAAAAGAAAATTTAAAATGTATTTAGATATAGTTCTTCTAAACAGTTTATAAAGTCTTTTATTTTATGAAAATTAAAGAAAAAGTTTAGTTTATAAAAACTTTAGCAACATGTTGAGCTAAATTAATAAACAAAATATAGATTTTTTTGTATAAAAACTTTTTATATAATATACATATTCAAAGTGTTCACAGAAATAAGAATTTAAAATAATTTCATGCAAATATTAAAAATGGATTGTAATTTCTAACTTTTAAAAATCTTAGCAACCAGCTGAATAAAATTTATAAACAAAATTAATAAACGAATATGTTTAGCAACTTATTGTTGAGTTAGATTAGGTTCTAATAATACATGCACAAACGAACTTCCAAAATTAGCAGTCCTGATGGAAGAGTAGCATAAAAGATGCTCCAGCGTTTCCTATTCTTTCTTATCCCGACAACTTCTACAAAAGTCATCAAAAGGGAGTCCTAGTCTCCTAGCAAACACACCAGCAATCCAGTTGTTGAGTTAAATTAATGAATTTAAATTATTTTAGATATAGTTTTTTTATTGGTTTAAATTTTAATGCAATATCAGCAACATAAAGTTATAACCAAAACAAATTTAATGAGAAAGTTTTAAAAAGTTTTAAAAAAAAAAAAAAAATTCTTGTAATAAAATAATTTTTAATTTCTTTTTAATAATAAATTGTGTTTTAGTAAGAATATTTTAAATAAAAAAATAAACAATTAAATCAATAAAACGAAATTCTTTGAAATATTTTACAAATGTTTACTTATTTCAGTTTTAAAGTAAAGAAGCGTAAAAAACTGTAATCAAATTTAATTTAATGACAAAATTTAGCAAAGTTTGAATACAACTTCATGAAACAAAATAATATGTATTTGATTTACTTTTATTAATGAATAAAGTTTTAATGGAAAATATTTTGTTTAGCAACGTGTTATGCTTTAAATACAGCTTATGCAAATTTTTCTTAACTAAAGCATTTAAAAACTTAGAAAAAAATTCTACGTTATATTAAAAAATGTGTATCGAAATATATTATGTTTGGTATGTTTGTTGCCTTATTGTCAATAAAATTTATAATAATAACAAGGTACATAGAATTATACAATTTAATGAGAAAATTTGTCAAAGTTTGAATAAAATCTTATTTTTAATACCAAGCTTTTTGTTTAGCAACATGTTTAGAAACTTTGTTTATTAAACAGTTTTAATCCCTTTAAACAAATTTTAAATATATTTCAGTGTTTTAACAACACTTCTTTAATTATCAACAAATTATTGTAGCAGCAACTTACTAAAGTTTTGTTTGCTTTTCTTTTCATAAATTTTTAATTTCACTTCAGTTTAATATATATATATTTTTTTAATAGTGGTTAATTATGAAACTTAAATGTTTTTTAAATATAAATATGTTTATGAACTGTAGCAACATGTTGTTTAATCATAAGTTTAAGAATTTAAAATACAGTCTACAATTTAAAATATTTAAAAAATATTAATTAAAATAAAATGTTAACTCAAATGCTGCCGTAAAATGTATGTGATATGAAAGAAATCATATTTAAAATTTTCATTAGATAAACATTAATTTTTTAGTTCTTACCCAGTAAAAACTTTGCTTTCCTGGTAAGCTAGCAGGTATAATTGGAAACAAGAATAAACTACTTATTTTTTGTCTGAATAACTGTTTTTTTGGAGGGTACTTAAAAATATGAACCTAAACAAAAAAATTTTTTTTGCCCTCAATGAGAGAGTTAACCATTCGTTTTTAATGAATGACTAACGTCTTACTCAGTACAACACTTCACACTTAATTTTGTAAGTGACAAAAACCTTTTTTACTATAAAATATCTTTTTAGACATTTTGTTAAAAAAAAAATTAACAGCATCAGAATGGTGTTGAATCAACAACCTTCTTGTGGTTATTAATCCAGCGCTCTAGTCAACTAATCCACGTAATTGCAAAATTACTGTGAGATTATACTATTGAGTACTTATTAATGTAATACAGAGTAAGCAAATAATAATGACGCCTTATTACCAAGAAACTACTTTAATAAGTAGTAGTACCGAGAAGCAAAGAATTTTTGCTGGGTGGTAACAGCTACATTTTGCTTTGATTTGTTCTTGCAACAAAACATTTCAAGTCTCTTCTTGTATCTATTTGTCTTATTAAAGTTCTAAAATATTATAACATTTTCTCATTTCCTGCCTTAAAATTTTATTAACTATAATATATTTTATTTATTTTTTTTTTAAGTAATTAAAATTACAAATAAAATTTGTTTCTACAAAGCACATAAAATTTCAACAATTTTAATTAAATATAATTATAATAAAGAGAAATATTTAATCTTTTTTGTATTTTTCTTTTTTTATAATGTTAATTATCTCAATAATCATAGAAAATTTGTTAAACACAAGTAAACATAATTTCAACATAATTTTCTTTACACCAAACCATAAAGAAAAATGTTTCTAAGACCTGTAACAGAGAAATAAAAAAACAGCATTTAAAATCAAAATGTTAAAAAAACAAGTAAGAAACATCATTAAATAAATAAAAAATAAAATAAATATTTAGATGGATAGATAGATCTTGGTTAGTTGACTAGATAGATGGATGAATGACTGCTGGTATGTCTAAATGTAAAGCTGAATGTTTTTGGTTTAGTGAAAAAAAAAAAAAAAATTCACAGGCAACATCATCATTCAAACGGAAATAACAAATTTTTAGTTAAAAACCCCAGAAACACTTGTTTCTTTAAGGTTTTATGTGTTTTTTTTTTTTTCTATTTCTATTTCTTATTTACGAATTTAATTTCTTTAACATTGCTATATGTATGTTTACAACTTTAAGAAACGGAAGCCCACTAATAATGTGGCTTTAATCGAGCAAAAGTTGTTGTCGTTCGAATCTATTTTATAGCTTCAAATGCACGTTTATTTATATTTACTGTGGAGATATTTGTTAGAGGTCATGTTTAGATGAATGAAAATGTCTGAATTAATTCTTATATACTTATATAAATATTAGCAAGGTGGTATTGGTGTTTGTATTGCTTAGTCTATGGTTGAATTTCTATTTGTATTTTCAATCATGTATAGATTTATAGATAGCACATTTTTCCCTTCTTTATTAAAGTTAACTATAGCAACTATAACATCAATTTACCGGTAATATTGGGAAAATAAATTGACACTCATAGAAATAAGGTTGGTAATAAGAATTTAGTAAATTGTTTTGGAAAAAAGTTGTGAATAAGAATCAATGGGTTTTAATGAAAAAAAAAAAAAAAATAAAAATAACTAGATTAATCTATCTCTAGTTTTTATATAGTTAACAAATTTAAAATAGTATAAACTTATAGAATAGACTCTTCATTCATCAAAGGTTTTAAAATCCAAATTCTCACAATCTAATACGCTTGAAGTTATAGAAAAAGTTATAGATCATTGATCTAAAATATTATTACTTTTTTATTTTTATACTTTTATTTTTTAGAGCTCTATGGGTTTAATTATAAAGACATAGGTAAAACTTGAGATACATATATTAAAAGCATATTAAGACAACTACTTCGATTAAATTTATTGTACACTTAAAAATTTAACGAACTATAATTTGTAACTTATAAAATTTTTCTTTTAAATAAGGTCAAAGGTTACGGAGTTTAAAACCCAAATTCTCTCTAACTAATATGTTTAATGTTGAAAGAATAATAATAATTTAAATTTTAATTTTTCATTGTTAGTGTATAAATTTAAAGAATAAAACATTAACTGAATTTTTTCTTAATATAAAAAAAAATCGGTTTAAAAATAACAGAGTTATGAACAAAAAACTGAAACAATAAAAAAGAAAAACGTTGTCTAACATTTTCAATTAGGAAAAAATTCAAATCGGAAAATCTTTTAAAGCATATTAAACAAGTATTATTATGCAAAACAAGTAAAATTAAAAAAATCATATTTTTCAAAACCATTTTTTTTTAATAACTGCAAAATAATTTAATCTAAAAATACAAAATTATTATTGCAAAATGTTGTATTTTTTTTTTAAGAAGTAACATATTTCAAAACAACAAATATTTGTAAAAACAAAATTATAATTTTTAAAACAAATACTAATGTTTTAAATAATTAACGCTTTGCAAAAAGACTTTAATAAATAAAGATTAAAAATTAAGAATTTTCAAAATAAATAAAGTGCTACTATTTTTAAAAAGTTCGTTTCTTTGAAAAAAATATATAATTCATAAAAAATCCCTAATAAAAATACATATATTTTATTAAACATATATTTAGTTTCCTATGACTTATCATAGATATTTTAACAATGTTTTATCCCGATATAGAATATATCAGCATTTACTATCACCTGTGGATGAAATCTTAAATTTAGATTTATCATTTGGTAGAAAATTATCATTTAATAATTATTTAAATTATATTATACCTAAAGCTTATTCAATTTTAAGCTTTTTATGCCGTAGTTCTAATAATTTTGATCATTACAGCAAAAAATTTCTATTTACATCTAGATTAGAATATGCATCATTTATCTGGAGCCCTGGTACTCAATTTCATATACGAGTAAATAGAACTGAAAATATTCAAGTAAGATTTATAAAGTTTGCTCTTTCAATTTTTCATTTTAAAACCCTCAAATTGCGACTATTACATACCCTCCTACATAAGTGTGCCTCGATTTCTATGAAAACTTTAGAAATTTCTTCTATATAAATGTAGTTTTGTAAGGTATTTTATTGAATACACTGTCTCAGTAAGATCTTCCCGGACGAGCGCGCAATAGTATTTTTAAAGTATTTTCGCTTACACTTCAGCTACTTCTACTTTTTGTTGCTTTCCTCTTCAATTTAAAAGACAGCTGCACTCTCAATTCATTATAATATTTATTTATATATTAAGAAACTACCCAGCAAAAACTTTTTGGTTTTCGGTAATAACAATTACTTATTAAAGTAGTTTCTTGGTAATGAGGCATCATTATTATTTGCCTACTCGGTATTACATTAATAAGTGCTCAGTAGTATAATAGCACAGTAATACTGCAATCACTTGGATGAGTTGGTTAGTGCGCCGGATTAACAACCAGAAGGTTGTTGGTTCAACCCCATTCTGAAGCTGTTAGTTTTTTATAACAAAATGTCTAAAAAGATATTTCAAACTAAAAAGAGTTTTTCTCGCTTAGGATGGTGTACTGAGTAAGACGTTAGTCAGTAAAAACGAATGGTTAGTGTGTGTCCAAGTTCGAGTCTCACCGACGGCAAAATTTTTTTGTTTTTTTTTATTTTTGTTTTCGTTTATGTACATATTTTTGAGTACCCCTAGAGTCAAAAAATAACTACATGAATTTGTGGACAAGTCCAACAAAAATAACTAGTTATTCAGGCAAAAAATAAGTAGTTTATTTTTGTTTCTAATTATACCTGCTAGCTTACCAGGAAATCAAAGTTTTTGCTGGGTATTTACGCTATTTACACATTTAATAACTTAACAGTAACATTTTCAAAATAAGAAGTTAAACGTTCGCTTCAACAAACTTAAGATACTTGATAATCCTTTGACACTTGATCTCTTTGACAATTGATGATTCTCTGTTCGTAATGTCGGTCTTTTATATCTCTGTCCCGATTCCGTCATGTTCTATTCGTCTTAAACCCAACCCACTAAAAGTCAATCCCTAAATTGTTAACCTAGGTGATCTTCTCCTACCTTTCCCCTCATTTCCTACATAAATTTTCTTTATACTAACTGATTGTACTGATTTGCTTCATACCATAAAACTATCTGTATCTCCTAGACCTTTAAGGCAAAATAATTATTATTATTTTTTTTTTATATAGATATTCATAGAACAACATATGTTTTGAATGAAGCTTTAACAAAAGTTATGAGATTATTCAATAAATATTATATTGAATTGGACTTAAGTATATTAAATTTTGAATTTAAAAATATGTTAAACAGTTTGTTTAAATAATTAATTTAATTATGTATATTAAATTAATGATTGATGTCTGTAAGGATAATATACATATACATAGACTGAAACTATTTATAGATAAATAAATAAAAAGTATATATTTTTCATGAAACATACATTTTTTATAAGTAATTTTAAACTGTTCGTAAAAGTTCTATTTTCTAAAAAAAGTACAAATTTACTAAAAAGTACTATTATTATTTAAAAAACTACCATTTTTCAAAAAAGTCGGTGTTTAAAAGGTAGTATTTTTAAATAAATATTATTAACAAAAATACAGTTTTTTTAATTACTTTTTTATATCACAAAGCAATTTACATTTTTTTTATTAAATTTTTTTCTATTTTGTTAAGATTTTTTTTCAAATCATTCAGTCTTATGTCGCTATTTCCAATTATTTCAATATTTCTTTTTTAACGATTTTATTTTTCAAATTTCAAATTTACATAATATAAATTTCCATCTTTTTTCTTTTTCTTAAAACTATTTAAAATTAAATTAATTCATCATCATTTTCTAATTAAATTTAAATTTTCCCTGAGTGTAATAACAAAAACAAATATTAAGTACACTACCTTGAAAATACACACAAAAAGTAGGTAGTATTTCTTTTTCTACTTTTTCGTATATTTTGTTTATATTCCAAATTGTTTAGAAAATGTTTATTATTTGATTGCTTTTTTCTTTTTATTTTTCCTATTTGGCTACGTGTAAGTTTAAGTGTATTGTGTGTTTTGTAAACAAGTGTGAGTGAAAATTCCTTTCAACTAATCAAATATGCCACAAGAACAACAATAAAGATGACGCAAAAAAAGCTATAAATGTAATGCGTGAGAAAAATATGTATAAAACACCTGTAGATAAAAAAATTAACACAAGCATAAAGAAAGACTTTTCTACTTACATACTTACAAAACTTATACCAATAACAATCAAACAAACCCACAAATGAACCTTTATATGAAAAGAATTTGTCTCAAACTAAATAAGCTTAATGAAATCTTCTTTAGTACAAGTATATAACTATGGATATTGTAGGGTATTCAAATTGTTTGGTTTTTCTATTATTCGAATAAAGCGAATAATTCTAATAAGGCATTTTAGTTTGTTCAAATTATGCGATCAAGTATTTAAAATTATTCGAATTATTCGAATAATTAAAATAAATAATAATGAAGTAAAATATTTATGATTTTGTAAGTTTCTTTAAAAATTTAATTGTAAAAAATGACAGAAACATATAAAAAGTTAGCAATTCATTGGGAATATCTTTAAAAAAAAAGTATTATCAACTGAATTGTAAATGTATGGTCCATTCTAGGAAAGATTTTTAAAAAGTGCTATTTTTGGACAGAGAGTCATTAGATTATTTTCATATTTTGTATACTACATATAAGCCATTTGGTCTTTATCATTCAAGATATTAATTTTATTTAAGATTTACATTTTTCCACAAGTCAAAATATCGCTATTGGGGCTTATCGCAGCGTTTTTTATGAAGTTTTGTTTTGAAGTTGCTTGGAAAATCCTCTTACGGTGACATATTTAAATTTGTATTGTGTAGAACTTATAAAAAATGTTTGACAAAACACAACTATCCCGCTTGCTTTTCTACACCTCTTACCTATAAAAATAATTTTTTTTTGCAGGGAAATTGCCAATGTTAAGGCTTAAATTGTCCCGGAAAATTTTAAAACCAATTTTAAATTTAAATTAATTTTAGCTAATAAATTATTAATATTAATTATCTTTGAACTATATCTCAAAAGCAAACAATTTTAGAATGACATTGATTAACATAAACAATTCGTGATTAAAAGAAAAAACCTGCAATCTATCAAAAGTCCTCAGAATAAAATTCAAATGAGTAGATTAAAGTCGATTTGTTCTTTTGTTTTCATAAAATTTGATTTTGAAAAATTTATGAAATTGTTAAAAGTGCATGCATTTAAATTTATATAAATAAAAATATTCGAATTATTCGTCATTTGAAAAAGACCATTTTTTAAATTCTTCGAATAATTATTCATAATTATTGTTCGAATAATTCCAACGAACATTATTCGAATGAATACCCTAGTATGTATGTTGTAAGTAAGTACTTACTACACGCATTCTTCCATCTCCCATATATATATATATTATAACAACAATACAATACTTAGGTATACTTTTTACTATGAATACAATACTTTATACATTACTTATAAAGCTAAAATTTGCTTGTAATTTATAGAAAAATAAAAGAATCAAAAATACACAAAAAAAAATCTAAATTTATTGTTTTTTGTCTACAAGAAAAAAAAAAATGTTTTTCTTTCTCTTTTAACTTGTGACCAGAATGCCGCACAAATTGTAATTTAACAAAATACCTGGCATGAGTACGTATTAGATTTATGTTAGGTGTATTGCATGCATGAGTGTAATGTGCTGCTACTTACTTAAAACAACCGACAACAACAATAATAGCGTCTAAAAAGCTATAAAATTGTGATCAAGTTCTTTGCTTTTTTTTTTTTTGTAAGGTTTATTACTCTAAATTGTGGCAAGTTCCAAAGAAGTATTAAATCTAATGAAATATATATATATATATATATATATATATATATATAAACACAATTCTTAAATAAATATTGCTTTTAAGAAATAGTCATTTAAATTCTAGCTCTTTTGGTGGGAAAGCACCGAAATATTTACTGAAAATAAAAGATATGAAGTCTTTTTAATTTCAGTTTTTTTTTTTCCATAAATCTTAGCAGATAATAAAATTCCGATAGTTGGACAGACATGTTTGAGAATCAGCAGTAATAAATGTGAATTCATTGAATAGCTCTGGATTTTTGTTAAAAATTTTAGCTGCAATCATAGATTATTTAAAGTTTAAAATTAGCTTTATTCATAGATTTGTATATAACCACAATTAACTTATATCGAAAGTCTAGATATATTCTAAAACTGACTTTAATCGTAGAATCATACAGTGAATCATTCAAGGTAAAAAATATTGTCACTTTAACCTTAAGATATTTTTGTCAAATATATGTTAATTGAAATTCAATAGTTTGTGCGTTTTGAATATATATTTTTGTTTTCAATATTTTTACCATTGCAGTAGTTATAACCATTTAAGATAAAAAATTTTCAAAAATTACGCGTTTGCTCATATATAATCTCATCTATCAAAGTATGGTGTATGTCTTAAAGCAAAATATTTTAAAATATTAACAAAAATAGAACAGGAACAACAACTTAAAATTTGGTATTAAAAAATGATTGATTTATCCTTTAATGTCATCATCAGTGCTACCAAAAAAAAGGTTTTTTATGCGCATAAAAAATGCTCTTAAAATTGGAAAATATGACCATAAAATAAAAAAATATGGCTTTAAAATATTATTTTTTTTCCAAAAAAAGATCTTCTATTCATGCCCAAAATAAATTGATTTTGAATAACAATTGTTAAAAAATATTTCCTATTTGTACTTAAAAATATTTCAAGTCAAAACATTGTATCAGGAAATTATAAAATTTCTATCAATTTATAATGAAAGCTATTAGGGAATCGGATATGAAAAACATAAGTGATAGTTAAACAAAAATTTCACTAAAGGTAAAATATGCAAAATCTTTCTTTTAAGTGTAAAATATGCAGAATTATGCTTTTTAGTATAACATATAATTATGCTCTTAAGTATAAAATATGCAAAGATATGTCATTTGAATTGCTAAAAAATTACTTTTAATAAAATTATGACAAAGTTATCTTCAACACAATTAAATTAATTAAAATTTTTCTTTTTTCTTCTTCTTTTTAGATTTATTACTTTTTTTCTACAAAAATCTTGATTTAACTACAATTAAATCATTATTATCACATCAACAATTCTCCTCTCAACACCATGGCTTGCTTTAAAACCAAAACTCTATCATGTCGTCTACTCTACGTCATCGCAACTTGCCTTCTCTGCTCCTTGTCCGGCAGTCATGGCAAATCTTCGAATCTTTTTACACAATTTCAAAATCAACGTTTCGCCATGGAACCACAAGATCAAACGGCGGTAGTGGGTGCCCGTGTTACACTACCCTGTAGAGTCATTAATAAACAGGGTGTTTTACAATGGACTAAAGATGATTTTGGTTTAGGTACTTCTCGCGACTTGGCCGGTTTTGAGCGATATGCCATGATAGGCAGCGATGAAGAAGGTGATTATTCTTTGGATATCTATCCGGTAATGTTGGATGATGATGCTCGTTATCAATGTCAAGTAAGTCCAGGGCCTGAAGGTCAACCAGCTGTAAGATCAACATTTGCTAAAATAACAGTATTAGTACCACCGGAAGCACCGAAAATATCCCAAGGAGAAGTGATTTACACAACAGAAGATCGTAAAGTAGATATAGAATGTGTATCAGTGGGTGGTAAACCACCAGCGGAAATTACTTGGATAGATGGTTTTGGCAATGTTATAACTGATAATATAGAATATACTGTGATACCTTTACCGGATCAGAAGAGATTTACTGCTAAATCAGTGCTGAAATTAACTCCCAAAAAAGAACATCATAATACCACCTTCACCTGTCAAGCTCAAAATACCGCTGATCGTACTTATCGTTCGGCTAAAATACGTTTGGAAGTAAAATATGCTCCCAAGGTTAGGGTTAATGTAATAGGTGGTGCTGTGGGTAATGGCCGGATATTGGAACATTCTCAAGTTAGACTGGAGTGTAAAGCAGATGCTAATCCTAATGATGTACGCTATAAATGGTATATCAATGATGAGCCCATTAGTGGTGGTCAGAAGACAGAAATGGTAAATATTTTTAGCAAAATAAAATAAAAAAATACAAAAGATTTATTATTTTCTTCTTTTCTTCTTCTTCTTTTTATATTAAAGGTTATACGAAATGTTACACGAAAATTCCATGATGCCATTGTGAAATGTGAAGTGCAAAATTCTATAGGCAAAAGTGAGGATAGTGAGACTTTGGATATTAGCTGTAAGTATCTTTATAATCTTGAAAAAATTTCTGTATTCATAGTGGAGAGAGTGAGTACAAATTTCTCTGTATTTCTTAATAAACATTTTAATTTGTTATAAGTTAGTTTTACGTTTAAAGCAATTCTTGTTTTTTAAACATTTGAATTTATTTTTGTTGCAGAGTATTAAGGAGAAAACCATATTCTCTAAACTTATCTCTCCCTCATATGAACTTTGAATGTAGAAAAATTTATCTGTGTAAACGGGCACTTAATTATTATTAAGTTAATAAAATTTTATCATATTTTTATTAATTTTAGATGGTCCCACGTTTAAAGAAAAACCTCGTTCTATAGAGGCTGATATTGGCAGTTTGGTTACATTGAATTGTGAAGTTGATGGCAATCCCACACCCGATATTGTTTGGATACAACATCCTATTGATAGAGTAAGTATTTTACATTTACATATATAAAGATAAAACTTTTGAAAGTTTTTTAATGAATAAAAATTTATAATAATATTTTCCATTTTTCTCACTCTCAAGGTGGTTGGCTCCAGTCCCAATTTAACTTTCAGTGTAAGCAACGAAACCGCTGGTCGCTATTATTGCAAAGCTAATGTTCCCGGTTATGCTGAGATTTCTGCCGATGCTTATGTTTATCTCAAAGGTTCACCCACTATTTCCTCCGCACGCACACAATATGGTTTAATAGGAGATACAGCGCGTATTGAATGTTTTGCCACTTCTGTACCACGTGCTCGTCATGTATCCTGGACATTTAATGGTCATGAAATCAGTTCAGAATTGGGACATGATTATTCTGTGCTAGTGGATGCGGTGCCAGGTGGTGTGAAATCTACCTTAATTATACGTGACAGCCAATCTTATCATTATGGCAAATACAATTGTACCGTGGTCAATGATTATGGCAATGATGTGGCGGAAATTAATTTGCAAGCACAAAGTAAGTTGAGAAAATATGATTAATATGTCACAGTTTTTAGAAAAAAAAAAGAAATTTCTTAAATATTTCTATTTATTTTTATTAATTATTTTTTTTCCTCCCAAAATTATTTTTCATTTCTTTAGAGAGCGTTCCATTACTAATGACCATAGTAGGCGGCATATCCGCAGTGGCTCTTTTAATGATTATCACCATACTAGTGGTAGTATATTTTAAGTGTAAAAAACGATCCAAACTTCCCCCCGCCGATGTTATTAGCGAACATCAGATTACCAAAAATGGTGGTGTAGGTTCATGCAAAATGGAACCTGGTGATCGTACTTCCAATTATAGTGATCTCAAGGTTGATATTTCAGGTGGTTATGTACCTTATGGAGATTATACAACACACTACAGTCCACCACCTCAATATCTTACCACTTGTTCCACCAAATCAAATGGTAGCTCGACAATTATCCAGAACAATCATCAAAATCATTTACAACAACAGCTGCAACAGCAGCAACAACAACAACAGCAACAAAGTCTACCAATGACATTTTTGTCATCGAATGGCGGTGGCAGTTTAACTGGCAGTATTATAGGCTCACGGGAAATACGTCAGGAAAATGGTCTTCCTAGTTTACAATCAACCACTGCTTCGGTGGTGAGTTCATCACCCAACGGTAGCTGTAGTAATCAAAGTACCGCCACGCATGTGGTAACGGCTACACCTGCATCAGCGGTGGATCCACGTTTTAGTGCCATTTATGGCAATCCATATCTAAGATCATCGAATTCCTCCCTACTGCCACCACCAACAGCTGTTTAAGGTAAATGAAAAAAAGTATTTTTAATTACTCGTAAATAAAAAAAAAAAAAAAAAGAAAAATATATTAGGTCAAACAAAAGGAAAGAATAATATTGAAAATAATAATTATAATTAAAGGAAAGACTGAAATTGTAAATAATACTTAAACTGGCATTATATTTACTTACTCGCCATATAAGGTGAATTTAAAAGAAATTCAAAAAAATTAAGTCATACTTTTAAACAACAGAAATAAAGAGACTTTAAAGAGGAAATTGGTATAAAATAAATCTGGTAGACATTTTCAAAACTCTCAGATGAAATTTTAAAGTTACTGTTATTTTAATTCTTAATTTCATCGCGGTTTAGAGAATTTAATAACTTGGACTATTTTAAAGTCTAAATAGTTTTTACTTGATGTATTATAAAATTTAAACTTGCATTTAAGTTTAAGTAGCAAAAGCTACTTTTTTGAGGTGAAGTTTTAAATATAACTTTAATTATGTAATTTCGTAAAATTTCAAAATTTCTAGAATTTATTTTAAATTTGAAATATTTTTTTATACTTGAGCTTTTTTCCAAATTTAGCAAAATTTTTTTAAATTATTTAGTTTCCATACATTCAAGTTCTTAGAGGAATATTTAATAGAAACTTTCCTCTCGTGTTGAGTTACTTAAAAATAACAAATGTTTATCAACATTTATAAATTCATTTTTAATTTTTTTTATTTTTATTTTTTTAATTCACCACAATATGAGAAGTGACTTTTCAATTAAATTATTTATTTCCTTAAAAAACTTATAACTCCCTTAAAGTCTCTCTTATTCATGCAAAACAAAACAGCCAATCTATATAACTAAAAAAGACTAAATTAACAAAGTATTTAAAGAAAAAATGCAAATTTGTTCATTAATTCCTAGCAGTTTTTTAAACCAGTCGAACTTAGAAAACAAAGTTAAAAACAACACTGCTTTAAAATTGTATATTCAAAGTCCTTAAAATCATCTATTACAATTTTAAAACTTAAAATGTGTTAAATTTATGTAAAACTCTGCTAAAATAAAAACATTATAGAGTTTAACATTAGTATAAACAAAATCTTAAAAAAAATATTTAGATTTCTTATTTTTAATTTAAGATTTAATAACGAATACAAGTGAAAGTAATTTGTTAAGAAAATATTTAGTAGCCTAAATATTATTATAATTTTTTCTATTAGTTCTAGTATAAAAGCCAAAGTACCTGATAGTTTTTAAGTAAAATAAGTTTAAAATAGAAGTGTAAAAAAATTATACAAAAATTTAGTTTTTGTAGCAAACTAAATTAAGTCCCAAAATTATAAAAGAAAACTATTAAATATATAAAAGTAAACGAGAAAAAAAAAATATTGTAAAATACATAAAACAAAAAAATAATTTAATAAAAAGAAAATTCTATATGCTTTACTATTTCAACTATAAATAAAGCATATTATGCAAATTACCTTGAATGTAGTGTCTTAAAAAAAAAAAAAAAATAATAAATAAAAAATAAATTTAAAAAAGTTAAAAATTAAAGTCATAATTGTGCTTTTGTGTACAATGGAAAATAAAACAGTGAAAATATTTAAAGAAAATATAAAAAAGCTTGCTATTTAATAGTATTTAACATAAATTGACATAGTATTTACCAAAAAAAAAAAAAAAAAAAAAAAAAAAAACAAATCTTGAAACAAAATTGAAATTATTTTGATTTTTATTTTATTTCAATTACTTTATTATTATTACTCTCCTCAATTCAAAAAAAAATATATATATTGTTTTATAAAATTTTTATATAATCCTTAATATTAGAAAATGTTTGTCTCAACAACACTTTGTGAACACATCTTATATTCTTCAGTAAAACTCATCTCATATTTTGCTATTCATTTACTAATATTTATAAACGAAAAGTTAATATACCAATTATTGATTTGCTATTTATAAACAATTTTCCTTTCTTTACTTTAATAAATTAGTTTTAACATAGCAACCGAAAACAAATAAATTTATAATAATTTAAAATGTATATTTTTATAATATTTTGCATGTATTACTTGTATAAAATAAAAAAATTAAGTAAAAAAAAGCATAAAAATATAGTTGTAAATTTATAAAAAGTTATATTTAAAATAAAATAAAAAAAATATATTATTAATAAGAAAAATGTCGAATCCAAATATATATTTGCTTGATTTAAACAAATAAATGCTGGCAATTTTGTTGATAAGTAAATGATTTTTTTATTATTAAATAAAAATATTTAAATGAAAAATTAAATTTGTTTTATTTTGGGAACTAAAAAAAAATGAAATGAAACGAAACTGTGAATACCCGTAATGTGTTTAAAACTTTCAACACTCTGCCAACGAAACTGTACGTAGTATACTTTTCGACACACAAAGTGTTAAGTATCGCCACTGTTAATATGGTAACTCTGTGTGTATATTACAAAAAGTATGGCATACAATTAGGCTGTATATAAGTTAATTAAGTGAAACAGTATTGTCCAAAAGATTACTCCAGGTCTACAACTGATATTAACGCTGATATAATATTTTAGATAATGCCAGCAGAAGAGAGTAACCATTTTGTTTATATTACATTAAATCTTAAATAAGGGCTGTGCATATTCTAATAACTCTTATCCCTACAAGTAAAATAATACTAAAGTGATTCGAATTCGTATTACTTGAAGAAAAAATTCATTGCCGCAATAATCATAATGTGCGAGATTTTGCGTCACAGGCAATGTATATAAGCAATAAGAAATCAATACGCTTGGAAGAAAAAATAGGCAATATTGCTAGATAATCATCTAGGTGAATAAAAGAAGATACCGTCAGATAATCTCATGGAAGATATAACAAATATATAGAAATATTATCACTAAATAAATCTTGAAATAATATAATAAGGAAAATTTCTACATCCTGTTAATCATCCATGCACATAAATCTTCGTCTTTTTTGCTAAAAGACAAACAAATTTCTTCAATAGTTTTTTTTTTTTTTTGAATAATTTTTCGACAACGATATTTTGAGGATAAAAATAATAAAAAAATTTTAGATTTTATATATTTTTGTTGTTTATTGCCACATTTTCTTTAAACGGATAAAAATGCAATAATAGAAAAATATTGCTTTGATGATTTTCGTTCAAATAATAAAGAGAAGTTATTGATTAAATTTCTTTTAGGAAGATATCTTCTAAATATTCGTAGGGATAATTTATCATTATTTTCAGTCAGTTATAAAGTAAACATGCGCTCTTTATTAAAGAAATTCGAACTTTTTTAACACAATTTTAATAAAAATATATTTTTTAATGCAAAATAACGATTAAAACAAAACAATTTTACCAAAAACATTGTTTTTAAGTAATTCTCAAAATACTCATGCATATACGTAAACAAAACTTACGTACATGTGTACCTTTTTGACAGATCATCTGTCATTACAACAGCCTCATAATACTTCTTATAATACTAATATTTCAATTTACACATGAGATAATGCTTTCAGAGAATTAGATAACAGCTAAAGATTTTTATAACATTTAGGACTGCCTAAATGTTATAGTTATTAGCTAGCGAAAACACTCAAAAGCCTTAGAAAATAAACAAACGTTTTTTGTGCAAAGTGGTTCGAAATATGGAATTTTTAGAAAATAGCATGGATATGCAACAATATTTGAAGACTTTGAAAGCTCGCTTAATAAAAAGTAGTAATAAATCCGATTTCATGAAAGACAACAAGCTAACATTCAAGTTATTTTGAAATTATGACTCCAAGCACTTAGGGGCAAATATTGATAATGCGGTTATTGTTTAGTTGCATAAAATGTTGAATATAACAGCCCATAGACCACATTTTAATTCCTCATAAAACTTATGCCCATACGTGAAAAAATAAAGTGGCTATGAGTTAATGAACTAAAAAAACGCAATATTGCACATTGGGGCAGAATAGAAATTTTTGGGAAAGAAATCTGTAACTTCTAATCGCCTAATTGGATTTACATACAATTTTACACAGGCGTAGTAAAGAAGTGCACAATTTTAAGTTCGGAAGGAAGGCCTCAAATACCTTTTCGGGGGAGCTATTGTTCGATTTTGTACCGAATTGGATAAAGAACGAAATTATCTATCGAAAAAAAACAAGAAGTCGATATCTCTTCTGAATCCAAAAATAAACCATTTTGAAATTGAAAAAATTGCGAGCTTTTTTTGTCGTAAAGGTGTCTACTCTCTTTATACCCCACACCACCACAGGTGGTTGGGGTATTATGCGTTTGTGCTGATGTTTGTAACTCACAGAAAAAATCATTCAACATCCACCTTAAAGTATACCAATCGACTCAGAATCACTTTTTGAGTCGATCTAACGATGCCTGCCCATGTCAACCTTGTGCACAAGGTACAGGGCGTAATTTTGAATATAATTCAATGAAATTTGGCACATGGGACTTTCATAACACAAGGTTATGATCGGTAATATTATAATGAAATTCAGTATAAGGAAGTTCTGTAGAAGTATCAATTTTTGTGCCGAATTTCATGAACATCGGTTCATAATTGACCATAGTTCCCATATAACACCCTCTTCCGAAAATCACTTTAACGTGCATAAATCGCATACACATGTTAGTATCAAGTTTATATTCGATACAAATAAGTTTTATGTAAGTAGAAATTACAGTGACAAATTTTATGATTTACCGTAACTACAATATAAGCCCACTTTCGGTAATCACCCTAAAGTGCATAAATTTATATAATTTATTAACGTAATATTCTGTATTTGTATATTTTATTTTCCACTTAGTAAAAATATTAGTCCACAATTGTCCACATGTATAATATAAGACCCTTCCACGAATTTTGATAGACATACACAACGATATCTTATGTTCGGGCTTGACCGACTATATCTTTCTTAGTTGTTTTTCGTTACAATGTTCTAAAATCCCAAAGGATAGTTCTGCAAACCAAATGCATGTTCGTAAAATTTTATGTGTTCCAAAAAGTTTGCTAATGGCTTTTCACAAACCTGTAATAAATGTGGACTTTATGGGGAAAATTCAAAAGAATTCAATTTATGGGATTTTTGATGGTTTTTTGGGAATTGTGGGATTCATTTTATAAAAATATTAAGTTTGTTTACACTTTACCATTTTAAATGATAAAGTTAATAACCGCTGAAACATTTGTTAAACTATCTTAATACACCAGGATTTTATTGGAGATCAAATATTTATAGTTTCTCCAAAAACCAACTTTTTAAAAAAACTATTTTAATTCCGAAAATCAGAATCATACAAAAAGATTGAAGTTAGTATTTTTTATATAAAAAATTTTTCTTACCAAAAATTAAATTTCTCACTTAGAAATCGATAGTGAAAAATCGTATTTGCGGTGAAAAATCGATTAAAACATTTCTGTATTTAACCCTTTTATGCGGTCGTTCTCTGTATCCGATTTTTAGTTTTTTTTAATTTCAAGAATAATAATTATTTTATAGTTATTAGTTCGAAGCAAATTGTTTATTAATAGAGAATTTTTTCTTATGGTTATGCTAATGGCAACCCTGTTGGTCATTATATTCAACACTCTTTTTCTCTTTAATGTTTTTATTTTTTTATTATTATTTTTTATAGTAATGATCAGTCGTTTACCGATCTTTATAGCGGCAAGTTTTGTTTCATAGACAATTTAATCTTATTTTTTAAGTTCTGTTATGTTAAACCATGGCTAAACAATTATTTGGAAAATTAGCCATTGTTACCGGTGAGTTTAATTATTTAGTATTGATATGGTAAAACATGCTACGCTAATTTAATAAAAAATGTGAAATTAAAGGAGCTGGCTCTGGTATTGGTCGCAGCACTTGTCGTGTACTAAAAGATTATGGTGCCAAAGTCATAGCAGCTGATCGCAATTTAATAGCAGCCGAAGAGACGGCTAAACAAGTGGGCAGTGGTGAGTTTTCAGAAATAAATTATTTCATAAAAAGCCTTAAATTATACTTTACTTTCTATGCATTTTATACTCACAGATATTTACCCCTTGGAAATTGATGTTTCTTCATATGACAGCGTTTGCAAAGCCGTTAAACAAATCTGTACACAATTTCAAACAGCCCCCTCAGTGGTGGTTAATTCCGCTGGTATTACACGTGATGGATATTTACTTAAAATGCCCGTACACGATTATGATGATGTCTATAGTGTAAATTTAAAGGGCACCTTTTTGGTAACACAACAATTTGCTAAGGCCATGATTGAGCACAACGTTAAGGGTGGCAGTATTGTTAATATTTCAAGTATAGTGGCTAAAATGAACAATGTTGGCCAGGCCAATTATGCAGCTACCAAAGCAGGTGTTATATCCTTTACTGAGGTGGCATCAAAAGAATTTGGTAAATTTGGCATACGAGTCAATGCCATATTACCCGGTTACATTAATACACCAATGGTGGAGGTGGTGCCCGAAAAGATAAAAGAACAAGTTGTGATGCGTTGTCCGCTGGGTCGCATGGGTGAACCTACTGAAATTGCTGAAGTAATAGCATTTTTAGCATCTGATAAATCTTCGTATGTTAATGGAGCTGCCATCGAAGTAACTGGTGGCCTTAAGTGAATGCGACATGTACTAATGACAGTGATAATGATGATGATAATAATAATGATGGTGATGAGTTTAGGATAATGTTTGAAAATGGTGTGCTAATGTTTGTTTATGATTTTGTGGATTTTGAATTTAAATAGATATGTTTAAAATGGCATTTATTAGAACTAATAAAATTAAAAATACTGTATCAACTTAAGAACAAAGATTTTTGTAGTAATGTTTTTTTTAGTAAAATAATTACTGATTTAACTACAAGACTTAAAACTAAGAGATTGGTAAATTTTAGCACCATAGGTATTACTATGTAATTGTGATTGCCTAACCTAACATTTTTCGATTCATCTTAATTTTTTTTTCATGCGTTTATATCTATTTTTGAATCTCATCCAACGCAATAAAAGCTGAACGGACTTCAGGTATAAATAAAAGCCCCTCTTCATTGCCGTGCTAACTTTTGACGGTTACCTATAGGGTGGTTGAAATTTTCAAATTTTTATACATTCTTAATTTTGTCTATTTTTTTTTTTTTTTGAGGGGGGATTGTGCGCCAAGTGAATGCTTTACGAAAAAATCAGTTTTTCCGCAAGGCACATTCACAGTTTTGTGTTAAATAGATATTAAATACATAGATTTCAGAGGGATGACAAATATTATTGATTGAGACCATGAATTTATATCAAAAGTCGTATTGACTGAAAAAGCGACACTTTTGTTAAAACAGAAGTATTTGCCAAAAGTAGTATCATTTAAAACTACTAGATAACTAGAGGCGCGCCAAAAATTTCTTTGGAAGTTTAGAATTTTTTGGACCAAAATAGATTTACTTATTTACATATTTCCTTGTAATAAGCATGAATAATTTGTAGACAAGTAATTCGGATACAAACTCTATTTTTTGCAAAATTCGCGATTTTTATTTCAAAGAATATTTTCTAAATTTAGCTTGCAAATCCTAAAATATGTTACTATAAGTTCCGTTATTATAACATTCCTATAAGGTATCAGATAGTTAAAGGTAAAATAAACTAAAGTGAGCAATAAAGTAAGCTTTATCTATTTTTGGTTATTACAACTTAGTTTTAAAATTAATTTTATAATTTTGACAATACGACAAGGCTAAAGCAATAACCTATTGCTTTAGGCCATTTAACATAGTTTATTTATTTCTTTTACAAAGCCGAAAATATGGTAGCTTTAAATACATAAAGCTTGCGATTAACTTTGGTCCTTTACCATATCGTTCACTTTTGGCATATCTTGTACTTTTAATAGCCAAAAACAGTTAATGTATCCGATAACAACATAACTTTAGTTATTAAATAGTTCTAATAACGGCCCTAAGGGTATCAAACATTTCTAATTATGTGCTATTTTTATTAAAATTACACTCAAACATTAGTATGTCATAAAAATGTTAATTTGTTTAACTCAAAATTAAAAAATAATTTTATATTTTTAATAAAGGTGCACAGAAAAAATAAAATTTCATATTCTAATATTAAATTTAAAATATCAATTATATTTTTTACTGAAATCGGACCTTTCACTGTATTTGTAAAATCAAATCTTATTAAAATATTTTTACTATTTATGAATTTGAATATTTGAAAATTTTCATATGGTTTAATAGTTTTTTTTTTAAGTAAAATAATAAAAATAATATTTAGTTTTTAGTAGATATTTAAACAATATTTATTTTTGATTCAACACTATATTTTACAATTAAATTACGAAAAAAATATAATCTAAAAATTTTTGTGTAAATTCGGTATAGGATTCATGAAAGAATACGGTATATATGGAAGTGTAATGTTGGTATTAAAAAATGATTATTATTTTTACTAAGGAAATTATACTTGTAAACAGTGTAGCCAGGAGATATGAAAAAAGGAGCTAAATTGAACTTTAAAAAAGGTCAAAAAGGCTAAATGCCCAAAAAAATAAGGTTAGAAAAAAGTTATTTTTTTTTTAAATTTAGAAAATTATTTTTTTCATTCTGATTTGTTTTTGATATTTTTCTAAAGAAATTGTAATAAATTTATAAATAACATCCAGCAAAATGACTCAATGCAAAATCGTCCAAAAAATTCCCATACAAATTTGGATTATATTTCATATGAAAAATTGCCCAGTGGTTTTGAGTTATTTTTTAATTATAATTTCTTTTTGATTAAGCATTTTTAAATTTGTTCATGATCTTTCCCATTAATAAGATTTTTTTAAATTATTTTCATAAAAATGTTAGATGAAGTAATCAATTATAATAATCGACTTAATAACGCAACAAATTTAATTAAGGAACTTTGTATTTGGAGAATGAAGCGCCGCAGTCGAAATTTTTTGTTAGATATAATTAATCTGAATTTTTTATGCGAATAAATACACAGAAATGCTTAAACGAATGATTCTGTTAAAGTAAAATTGGTAATGTCAAATAATAAATTATTTACTTCGTTGTTGAAATACTAACATTTTAGTCTTTTTAAGGTAATTTTAAGAACAAAAAAAAAGGTTGGACAAAAGCTTGAAGCTAAAACGAACATTTTGAGGCTAAAAGCAAAATAAAAAAGATAGATTAAACCCTACAAAGACTAACCTGGAAGACTGCTTATAATACATGTTATTTGTAATGACAAGTAATATAAAAATAAAAAGACACATTGCTGTTCTGTAGCTAAAGGATAATATTCAAATTTGGTATTTTTTGAACTGAATTCTGATAATGCTTCTTCCGATCCAACTCTACCTAATTACCAAATTATTGAAGTTTACCTTATTCTTGGGACAAATGATAAAACAAAGATTGACTTCTTACATAGATTTTGGTAATAAAAATTAGTTTAAATCTATTAAAAAATATATAAATCTCAGTTCTCAGCACGTCTGATGTTACTTAAATCTCAAATTAGAAATTAAAAAATGGAAAATGAAAAATTCCTTCAAATAATTCAGTACTACAAGAGAATTGTTTAAAAATAAAATTTGTATGAAAACTACTCAAAAAATGTTTAATTTTCATATAAATTTAATTGTTAACAATTTGATACTTGTAATGCATTAGGCCATAAATAAGGTTCTATTAACAAATATAAGAAGTATAGGTTAATTTAGTAAAAAAAAAAATAAAAGAAGGAACATTTTAAAAAAACGGTTAACCGACAGAAAAAAAACCAGCCTGTCGAATTATTCGAAAATAAAAATTATTCGAAATCGGTTGATTTTTAAAAAGTAAAAATCGATTAACCTGTTTCGGTTTTTGAATACGTACAAAGTGCCTATTTGAAGTGGATTTTTCACTATAGATTAGAGTGTCCCAAGAAAGTGCTTTTTTTGAGATTCTGGTATATGAATATCGCTAAAATGATGCGTATTAAAGAGCTGAATACAGGAAAAATAATAAAAAAAAATAAAGAAATGTATAAATTGATCTTTAGTTCCTTACCAGCGATAGGAAAAATATGGGTCTCATACATTTAGGTTAAAAAAAGTTTTGATTTTTTCTGAAAATAGGTTTAAAAAATCGTAATTTTGAGCTTGTTATGGAAAAAATATTTTGAAATTTTTCCTAATGAGATTTTGATCCCCAAAAGGCTTTATTGGTATTTTATGAACGATTTGTTAAAACTGCTTTAAGATGGATAATATAATTATATATAATTACTACAAAACAACGTTTCAACATTTTACTCATAAAAGAAACAAAAGTGTGAAATTTGATTTACTGAAATGAATTCCTTTTGTTTTTTCTCCCCGAATTTTCACCAAAATATTTTATTTCTTTAAAAAACGGTTTATCAGCATAATGAGGGGAAGGATAGAATTGATTTCAGGCTTGAAAGCAAGTAAAGATTTTTCGTTTTTTACCCCATAAAAATTTTTTTAGTAGTAAATTAACACAATATTAATTTCCTTGCTGAAAGAGTCAGTCATAACTTCTTGAATTTTTAATATTTGAAATTCACTTAAGTATTAACACTGATGTTATTTCCTTATAAAAAAGCTGTTTCTTTCGATTTTAGACATTTTTGTCTTTGTTTTTATTATATTTTTTTCACATCCTATATTTTTTTTAGGTTCTTTAACAAATACAAAAAATTTGTCTATAATTCACAAATCTTGTCCTCATTTGAATTGTATCGTATTTAAGCAGCCACAATGCGATGATGTTTGTTTTTGTTAAGACGTCTGCGTCTCTTAGTCACACGACGTTTAACGGGACGATTTCTTCTGTTGTTATTGCTCAAGACAACACGTTGGCCATTTTTGAAGTAGCCACGATATTTAGCTGGCACACGCACCCTTATAACTTGACCTTGTTTGGCACCACGAAGTCTCAAATTAATGCGGAGAGGAGCACGATTAGCCTTGGCATCGGAAGTACCCTTAATTTCTTGATCGGTGACAACGTATTCTTTAGCACCAGCAGCCAAAGCAGCAGCTAAAGTTTGTTCATCAACAAGGGCAGCCTCTTCAGCGGTTTCTTTGTCATTTTTGTCGTTTGTGTCGCCACCATAAAGTTGTAACCTACCACCTGCTCCATTATTTTCTTCCGGAGTATTGGTTATAACTCCAGTGGTAACGGTAGGAACTGCGTCTTCAGTTGTGATAGTTGGTAAAGGGGCAGTTGGTTCGGTGATGGTTGTTCCGGTGATAGTTGGTTGGATAGGATCTTTATTTCCTCCGATTATGATAATGGGTATAATGGGTTGAGTATGTTTCTGACCAAACATGTTCTTGAACAATAGAAATTTTTTCATAAACAAACGACCACTGGAAGCATCTCCTTTCTTTGATAAATCACTGGCTATTTCCTCCTCATCTTCTGCTTGATCGTAAACTTCTTCATTTTGATCGTCAGTCTCTTTTACATCATCATCAATAATTTGGGCAGTACGATACCTGGAAGCTATATGCAAAAAGTTCAACGAAAGGGAATTACAATTCCACAGTTAAATTCTAAATTAACTAAACTTACATTTGGCGGGTTCGGGCTCTGGTTCAGCCAAGGCTATTACGAAAAAAGCTGCCAACAGGACAAATGTTAGTGTCAAGAATTTCATGACTGAAACTACTTTTAAATCAATAAAAGAACTTTTCAATAAATCCCTAGTGATTGCTGCGATTGCAAATCAATGTTTGATAATTACCGTTCGACAATCAATTCTTTTTATACAAAGTCAACCCAATGATTTGTTAGGCTTTTGGTTCCAAATCAAAATTGAATATCATTTCATATTCACCAAAACTATTTTTACTTATGTATTTATTTACTTTTTATGATACGGTTTATGCAAAAATTTGTTTGAAAAAAATTTATATGTATGTTTGAATGTATGTATGTATGTACCTTCAAGTACCCAATAAACGGTAAATACGAAAGTACAACTATTTCTGTTTTTATTTTATTTAATTATTATTATTTTTTTTTTTTGTTTGGTCAAGAACTTAAAACCACATAAATAAAATGCTTTAAGCCATTTTGATTGATGAAGAATAAGTAATAAAGAAATAGAAATTTCTTTAAAGTCATCATTATCATCATCATTATTATTATCGTAATTACAATATCATTAAAACGATGAGGTACAATAATTGTTTTTGTATTGATCTAAAGTATTTCATATACATGTATACCAAACTTCATGTTGTTTACCTCTATAAGATAAATGTGTAAATTAGTTTTGAATTACTGTTATTTACGTATTTATGTAGTTTGTCTTCTAAACTTTATAAAAAATAATAAAGTTGTGGGTCCTGAATTGTTATTCTGAAAGTCAATTTAATTTTTTATTCAATGGTTTTCAGGATTTTGTAGGGTTCATTTATATGAGGAACATTTATATTTTTTATAGTAATGATCTATCAGAGAAGATAAAAGTCGGTTAAAAATTATTAAGGTTATTACGAATTCCCTCGATCAATAACATGCTTAGACTGTGCATACAAATTTGTCATTGTTTGAGAAATGTTTAAATAAAATACTATTTTTAATTAAACTGTAACCATGACTACTGAAAAACCTATTTTTCAGTGTTTAAGAAATTTAGATTTTTTAAAAACTAAACTTTAATAAGCCGTTTCTACTCACAGTGGGTTAAAGTTTCCAAGAAGGAGGATTAATTCAGTGTGGGATATTATTGCTTTCTATTTCAATTTGTTGTAATAAATTGCTCATTAGTAAGGTAGAAGGGGGAGCATTTACCATAGGGACATATATGCCATTGCCTATTATGTTGAAAACGAAGTATTAATTTACGTGGCACTAATTGATTTAATAAATTCATTTAAAGTGTGAAAAAATTGTGCTTGGCGCATAAAACTCCTCCTGGGGAGCATTCGCCTGATCGCTGTTAGGTCGACCTAACTTATCCTCTAAAAAGCACGCGATCAGCTACCAAGTACTTACTAGCTGTAGATATTTCACTGTGCATATAGACTCTCTAGTGTTAATAGTATTTAAGCAAAAAATTATTTAGTGGTTTTCGCAAAGCACTGATTTTGGATCTGCATTGCTAATTGAATTTTTATTTATTTTTAATAAAATTCAATGAAATGTGTTAATTTTTGTTTGTTTTTTTTTTGTTTCTAATTTTGTACAGATCGGTCCATGTGGGACCATAGCTCTCATATAAGCACCGAAAATTACTGTAACGAGCATGCTATTGTGTGAAAAACCTAAGAGTAATGTAAATTTAAACGTACCTTAAATTATGAAAGGGACATCATTTGGAACGTCTTGGCCATGCTACACGGGCATTTATATTGACGATAAAAAAACCAAGAACAAAATTTAAATATTTTACCACCAATATTAATGATATATAAATCAAACGGTAGCTAAATAAAAATAAACATATAAATAAAATTGGACCCCACCCACAAAAATGTTTACTATCCAATAAAAATGTTTACTGGATTTGTGTTCGCGTATAGTGTTGTCAGAAAAATTTTACCTCATGTCACCAAAGCCGAAGCTAAAAATCCCCATTTTTAAATACAAATCCCCAATTTTGTCCCCAAAATGTTTTAAATAAAATTAAGTTTTTTAAATTGAAAACTCTATAAACAGCTAATAATCATTAAAAATGTCTTAAAAAATGTCTAAAAAAAAGTATATATGTTTATATAAATGTTTCCTATAAAAAGAAAATTTGTAACTATTCCCTCTAAAATAAAATTTATCAATAATTTATACATTTAATGAAAATTTTCTATAATAAAAACATTTATAGACATTTTTCTAAAAAAGATAATTTTGCACATTTTCAATTTTTTTCAGAAATTTCAGAATTTTTCTATAAATTGAAAATTTATCGAAAGCGAAAAAAAGTTAATTGAAAATTATTTTTGAATTTTAAGGAAAAACCAAAAAAATAAATGTAGTTTTTCATTAAAAAACGAATGAAACCAAAAACTAGCAGCATATAAACAACAAATAATAATTTAATATTTTTTATACATAGAAATCTAATATTTTCACTAAATAAAAAATAATGCGACAAAATAAATATGTAATTAGAAAATTTATTGAAATTTTTTTTTAAAAAGAAAACTAGCTGAAAAAGTTTATAAATAGAATATTTAACGAATATTAAATTTAAATTAAATTCATCGCAATTATCTACAAAATTTAAAACTTATCGAAGTTTTTCTTTAGAAATAAAAGTTTATCGAAAATGGAATAAATGTATTGTTTAATAATGAATCCCAATATTTTACGAAAATCCTCATGGCCCTTCCCACGAAAATTTACAAATCTCCTCATCTGGCAACATTGTTCGCGTACCCAAAATCTATTAAAGTGAGAAAAAATTGAGAGAGAAAAATGGCAGTTGTTAACGCAGCTAGGTTTACTATCCAACTCCAAACGCCTATTATTGCTAATTGGAGTTCTTAAGGCGGACGGTTTTAATGAAAGCAAGAGGAAAATACAACAAAAATGTTGAAGCGTGTTGCGGCACAGAAAATATGTATTCTATTATGCTAATGTCTAGAGCACAAGCACTGCTTTGTTTCAGAGACAACAAATGCAATTAATGATTGCAATTTCTTTTGTCGGAGCTCGTCTGGGATCTAATTTAACATCGTCCTAATCATTCTAATTGTTTTTGAAGAGGCGTATATAACGGCAGCTTCATTTTTAATAATTTGTAATCATTATATATATATATATATATATATATATATATATATATATATATATATATATATATATATATATATATATATATTTCTTTTTTGATTACTAAAAACTATACAGCAATATATGTAGTCTTAGTGGTCTAAAGAAAAGAAATTTTAAATATGAAAATTTATTAAACTATTATGTGATTTTATCGTCGGCTGAGGTAACTTAGTCATTTCCGAGGTCCACTTACGGATCCACAAACCTTAAGTAATAAGACGTTTAATTTATCCTTTCTAGGGTTTAAGATAATTTTTATTTTTATTGAGTATTCATTTATTTATTACAAATACAAACTATTTAATACGAGAGAATAACTACGATATCGCGTAATCGGATCGGCTTCAACTAGGATTATTTCGGTTCTTTCTTCTTCTTTAACTAGGCTCATTACAGTTTTCGGCTTATATTAGGATCGGTCGGCTATTAGTCTTATAACAGGCTCGGTTCGGTTATTCGACTTATAACAGGCTCGGTTCGGTTATTCGACTTATAACAGGCTCGGTTCAGTAGTTGAATTAGAATCGGTTTTATAAGTTCGACTTCGACACATTCGGCTGTCAAACAGGTTTGAGTTTACGGTGGGATCGGCTTCTAGTTCAAGTGGCAGCTTTGCTGATCGAAGATCGTATATTTTTCTACAATACGTACAATTGTTTATTAAAACTAATGTCTACCTTCCTCTCCAACTACTGTTACCATGCACCCCTACTCAAACAGGCGACACGAAGTCACTTGTGGGAACAGCTAATCGAAGTCACTCGTGAAAACAGCTAACCGAAATCACTAGTGAGAACAGCTCATCGAGTTAGTTGTAAGAACGAGAAGCATGAAGCCATTCGTGAAAATAAGCAATCGAAATCATTCGTGAGAACAGCCATGGTCAATTGTGAGAATGATCAGCACGAAGCCACTCTTCAGAACGAGCTACCGAAGTCACTCGTGAAAACAGCTAACCGAAGTCAACTGTAATAACAGCTAACCGAAGTCAACTGTGTGAACGAGCAGCACGGAGCTACTCGTGAGAGCAAGAAACCAAAATCACTTGTGAGAACGAGCAATCGAAGTCAACTGTAATAACAGCTAACCGAAGTCAACTGTGAAATTTATTTAGGGATCCAACCGAAGTCGAGCGTTGCTTGTTGGCTACCAAGCAACATCAACTAAACAACCAATGCAATTATTATATGTGTGTAGATGTATGTAGAATTTACAGTAGGGGCGTTCAAAGCAATTACTTATTACTAATAGGGCATTTAATAATATGTAATTGAAAATAATTAATAATATTAAGAATATACAGAAATTATGATAAAGGGAAAAGTGATAGTAATTCTATAAATAAATCTTTTAAGAAATATGTACGGAAAAATAGTAATGCTATACAAAATTGTCGCTTAAGTTTAACTGTAAAAATTCTATAAATATAAAATATTTCAAATTGCTAGTTTAATAAATATAATAATTTTAATAATATAATTTTCTTACAATAGAAAATTTTACTACCATAGAAATGCAAATATTTATGAGAAATTACTTTTGTACTAAAAATCTTAAACTAAAAGAAGATAGAAATTTTAAAATTTTTGCTATTTTATATATTTTTCTAAATCAATTAACTAAAATGGCACAAAACTGATGTTGAATGCCTAAAAAGCAAAAGGCCTTAACCACTGAAAAATCAAATGTTGATTTTTTACTGGATTATACTGTACAGACCCAAACATCTACACAAAAATTTACATATTTCATATCTTCAAAAATTAAATCAATATTAAAGAAAAGTCAAAAGGCCGTAACATCAACTTCATAAACGAAACAGTTGTAAAATTTGTTCCATTTAAGAAAAATTTGATTCGAAGAGTACTTTATACTTTATCTATTTTTTCTTTAAGTGAACGATTAAAAAATTTAGTTAATTGGTTAATTTTAAGGCAAAAAATTAAGTATTGTGGTTACGGCCTTTTATAATAGATTTCAAATAGTTTTATTTATATTGTAAAATATTATAAAACTTTGTTGTATATAATTCTTTTTTTGTTTTTTTTTTTTAATTTTACAATTTTACATTTTAAAAATGTTTAGCAAACAATTTTTATATGACATCTCGAATTTTCGGCTAAGTTTCTGATTTTTTGTGAAATTTGGAATTTTTGGTGAAATTTTATATTTTTGGAAAACTTTGTAGTTTTGATAAAATTTCGAATTTTCGGCGAAATTTTGGATTTTTTTTCATAAAATTTGTAATTTTTGGTGATGAGATTTTGGATTTTTGGTGAAATTTCGGATCTTTGGTGATATATCTGATTTTTGGAGAAATTTCTAATACCTAACTAAAATACTCTTGAATTTTATTTTAACTATTTTATTTTTATATCTTTTATATACATTTCAAAATATTGAAATGGTAAATATTACGACTATAGTATAATCCATACTTCCATCTTCCTCCACTTAAATAAGAAAAATTGCGACATGTTCAATCATTTGTAAACAAATAAGACATCGATTATCAAATTAAATATAAAAATCTTACCGTTAACTAATTTATCGCATTTTTGCATAAATTCTTTGGGAAATTTGTTCGAAATGATTTTGCATTTCAATTTGCATCATAAAATGTCGAGAGATTTAATAATTGTTGGAAAATACCGTTAAAAATTAATAAAAATTAAATTAATTATTTTGTTTATAAATTTTATAATTATATCGCGTTTTAATAGATTTTATCTCAAAAATGACACAGCAAATTAGCGAAAATTTCTCTAATTTAGTGTAATTTATAATATTTTTGATTCCGAAACAATAATATCAATAAAATTTTTTCACCGCGTTGCATATTCGGATTCAGAAATCTCTTAACTGAATCTTAAAATTGTGACCTTGCAAAGTTAATGGAAACCGGATTTGAAAAATCCAGAAGTGGTAGTTTTTTTCTGATTTAAAGCTGCATTCTACATAAAAATTTAAAAATATTTCTTCTGATGTTAATTTTGAAACAGTTAAAGAAATAAAAAAAAAACAAAGAAATTTATTTTTTGTTATACGCTTATTGAAATTTATTGATCATGTGTCAGGGATTTGGTTCTTAGTATATAGGTCGAACAATGATATTTCCATCAGGTCTTCTAGCCATAAGGCGTCTTCTGGGAAATCTACGATGACGGTTTAAACGGCGTCGGTGCGTTTCTAGACAAGGGCATCCACTGTTTTCTAGGGCATGTTTCCCGCTTGAATGACTGCGTCTGCTGATAGCAGTACGTTTGCGGTCCATTCTTAGGCGATTTCTACATCTACTAGCCTGTTGACGATAACGAGAAAGGCGAGATCGTGAGTAACTACCAAGTTCAGCGGGATCATTAATAGCGATCAACTCGTTACTGCGAGTATCATCATAGCTGTTCACCAAATCGTTTGTATCATCGTTTTCAAGTTCTGGCCTATGATTGTGATATGAGGATCTTTCTTCTTCCTCATCATCGTCATCTTCATCATCGTCATCTTCATCATCGTCATCTTCATCTGGTGGTGATTCCTCATCATCACCTCGTTCGTCTAGTGTTTCCTCAACATCGTCATCTTCGTCTTCATCTGGTAGTGGTTCATCATCCTCATTTTGATTTTTCTTTACCTTTTTCCTTTTCTTATTCTTATTCTTCTTCTTCTTCTTCTTCTTTTTCTTTTTCTTTTTGTCTTTTTCCGATGACTCTTGTGGAGGAGGTGGTGGAATATGTCCCTTCTTAATCATGTATTGCATCAGACTCGAAATAAAGCGAGCATCTTCCAATTCCAAACTATCAACTGGTTTATACAGTTCATTTTTTTCATGTTTTTCTTCATTCCTTACATCACGACTATCTATACAAGTAAATCACAAATAATTATTCAATACGGTCATCCATCATATTTGTGCTGTAACAAATAGGAAAGTAAAATAAATTTGTACAAAACTTACATGCTGACTGAATTATTATTGCAGCCAGAACCAACAACAGCAGGCTCCAGCGCATCTTTCCAAAGGCTCGCTTAATATGTAATCGGAAAATATATTTCTATATGATATTTGCCTTTACTCTGCTTGGAATTGTTCTTTAGAACACAGTCTTAAAGAGGAATAACAGCGGACAACTGATTGTATTCTCGCAAATTGACAAAATATTTATACGTTTATTTCGATCTATAGTTTTTCATTCAACCAAATGGTAATAAATGTTTTTGAATTTAATTAAGATAACTAAAAACATATTTATTTTTTAGTATAATTTTTCATTCATATTTGCAACAACAACAAAACATATCTCACAAAAATAAATTATAAAATTTATGTAAAAAAATAGTTATTTTTTTCTTTTCTTGTCTGTAACATTTTGTTTTTTTCTTTAAAAACACATTTAAATACACACAAAACTATCAACCAGAAAATGAACCCGGTCTAAACACTAATTTGACCTGTTTTAAATATCAATAAAAGAATAATTTTATATTCAAGTTTAAATGGATGTGTACCTACATATATGCAAAATATCATCTAGTTTATGGAATTTTGACTATAATCTCATAAATTTATAGAATTTTTATAGAAAAGAAGTTATTTACTAAATATCGCTGACAATAGTCAATATAACCAAAAATGTATGTAATTGTGGGTCAAATTGAATATTAAATTTGAAAGTTTTTTTAAAAAATGTGTGACATGTTAAAATCACATTGCTAGAATGTGATTTCATTCCTAGAAGATCTTTAAACCAAATTTAAATATTTTCAATTTCTATCCTTAAAATATTGTGAAGGAAAAGTTAAAGCATTTTTTTATATAATTAATTTTTATTAACTCAATTATCATTCATTATCTTATGATACGGTTCCTCAAACGCCTAAGAGGTCTGCGTTGATGATGGCGTCTCTTGATCTGTTTAGCTTTATGGCGATGTTGTTGTTGGCGTCTCCTCCATTGGCTAAGATGACAACGATTGCGTTTTATTTGTTGTTTCCTATGGCGTTGACGTTGAAGTAGTTGTCTTTCTTGCATTGTCTTCGTTCCTGGTTACATTTTCTCACCTGTTGACTAAAGTTCTTACGACGAATCAGGCGCTGTTGTCTTTCGAACCGTCTTCGTCAACCTTTAAGCAAAACGCCAAAGTCTGTTACGTTCTGCACGTCCTACAACTACATTCGATTTTTCCGATTTAAGGATTTCATTTTCGATAATATCATCTTCGTCATTGTGATATATACTTAAGCGATTATTTTTATAAGATCATTCTTCACCACCACCATCTCTGTCCCCCTCACTATCACCGCTCATCTGTGTCTGTGGGTACTTCATCATCAGTACCTGTTGGTGTTTCTTCATCTGTCTGTATCGGTGGTAGGGTGATCGATTTTTCGACTTTTTGGAGATACCGGTTTTCGAATAGTTCGAATAGTTGGGATTTTGAAAAAGCCGGTTGCATTTTTTTTGCAGAATTAAATATTTCTATCAAAATACTGTATTTCTTTAAAAGAAATTCAACAAATCTTATAATATTCAAATTAAAATTGATTAAATACATTAATTAAATAATTATTTTAAATAATAAATTTAAATTAAGATAAGAAAATAATCAATAAAAAAAATTTTATATAGTATGTACAGAAAGTATGGCTTAATATGGAAGAAGCCTGTCTCAATTTTTTCGAAATCAATTTTGAAAGTAGATCCCTTTTAAGTGCAAGTCCTTTAAAAGATTAAGTAAGCTTGTTTAATCTTATAGATATGTATTTCACATATATTTAACAAGTACAAAAAATTAATTTCTTAAGATTTTTTCGAAACGCAATTGGTTAGTGATTATTTGGTCCTTGATTAACTAATCTGTATAAATTAATTTGTAAGTTTTTTTTTTATTTTTAAAACTTTGGAAAATTGTAAAGAAAAAAATTCTGGAATTATTAATATGCCTATGAGAGTATATTTACGTACATTTTTAATATATTTTAATTTTTTTATAAAGAAGAATTTTAGTTAGAAAAATTCATATTTATATTAGGTTTATTTCCGTGCTTTTTGGCTAAAGTTCGATAAAATGAGAAAAAGCTAATTTTTCTCCCACAAAAATACAACAACGTTCAAAAGTACGGGAACACAAAAGTCCAAATTGTTTAACCAGAAATAAAACATCAAACTGTTTTAAAAATTCGTATGTGAATCTAATTTTATTTTTCAGCATATTTGAATGTTTTTAATTTTTTTTTTAATGAAACTTTCCTGTTAGTAAAAAAATAAATCATTTTTTATTCATTTTATTTAAAATTTTTTATTGTGTATCTTTTATTGTTATTTGACAATTTATATAATCTACCCGAAGGAATATTGTGAGCTGTTTTCTCAAAATAGCACTCATTTACCTAATTCTTGAGTACGGGAACACTTTTCGGCAATATTCGGATCCCATTCAAATATTAGATTTAGTAAATATGTTTTTTGAAATAAAATGATTTTTGTATTTAAAAAAAAACCCGGTTTATTTGACTTTCGAAAAATAAACATTTTGACAAAAAATCTATAGTATCTGAGCCTAAAAAAAACCGGTTGAAAATTCGAGTTAATCACCCTTTGCAACAAAACTGCTGCTAAGCAAACTATGATTAAAGTGATCTTTCCCATGTTTGCTTAAGTCTCGTCTCTCTCTCTCTCTCTCTTCTTGATGATTGTGAAACTTTAATTCGTTTCTATTACAAACGATCTATTGCTATACACTAAACCAAACTGTAAGGCTTGGTAGAACACTGATTTACTACAGTCCACCCTACCATATTTATATGTTGTAGAATCCTAGCAGAAAAAAAAGGACTGAAAAACAGCTGAAAAAGTCATGATTTTAACATCGTGTTGTCATTGGAAGGAAGTATTTAATGCTAAAAAAGAGCCGCAGAAATTCTTTTTTTAACCCATCGTTGTCATTGGTAGCATATTTTTCTTTTATGCTTCTTGTTCATTGCTTTTGAAGTACTTCTATTAAAACTGTATTTATATATATATTTTTTAATAAAAACATGGCTTTAGCTTAGTTTGTAGATAATAAAAATGCTTTTGAATTTGTGAAAATTTTATTTTCCTAGAAATTTTTCACCTTTTTCCTGCTAAAAAATACATTTATTTTCACTTTTTGGAAGTAATTTCTACAAACTTCCGAAAAAGTCCGAATTATGCAATAAGCTTTATTTTTGAAGTGGTTAAAAAGTTCTTTTTTGGAAGCACTCGTTTTTTTTCTGAGATTTTGTCAGTTGGTTTACATTTCTCCAAAGAAATTCTATGGGAAAAGAAACAACAATTCTATTCAATCGTTCATAAATTAAAACGCTGTAGCCAAATGTTTTTACATAAAAAACAATGAAATCAACGACTTATTTGAATATTCAATCGAAATGTTTTAAACTCATTATAGGTCTAACGTTCGATTTTGTTGTTACTTTGTGTGTAACGCCAAGATAATACAATCACATTAATTCAATATATATATATATATATATATATATATATATACCAAAATATGGTTATAACAAGATTATGCGAGTATATTTATAAAAAAAAATTTCTAATTTCTTTACATTTGTACATTCATACATATTCTAATCCGAGTTAAAAGTTAACGGAATTCGGCCAAGATATAGCAAGATTAAAAATTTGCATTAATCTTTAAAGTAGCTTCAATGTTTGTTAGACTAATTTAAATATTTATCATTTATAGGTTGGAAACCGATAACTTTATAAATATCGATACCGATTAAATAATATAATTAAATATAAAATATAAATAATTTTACATAATTCACATCCCTTGTGTTAGCTATATATAGTAGGTGTGTTTATATATTAACTGCCATCGCCTTATACATAAAGGCTCCTTAATTATTACTTTAAAAGTGTATTTGACTATCAAATAATACGTTTATGCGCACCTCTTACTCGCAATTAAAAATATTGCTATACGAAAATTTTGCTGTATAAACGATGAGTTAATGTTTTATTTGCAAGTTAGTGACTCATGAAAACTAATCGTGATTAGTGAAACTAATTCTAAATAATACGTACGGCATTGCCACTTCCTTTTAGTTGTATTTTTCTCACCTGGCACAATAAAAAGGAATCATATCTTTAGGCAATTAACTTATAAACGGTGAGTTAATTATTTGCAAGTTATTTTTACTTGCAATAATCTTGCGTATAAACGTAATAATACATATTCATTTAATTACTGTGATGAAAATATTAATATTTTTATATTTATAGTATAAAATTATTGAATACTTTAGTAAAATTATATTTTGGTATTTTCGTATACTAATCTAGATACTCAATTTTAATTAATTAAATAAAGAAAGAACTTTAAAAAATTTAAAATTTTATGTAATTATTAACTATATCATTCGTATATTCGTACAATTTGCCATAACGATACTATGATATTAATATTCTCTATTTGTTACTGTAATTAAACCGTGTATATGCCCTGCCAGCATTTGGAAGAGAGTTTTTTCATCCATCCACTAAAAAGTGTCTTTATTTGACACATCTGGATGTTCAAAAGTAGTAGGATACACAAATTTGTAATAACAAAACATATTAGTATAAATTTTGTTCTGAAAAACTTTACTTGGGAGATTGTTTACATTCCAAAGTAAAGAAAAAGAACAAGTACGATATAATTTCGCTTAATAGTTTAAAGTGATCAATGTTGTTGTTTAAGTGTTAAATAAAAAATTGTTTAATATAAAAAAATTTTAATTTTTAATTAGTGATTTTTACCTTTAAATATTTCATATTTAATTTAAAGTTATAGTGAATTATTAATTTAGTTTAAAATTATAGTGAGCTATTATGGTGTGTTTGAATATAAGGTAAGCATTTAGCTCAATTATAATTAAAAATATTTACGAGAAATATTCCAACTGCATTAAAAATATATTTATTATACAAAAGCGATTATATATCGATACTTTCTTGATGTACTTTTTTACACTTCTAAATAATAATGTTTCAACACCGAAGGAATGAACTAAATAGTGTCATTAATATAATATTAGAACTGCTGCAAACTTCTTTCCGCACGATGACTCTTCTTGGATAAGAAAATGATATCATATTGGACTATTAGGAACAACTTGAGGTTACTCTTTAGTTCATATTTGGATAGAAAATGTTGGAAGGGTATCTACATATTTTGTTGTTTTGTTTAACAGAAGCGAGCTCTATACTTAAATTAAATGACGGGAGCATACATTGTTTACATTTTTTACCTTTGTCAAGAAATTCATTTAAGCATGTTTTAATTGTACACTGCCTGCCACATGAATAAGGAATAACATTTTTTTAACTTTAATTAAGTATATCTCCTAAACTAAAACTCAGAAAAAAATTATTGTTTGCGCAACCAAATTTCAAAGTATTGGCTTTAGTTTCCTGAAGAAATAAAAAATATACATATTTTGTTATACAAAAATTATGCATTTATTTAAAGACATGTATTTCTGTGGTACTATTTCGTGTGTCAATTGAATAAGGAATTCTTTTAATATTAATCAGGAAGGCTATGATTTGAATTTCTTTCAATATAAACGGCTAGAGAATTTTTAATTTGATAGTTTTTAAATAGTTTTTATACAAAATGGGACGTGGTAAGGCTCTTAATAACTCTGAAAAAGAAAAAATTCTGATTTTGAAATATCAGGGTCCGAATCCGGTCCAAATAGCCAAAAACATTAATAAAGGAAAGACAGTTGTGCACAATTAGTTAAATAACATGGAAAGATATAGAAAAAAACATGAAAGGGCGGAAGAAAATGGCAATAACTCAAAAAAAAAAAAAAAAAATGACGAAAAATTCTTAGAATTGCATCAAATTCTGCCATGTCGGTATCAAAAATACGTTAGTGCCAGTCTAAGAACAGTGCACCGTATTTTAAAGTCGTGCCCATACATAGTCCGACGAAAACTGTAAAAAAGCACCACTTAATGAAAAACTCAAATCACAACGTCTACAGTTTGCCAAAAATACAATGACATGGTCCGACAAATGGTTTAAAGTTGTATTTTCCGATCATAAAAGTTTAATATTGATGGTCCCGACGGGTATAACTATTAGTTCCATGACCTAAATAAGGAGGAATTATTTTTGAGCCGTAGACACAGCCGAGAGGGCGGAATAGTGGTATGGGGTGCCATTTCGTATTATGGTACCATAGAATTGGTTTTTGTATCCAACAAAATGACTGCAACGACTTACAAAAACATTCTGGAGGAAGCATTTCTAAAATTTAATAATTTCTTTGGACCCATATCTTGGGCGTACCAACACGACAACGCTACGATTCATACCACCAGAGCAGTAAAACAATGGATTAATTAACAAGGTGTTAAACTTTTGGATTGGCCCCCATATTCACCAGACCTGAATCCAATGGAAAATGTCTGGGGTTGGCTTGCAAAAAAAGTTTATGAAGGAGGAAAACAATTTGAGACGATAGAATCCTTAAAGGATGCAAAAACGGAAGCATGGAGTTCAATTTCACTAAATTACTTAGAGTCATTATACAAGTCGATGCCAAATCGCATTTTTGAGGTTATTTCTAAAAATGGTGGCAGTACTCATTACTAATTGAATGCTAGAAGATAATAACTTTTATTTTTATAACCTAAAATTTAAAAATAAATTACAGTTTGCTTAGTTTTAAAATATTCCTTATTCAAGTGACACACGAAAAAGTACCACAGAAATACATGTCTTTAAATAAATGCATAACTTTAGTATAAAAAATGTGTATATTTTTTATTTCCTCAGGAAACTAAAGCCAACACTTTGAAATTTGGTTGCGCAAAAAATAATTTTTTTCTGAACTTTAGTTTAGGAGATATACTTAGTTAAAAAGTTTAAAAAATGTGATTCCTTATTCAAGTGGCTGGCAGTGTATATTGAAGTAATACAAAAATAGTTTTAAGTATTTCAAAATTAACATTTTCGATTTGTTATCTAATTCTATGTATGAAAGAAAACAAAAAATAGCCTTAATAAAATTATACTACTTCTACCAATGAGATTTAAAAATTTGTATTACTTATGGAATTGGTCATAATATAATACCGCCATAATAGAGGCCATCTTTGTCCCTTCTTTCTAAAATTTTGTTTTTGTAAATAATACTGTCTACACATTTTTTGACAGTGTAGTTCTAATTGTTTTGCAATTTTCGTGATCTACGATTTTAAAAAGGAGGTTTTTCATCTTTTCAAAACTTCAAATGAGTAAATGGAGCAAATTAGAAACTTATATACTATTCGGGGAGGTATATTTTCCATGGTTTAAATTTGAAACCAGATATTTTCCGATGTTTGGAATGAGTGACTTTTTCTAGTAATTGGAATGAATATTCCAATAAAAATGCATCCGTAATGAATTTTCCATTATATTTTTAAGTGTTGACCTGTAATGTTACTGGAATAAATGGGTTAATTTAACAAAACGTAAATTTTGTAAACATCCATTCATGGTCCCACTCCATAGTGCTAACACTTTTGAATGCATTTTAGAGAAACTTTATAAAGGCTGAAGGTCTGAAGGCAAATGGATTTAAGTTTCATGTACACTCAATGTACACTCACGACCTTGATTTAAGTCGTTATGATTTCGATATGATATTTTTCTCTGGAAGTTAAAGTAACTTAAATAACTGTATGTTAAAAATCTATTGATTCGTTTTCTTTAGTTTACTTTTAAAAAGGTAATTTTTTACTATAAATTTGGCAAAATCCATTTTATAAGAAGTGCTTTAATTGTTACTAAAGGTATTGAGTAAAATTATAATAAAAAAAAAACAAAAAATCAATTCGTTGTGTTTAGATAAAGATACTCCTTAGAAGATAGTGATTCTATTTGCGTCGGGTCAGTTTAAGTTGCAATTATCCGGTTCCCATTAACGACGCAGATCGATGCCCTAGTGTATTTAAAAAATCAGAAGAAAGTGAACTTTGGACAGTGACATAAACTAAACTGCAAATAGTTGACATAAAATATATAAATATATAACTTAATGTATTTTTAATGAATTTTCATTAACCGGTACCGGTATACCGATATCGATATAATTTAAAAAATCGTTATCGTTACCGTTACCGTAATAAAAATAAATTGAATACAGATGCCATTACCGATATCGTTATTTATTTCTTTTTCAAACCTTGCATTTAATCATATCTTAGGAGTTTGTGATCTAAAAAATTAGCATCTAAAATGTATCCACTGTATGTAGGAAAAATGAAATTTTTCGACTTACATATTTAGCTTTTAACTTAGAGTTACTGACATTTAATTTTTAAATTAACTAATTAAAAGATTAAAGTTAATTTTAAATTTCTGCAATGCAAATTGAAATATCTGTAATTTAATAACGTATGAACATTAGCGTATTCCGAGAAACTTCTTTTCGATTCTGATGTAGGAAGACCACTCAAATGAAGCATGTTAAGGAGGAAAAATATGTAAAAAATGTTTGAATTATTCTTCAGTCTCCTCATGGTTGATGGTACATTTTGGCAAGAAAAAAGTTCCTAGAAAATTTTCGTAAGAGTAGGAACACAACAAAGCCGGCAACTTGATGATTTACCTCTAATTGAGAAAAACTAAATATAATAACAAACGGCAGTGGAACGGCATGAAGATTACCAAAGTTTTCCATAAAATATAAATTATTAATATTATTTTTTAATATTTGTTATAATTATCATTTTTAATACATAAATATTATTATATTTAATTTTTTTAGTTTAATTTCTTTTAATAATATCCATTTTCTTTTTCGTTTAGTTTTCTTTTCTTTTTTATAATTATTATTTCTTTTTTCATAAATGGTGGCAATCTTGTTGGAGAAAAACATAAAATACAGAGATCATTAGCGTTATAAGTCACAGATTAATAAGTAGATATTTATGTGAGAGAAAAAAACCTGATTCAATTGTCAAAAATCTAATTTAAGCAAAAACAAAACACATATAGTCAAATATATTTTGTTTCTGTGTTTTGAAAAAAAATTGCATTTTTTTTTTTTAATTTAGTTCGAAGTGCCATTCACATAAACTTCTAGTTGTATTCTATGTTATAAGTATTATATGTATGTTTTAAAAAAAATTAAATTTTACTTTTGATTTTTTTTTTAAATAAAAATAAAAAATAAAAATCATTTTGTGAATTTTAAAATATAAATGAAAACTAATGAGTTTTATGTTTCCAAATGGAATGAAAAAATATTTTAAGATTTTTGTTATTATTTATATATCTTTTTAACAATATAAATATCATGTATTAAAATTTTTATGAAATATGTAGGAAATGGATTTTTATTAATACGTAGGCGAGTTTCTTTTTCTTAATAAAATTCGACCATTACACGATTTCTGTGATGTCCTGATAAGATTTGGCTGGCATGCAATATATTTAGATAAATCTATTTTGAAATATTACTGCGTAGATATATATACAGTACGAGCTCAATTTACGCAACTACCTATTATTGCAACACTTCGATTTGCGCAACTTTTACTTTTTTTACATTACAGGGTTTATAAGGGCAATTTTTTTCCAAAAATGTATCAATAAGTGCAACTTTCTATTGTTATTTGTAATATTGCATCAATTTATCGTAAGATTTTTTCTTGTTCACAAACGTAGTTCTAATGATTTGAAGACATATTTAAACACATCGAATTATTCCAAGACCAATCAAAATTAAAATTGCAATGAATTCGAATTATTTTTTTAGTTAAAAAATAGTGAATCCGAGACATATATAAATATTATTTTAATTTATTAAAATAATATTTTTCATTAAAAAAAATATATATAATGAAACGCTTTAATATTCACTGGTCACTTATCGCAACTTTTTCTGTAATTGCAACCACCCTGGTTTGATATCGGTTGCGCAAAGCGAGCTCGTAGTGTATTTACATTAACTGCCTATCCTTGATATCTTTGCTTTTATGTATACTGCCTCTCGAACTATCATTTTAGATTTATTTTACTTAGTCCAATAAATCTTTAGATATTCCTTGAAAATCTCTTTCTCACTGAACTTTTGCGAATTTTCTATCTACCACTTTATGTTACTTGTAGCAGTACAAACGTCGGTACAAATTTTCTATGAGAACATAATCAAATCAATTATTTATATGTATCGTAATACTAATTCGAAGTCGCTCGGAAAGTCATTACAAAGTTTGGACATTTTATTCATCGTTAATAAATAAGTGACCCATACAGATTAATTAGCATATATATCTGGTAAATAACACATAAATATTGATATTTATCAATTACAATAATATAGATAAATGCAAAAGGTTTTTGTTTTATGCCACAAAAACTTAAAAATAATTTTATGATTTTTATTTCTTGTTAAAAAAATAAAAACATAGGCATAGATTTTTATTTTATGTGAAAGTTTTATTTAAAAAATTATCAGTAATTGTTATTTGAAATTCATAAAGTAAAAATCAGAAATAATAATTATTTCTGAGAAATAAAATGAAAATCAATAAAAAAATTTTTATTATATAATAGCTTAAATAGCGTAATATCAAATATAATAGTATACTCAAGTTATTTTTAACTAATTTCCTTCATATTAATTTTTTTGATCTAAAATTGCACAAATAATAATTATTTTTGGCTTTTGATAGAATATCGTCAAGAAAATAAAGCGTGATCCATTTCGAGGTTCCCTACTTTTTTAAAGAAAAAAACACTGAAAATTCAAATTTAATGGGGAATGTTTATTATCATTTGAAAGAACATTCTTTGGCATTTATTTTTTGAAGATTATATCTATCTAATGTGGGCCGTTGCTACGTCGCAGATGGTCCATCCGTTGAGTCCAATTTTCGATTACTCGTTCGAGCATTTCGACTGGTAACTGGCGAATGACACGCGTGATGTTTTCCTCCAAGGCCTGAATCGAAGCGGGTTTGTACGCATAAACTTTAGACTTTACATATCCCTACAGAAAAAGTCTAACGGTGTGATATCTTGGTGGCCAATCGACCGGTCCAAAACATGAAATTATATGCTCACCGAAGTGTTCTTTCAATAAATCCATTGATTGATGCGATGTTTGGGAAGTGGCGCCGTCTTGCTGAAACCAAATGTCGCCGACATCACGAGCTTCAATTTGAAGCATCAAATAGTAGGTTATCATGGCACGATAACGGTCGCCATTGACGGATACGTTCGCACCGGCATCATTTTTAAAGAAATATGGACCGATGATTCCACCGGCCCACAAACCACACCAAACCCTTGTTTTTTCTGGATGAAGTGGCAGTTCTTGAATCTCTTCAGGTTGCTCTTCGTCCCAAATGCGGCAATTTTGTTTGTTTAAATACCCATTGAGCCAGAAATGGGCCTCATCGCTGAACAAAATTTGCCTCGAAAACGTCGGATCTTCTTGGAACTTTTCAAGAGCCCATAGAGCGAAGCGATGTCGCTTGGGAAGGTCGAGCGGCTTCAGTTGTTGCACAAGCTGTATTTTGTACGCTTTCAAATTAAGATCTCGACGTCAAATGCGCCAAGTCGTTCCATACGTCAGTCCGAGTTCGACACTCCACGCCGAATCGACACTCCACGCCGAATCGACACTCCACGCCGAATCGACACTCCACGGACTTCGTGTACACTCTCAACTACGGCCGCTATATTTTCTTCACAGCGTGCTGGACGTGATCTATTCGGTCGAATATTATCCAATAACGAATTCTGGGTCTCAAAATTGGTGATGGTATTGCGAATAGTACGCTCAGTAGGCCGATTATGTTGACCATAAGTTAAGCGAAGTGCACGAAACACATTCCTCACGTGAATTTTCGTAATAAAGTTGTAAACGTTGTTCAGGCGTAAGTCTTTCCATTATGAAATGCCAAACAATACTAAACAAAAATAACATGACAGCATGACACGACTCACACGTGATCTGTCAAAAAAAGTCGTACGAATAGAATTTATTTTTTTTTTTTGACTATATATTTTTTTCCAATAATAGTTTATGAAAAAATATATTATGAAGAAGAAAATAAAACTAATCAAAAATAGGAAAGGAAATTCTTTAAATAAATGAAATATTATTATATTTATATATTAAATTTATATATTAAATATTAAAAATATTTGTATATTAAAAATGAAAATTATAATATATAATAAAAAATAACATTGATAGTTTATATTTTAAGCAAAACTTTGACAAACATCTTGCTGTCCCGCCGCCATGGTTATTATCTTTAATTTTCCTCTAGCGGAGGCAAATCGTCCCGTTGTCAGCGGTGTTGTGTTCCTACACTTTCTTCACTTATGTTGAGCTTGTTATGAAATATATATATATATATATATATTGATTCACTAAAGGACTTTTTAGTACATTCTGGTGCAAAAAAATTTTAAAGTTCTTAAATTACTGCAAGAAAATTTTGCCAATATTTTTTCCTTATTAAATGTTCTAAAAAGTGATTATTTTAAATATTTAGCAAAAAATATTGAAATTTTGTTCCCATGATATACCATTTTAAAATCCAAATTTATGCGAGAAGAACTTATAAATATTTTTTTGTAACGAGATGAAAATTAAGAACATTTTTTATTTTTTTTATTTATTATTATTATAGATTGTAAGCCCATAGGGCCAAATTAATCCAGAGTTTTTTTATGGCAATTACAAAATTTAAGTCTTATTACTAAATTTTAAATGTCTACATTTATATAAGTATTATTTTGTTATTAAAAATAAAAATATTACCCTATTTTGAGACTTATTTTCAGAAAAAATCGGAACTTTTTTCACTACTCCATCTCAATTGGTATTTAAAAATTTTTTTTAAGTTTTTTGTATATAATTTTGTTTATTTATATATGGGCCATTACCGAAATTTTTGTTTTTAGGCCTAATTTTTTTTTATGGCACATTAAAATTCATTTGTATAAATATAAAGTGACCCGAATGCATGTAGAATCAGTTCGCGTTAATCGTTTTGTGTAGGGGGTGCGAAAGTTATAGCGATTTGAAGTTGAACATAAAAAGAAATTTACAAACTAAAAGTTTATGTATAATTCAAAACCTAGTGAGTTATTCAAATAAAATTTATAATATTTTAAAGTTTGATTGTATTAGTGTAACATATTTTAGGAGAAAAATTTTCGAGCAAAATTTTAAAAATTATTTTTATGCTAAAAATCGCGGTTTTTAATAATTTTGCGAAAAATTGAGTTCGCGTGTAAGTTATTTCTATATATATATATCATATGAAAATATATTTTATTCATGTTCATTACAAAGAAATGCTATTTAATATTGTGATAATTTCTTAACCCTAGTAAATTTTTTTTGGTGCATAAAATTTTTAACTTTCGAAATTTTGTGATGCGCCCTTACATTTCCATTAAGCATTACAAACACTTACTAATTGTACCAATTATATTTAATTTTATGCTGCCCATACGATGTGCCTTAGCAAAATTGGTTTTGATTAAATTTTCCCATTTTCAGTTATGGTCCCGATATTATATTTATCGCCGTTGTTATATTTATATATACAAGATTTGTACAAATTGCAATTTGTTATATAAATATACAAAAACAAAATGTGTAATTTTTGCGCAATTTTCAAAAAGTTCATACAATTTTTCTATTTAATTTGTTTTGAATTGTCCTTCGATTTTATTGTGTAAAACAACAAAAAAAAAAAAAAACTAAATTCGTTCAGTAATCCAAGCTACTCCATTAGAAACTGTGAATGTGCTTCGCGAAAAACGGATTTTTGTTTTTAAATTTATCTCTTATTTTCCAAATTTTGAGACCATTGAATGCTTTGTCTATTTGGGCATAAATTCTTTTTTAACCCAAGTTTATCATTTATGATTTTTATGATTCTTGTTCATTGCTTTTGAAGTTCTTCTCTTAAAACTATGTTAATTTTTTTTTATAAGAATATTGTTTTAGTTTTATTAAAATATTATACAAATATTATTAAATTTGAGAAAAAAAAATTTTCTTAGAAAAATTATTCACTCTTTTTCCTGCTAAAAATACATTTATTTTCACTTTTTTGCAAGTAAGTATTAATAACTTCCAAACAAATGTAAAATATACTCTAAGATCTATTCGTTAAATATGGGGATTATTTATTAAATAAGACATTTAATCTATTTTTGATACATTTTAGTTTTTAAAGAAAATCTTGGATAAGTTTTAAATTTTTTAGATAATTGCGATTAATTTAATATGTAAAAATTTTACGTTAAATATTATATTTATAAAAATTTGTTGCTAGTTTTCTTTTTAAAGGAAATTTTCAATGAATTTTCTCTTTACATATATATTGTCGAATTATTTTTTATTTAGTGAAAATATTGGTTTGATTTCTACATATAGAAAATATTAAATTATTATATGTTATTTTTATGTCGTATACACCAAACGAGAACTGGTAGCTTTTGGTTTCATTCGTTTTTTTTTTTAATGAAAAACTATATTAATTTTATTGATTTTTTCTTACAAATCTAAAACAATTTTCAATTAATTAATTTTTTTCAATTAATCTTTTTCGAAAAACTACCAAAATAATTATATATGTCTTTTAACTCATTTCATTTTTATCTCATTTCATAACATTAAACTCTAATGGCTTTCGGCAAATTTTCAATTTATAGAAAAATTCAATACATTTTCTTTTTATACGAAATTTTTGATAAATATTCTTTTATGGAAAAATGTGTAACATTTTCTTTTTACAGAAAATATTTGAAAAATTTTCTTTTTTTAGGAAAATTTCGATAAATGCTTTTGTTATAGAAAATTTTCATCAAATGTACTTTTTTAGGAATTTTTTTACAATTTCCTTTTATATAAAATTATTGGTACATTTTTTTTATTGTGAATAGTGATAAATTTTCTTTTTATAACAAATATTAAATATATTTTTACAAAATTTATTTTAAATATAATGTTTATAATGATTATTAACTATCAAAATTTTCAATTAATTTTCAATTGAAAAAAACTTAATTTTATATTAAAACATTTTAGGGATAAAGTTGGGGATTTACATTTTAGAAAAATTTTTGAAAATTTCCAATTCTTATGAAATAATTGATAAATTTTATTTTATTGAGAATTTTTTTTTTTAGAAATATTAGATATTTTTTTTAGGAAATTTTTATAGGAAATTTATTTTAAAAATAATGTTTGTTAAATTTCTCTTTATGAAGCATTTTTAATGATTATAAACTATTCATACAAAATTTTCAATACATTTTCAATTAAAAGAAAAATACTTAATTTTATATTAAAACATTTTGGGGATAAAATTGGGGATTTAAATTTTAAAATTTTTGTGGATTTTTAGCTTCGGGTTTGGGGACATGAGGCAACATTTTGTTGACAGCACAGCTAACTTCTCACGATAAAGTGGTAACAAAAAGGCTATGAAAAACATAGATTTGTCAATTTGCTCATTTGAAATTTATTTAACCGAAGCGCTACAAATATAAAACAGTTGCATTATACATTTTAAAGGTAATTGTGTCTTCTTTAAAAAGATGTATAAAAAACATTTTACTTGCAATAAAACAAACAAATGGAAACCAAGTCTACATAACAACATATTTTGTAAATTTGAGCCTAAATATTTTCTGTTACATGTAGGTATCAGAATAATGAAATTTTCGGCTACTGCTGGAAGTAGTGTGCACTTTCAAAATTTTCCAAAATTGTTTTTATTTAAGAAAATATGGAAATTTTCACTATTTTTTTTAATTTAAACATTTTTGTTTAAAGTTATAGGAAAAAAAAAAAACGCAAAAATATCAACGCTATAAATGAGAAATTAAATTTTTTAAGTTAAGTATATCTTACAACCCGTCTAGGCGTAACATAATATATATGATTTTTGTGTCAGAGAATGTCAAATTCGCTCTCTGAGAGAATTATTTCACGTGTAGATTCAGATATTAGTATTATAAGATGTATTATAAGGCTGTTGTGATGAGATTTCTCTACACAACCATCTTATAAGATGAACTGTCAAAAAAATACACATATAAATTGTTTCCTTTTAGTGTTTGTTTTACATGTTAAAAAACATTTTTATAAAAATTGTGCTAAAAAGTGCGAATTGCTTAAATAAAAAGGATACGTTTACTCTGCGACTGATTAAAAACAATGATTTCTTATAGGATTTATTAGAATACGTGTACCAATTATTTAAGATTTAACATAATATAAACAAAATGGTTACTCTTCTCTGCCGGCGTTATCTCACAATTATATCAGCGTTAATCTCAGTTGTAGACCTGGGGTTAAGCAATATGGGATAATATATTACAGTAAGCATGTTTTTTCTTTATATTACTTAAGGTAGAAATACCTAATGTGCACGCAAAGTATTAATATTTTTCAAAAATAAAATATAATGTATTTTATCGGTACATAAAAAATAAAAAATAAAATAAATAAATAATAAAAAACGATGGAAAAATGTTTATGTAGTTCGAAAGGTAATATAAGTACAAGTTTTAATTTCTATTTTTCTTTTTTAGTTTATTGTCGTTTTTGAAATGTAGAAAAATATTATTTATACACATGTAAATCAAACGTTTTTGAATAATTTAAATAAATTAAAAATACAATTGGTATTTCGGAAAAATTAGAAGTGTTTTTTCATAATCAACAATTTGTGTTTGGATGATAAAAATGTATGGTGATAATTGATTTTTTGACAAGTATTTAAATCATTCGAGATGATCAATATTGCTTCAGTTACACACTTCATCTAACAATAACCTGAGAGCATAACTCCTCTTCTATGGATGTCCCAAGTTTCATCAAAATCGTTCGAGCAGTTTAAAAAATCCAGATTTACTTCTATATATTTTGTAAAACGTCCCACTGTGTAGCGTGGTACAGTTGATAACCCAATAAGCATTTTTGCTGGAATTCAAGTTGATACCAAATGTTTTTCGAGCATTGAATCCAGTGCCAAGCATTGAATTAAACTCGTTTTACACTTTTATTCAATAACGTTCTCCAGTAGAGAGGAAGTTAAAACTCAAGCCAAATTTATTTTAATTGAAAATTTTAGATTTTTTTTTTTCAGTTATATTTCGTATTTAAAATATTTTTATATTTGAAACGAATTTATGTCAGATTCCAAGACTTGAATTTTTGAAATTGGTATGCTTATTTAGAATTTTGTCACTAGATAAAACTTCATCCTCTAATCTAGATTTTCATTAAATTATATAATGAATTTTTATACCACCAAGTTTTTGCTAAGAGAAAATTTAAATTCACAGTTTTAATTTTTTTTGATATAGGCATTTCTCTTTTCATCTGTTAAAAATTATGCTTAAAATTTTCATTTAAATATCATTAAAAAACATTTTTAAAATAAATATGTAATTTGCTAAAACATTCTGCTAAATCTAGCAGAAAAAATGGTAAAATGGCAACATTGTTCCTCACAAAAACAAAAAATAAAAAAATAAAATAAATAAATAATTAAAAAAATAAAAGAAGTTTTTTTTAGATTACTTTTGTAGCAGGAAAAAAATTAAGTTTTTTGGATTTCTTTTGTAACGTGAAAATAAAAAGTAAGGAAAACACTTTTAATTCAAAAGGTGATTTTTATTTATAATTTTGCGAAAAAAAGCTTTTATAAATAAAGAAGAACTAAAAATTTCTGTTGTAGTTCGAATTTTTCCGCAGTCTGGTTCAGTAATTTGTTCGCCTTATTTGATTGGGTTATTTTTATATTCTTAAAGCTTTTGATAACATGATATAAATCTCTTATAGTTTTCGAGTTCTCAACAAAGTTATCATAGAATAAAGAAACAATTTAAGTCGATATTTTGGGATTTTTCCCATTTTTTTTTTAAACTGGGAATTCTTGTATCTAACAAGAATTTTATTGCAAATTAAATATTTAAAGTTTTACCAAAAACCAAATTTTTAACAAAATTTAATTTTTTTGAAATGTCATGTCTATCTAACCTTCCGATTATAATTTACATATTGTTTTCCAAAAAATGTGCAGTTCGCCCCAATGTGTAATATAGGAAAAATTAAAAAAAAAAAAATAATAATCTTGGTTTTCAGTTCCCTACCAGCAATTGAAAATCATAGTTAGTTCATTTTGCTAAATAAAAAAGTTTGTTATAGATTTGAAGAAATTCTTAATTATGAGCTTGTATGGAGATAATATTTAAAAATAGTTGCTAATGGATTTTTATTCCTCCGAGGACTTTACAGTGAATTCAGCTAAAGAAAAATTTTTAACTACTTTATGATGGATCCTAATTACTTCAAAACAACTTTACAGTATTTCACGCATACAATTTTAATATTTTTTTTGCATTGTTTGAGCGGTCTTCCATAAATTTGATTTTAACAAGACATTCCAACAACCTATAGTGGCGTAGGGCCAACGCCTTACGGCATAATGATAATTAAATTTGCAACAATTTGGAACAAAAAGCCTATTTATTCAATTTTCAATCGATTTTTCTACTTTTCCAGATTTTTTGACTTTTTTCAACTTTGGAATAATCGACTTTTGACTTTTCCCGGCTTTTCGATTTTATACGATATTTTCGAGATTTTTCACTTATTCTGACAATTTTTTATTAATTGTCTTATAAAAGCTGTAAAAATATAAAATATATACAATACAGTCAAATATATTGATAAATTAACAATTAGGTGATGCTATCGAAATAAAAATGCTAAGAAACTATTTCCTTTAAATCAACGGTTCTCAAATGGGGGTCCGCGGCCCATAAGGGATACTTAAAGGCATTCGTGATAAAAAATGTTCTTGAACTCACAATTTTTTGATGTAAATATTATTTAGTTTAAATAGAAATTGCATGAAACTATTTAAAAGTGGAAACACATCTTTATACAAAACATCTCCAAATTAAAAAGGTGAGTAATGATACATATACTTATATTTTTTATTAAATCAGTTCTTTCAAGTATCAAATAGCACTAGCTACAAGAAAAACCAATGAAAGAACACATGTTTTACTTCATTTGAAAAGATTAGGCTTGATAAAGTTTACAATGATCAAATAAAGAAAATAATTCTTTACGATGTGGTACGGAAAACAATTAATTAGAAAAATAGTGAATAGTTCACTTTAACCTGATAAAAATATCGATTTTTCATATGAAGCCCTGCTCATACTTTTGTAAATATATTATGCCAAGACCTTTTTTATAAAGTCGTTTCAATGCCCTCTCTGAATTTTAACCATAGAATAACATTCTGTGGAATAAGATTGTAAAAACTTGGTAGAATGGTGCGACTTCTCAATGCTGATCATACAAAACTTTTATTTCGTAGAGGAGTTTGCGGGCTCTAAAAAGAAAATTAGCATAAACGAATTTATAATTTAAATTATATAATTTAAAATGTGAATATATCAAAGTTTATCCCCTTGTTGGCTCCGAAGCCTTAAAACTATTAGAACAATTTTCATCAACATACATTTTTATGTGAAACTATTTTTTTCACTTTTTTGTCCATAAAAACAAAGAATCGATCTTTTGTGGATGTGCATTATTCGTTGTTTTGATTTGTTATGTTTCGACGAACTGTTACTGCAGCATTGGACGGAATTAAAAGTTTGAACACTTGATTTTCCTTCGCATTATCTCAGCATTTTTTTTAATAAAATCACGATTGTTCTTGGTTGTTTTGCAATGACATCCTAAAGTATCTTAGGAATAGATTCCTTTCAAGTATTCATCACATAATACACTGTAACTTTAATATTTTCAGTAACTAAATCGGAAAACTTGAAACATATAATACAAAATTTGTAATATGAAGAATTTTTAAAATAACCTAGTTCAAAAGTTGGCTTAGAAAACACTTGTAATTTAATATGGGCTATATAGAAAATAATTTAAAATATTGAACGCTATTCAGACTTAGCTTGTCTTTTGTTTTGTAGATCCATTAAAGTTGACAATGTTTTAGAAAATTTTTGATATTTTTACCAAAGTTACACAATTATTTTCACAGTGTAAAAGTAAATATTTCATATTTATAACCCACATAACCATAGATGGTTGGGGTATTATGTGTTTGTGCTGATGTTTGTAACGCACAGAAAAAAATCATCCAACTTAAAATATACCAATCGACTCAAAATAACTTTTTGAGTCGATATAATGGTGTCCGTCCGTCCGTCTGTCTGGACGGCTGGCTGTCCATGTAAACCTTGTGCACAAAGTACAGGTCGCAATTTTGAAGATAATTCAATAAAATTTGGCACATAGGTCTTTCATGACACAAGAACGTAGCGTATTGAAATTGGTTATGATGGGACTATTATTTTGCCTAGCCCCCATACAAATGTCCTCTCGGAATAGGGGTATAATGATCGTAAGTGCCTTAAATATGGCAAAATTTTAATAAAATTCAGTGCGAGGAAGTTTTGAGATTGATACTTATAATCTTTGTGCCAAATGATCAGCCCATAATTGACCATAGCTCCCATATAAAACACTCTTCCGAAAATATCTTTAACGTACATAAATCACATACACGTGTTAGTATCAGATTTATATTCGACACAAATAAGTTTTATATAACTAGAAATCATAGTGACAAATTTTGTGAGGATCGCTCCATAATTTACCATAGCTCCCGTATAAGCTCACTTTCGGGAATCACAATAAAGTGCATAAATTCACATAAATGTTAGTATTTACGTAATATTCTGTATTCGTATATTTAATTTTACACTTAGTAAAAGTATCGGTCTACAATTGTTCACATGGCTAATGTAATATAAGACCAATCCACGAATTTTGATGAACATGCACAATGGCGTGTGGTATCGTATATATCTATATCTTTCTTATTTGTTTTATTTGTAATATTGTTCCTTCTGGGATTTTTAATAAATCTAATTATAATTAATAAAAAAAAAACTAAATATCCAAAACTAAACTTTTTGCGAATTTTTTTCAAATCAGTTTTTTGTTACCTAAAATTTAAAAATACTTGAAAAATTCCTTGATTTTAGGGTCGTTCTGTTTTACGTAGACTAGTTGCACAATAAAAATGCAAAATATATCTCGAATGCTAAAAGTCTTAGCTATCATTTGATGTAAATTTTGTTATTAAATTCTAAACAAAATTTTTGGATTTTTTTCAATAGTGAGCCAGGTTAAACATTTTTGAGAATGGCCCATATGTATTTATACTATATAAATTTTTATATACATATCGTCGGTGCACTGGCGAAAATTTCGATGTGATTTTTAGCTATTTTTCAGGAGAAAAAAAGTTATTTTCTCAATTCGCAACATTTTTTCTACTTTTGATTTTCTTTTTTTATTAAAAAAATTGATCTTTTGGCGTCCGCGAATGGTAAACAAAATACTAATAATCTACACATTTTTATTATGATTTTTTTGTATGAAATAGCTTATTTTTTTAATATTTTAGTGTTTCTTTTTTTTACCGCAACGGCGGCTTGTATTCTTGGAAAAATATTTCCTTGATGTATAGCTCATACGTGGTAGAGAAAATCCTGTCATGTTACACTCTAGGATAGCTTCGTTCCTAGAGAGCGTAACAGTTTGGCAGGTATAAAAAAGTGCACCATTGCCTGGACTTGTCTGTGGGTCTATAATGGAAGAAAAGGACCTTCGGGGCCTGACCAGAGACTTAACACAATCTGGAGCCAGTAGCCCCTGGTATGGCAACACTGATTTGTCGGTGTTGTCGTACTGGACTGGCTGTTAGAGAAGCCCTTCGGGGAATCACGTGGTGGTTGTGGTTTGGACCTAAACCGCAGGAAGAGGTTTATAGTCCCAATGTGGTGTTGCGTAGCAACACAAGTCGCCAATAGTGCGGCAGGAGGTTAGATAGCTCCAACTCCTAAGCAAGGGGGAGTGGATTTATCCAGACAATGAGTCTCTCAAATTGCCACCTGTGTGTTTTTAACAGGCACATGGGGGCGTTGGTTGGCGCATTTTACCTCACCCGGTGGTAAGACCACCGTGGGATTAGGCCGTCATGGCAGGTGCCCACGTTAATCTTGACCACATTTGTTTCTTTTTTAATAAGTCCTATGTATAGTAAAAAAACATGTTGAGTGTTTTTTTTTTTTTTTGCTGAACAGTATCTAAACATAGGACTTTTTGTAACTTCAAAATCCATTGAGATACGGAAAGCGCTTTGACTGGAGTATGTATGGCTAATAACGCAACAAGGTTCAAAAAATGACACATAGGACTCTTCGCCTGCGCATCGACCATTGTAAAAAATATGTATATAAAAAAAGGTATATTCGTACCATAGTCGTGATGGTCTTCCTTTTCTGCATAGCTGACAGCCTCAATTACAGTGTGTTCACTATGACTAAAATATGTCTTGGTTCGAAATGAAATCATCTAGAAGACAAAAATTTGCTTTTTTGTTTTAAATTAAGTTTTCCATTTATTTGCAGGCAATTTAAGTTGTGTTTCAAAAATTAAGCAATCCTAATTACACGTCTATTACCTCCATGTCTTATGAAGTGGCGTAGACTGCGATTGTTGTTTATTCGTTGACGCCTGCGCCTAATACTGTTCGTAGGACGACGTCTTTGTAACGCTAGACGACGTTGACGATTACCACGTATTTTAATTTTACGGCGAATAATGCGGCGACGGCGAGCAGCTAATTTACGACGTTTTCGTTCTTGTCTTCGTCTACGATTTCTAAGTTGTTGACGGCGTCTCTGGATGCGACGCCGTTTGTTCATAAGCCTGCGACGACGACACCTTTGTCCGCGTTGACAACGACGATGTTGTCGATAGCGGCGTGAAGGACGAGCACGAGCAGCACGACCAAGTTCAATCATGTCATCAGTTTCGTCGGATTCAGCGTTATTATTGTTGTTATTAATAAGTAATCCTTCTTCTTCATCATCATCATCAATTTGATTTTCATCGGATTTATCTAATAGTTCAGCGTTACTATTAATAAGTAAGCCTTCTTCATCATCATTAATTTGATCTTCATCGTTATAGTCTTCATCATCTTCGTATTCGTCTCTGTGATTACGCAGCTTATATCTACCATCGGCATTATCATCTTCGGCATTATCAACCCCGTTAGGATCATCACCGGTAACATTATCACCGGTAACATCATCACCGGTAACATCATCACCGGTAGGATCATCACCGTAGTCTGGTGTTGTATAGTCTGGTAGTGGATCGTCTGGTGTTGTATTTGTGTCTATGTCAGGAATTGAGGGAGTTGTTGTTGTTGTGTTCATTGTTGTAGTAGCACCATTATCATTGGCCGGTGGTGTACTCTTATTAAATTTAATCATCCACCCTGGGAAAATACGTCCCTGGCCAATATTGTCCTCTAGTCTCCTCAAAGAATTTCTGTTATTTGCATACAACCTATAGTAATTGCCTTGTCTAGCAGCTGGAAAAGTAACAAATGTGTATTATTTGCTGCAATCCAATATCTATTGATATAAAAGATCTTACCAACAGCCTGCAGTGTAATTGCATGGCAAAGCAGTAGCACAAATGTAACCCTCTTCAAATTCATATTTCATTTACTGCACAAATTTAATTTATTTCCTTATTTTTTTTTTCGAACATTTTTCCTTTAAAATTAAAGAAATTTAAAAATTCCACAACAGAATTGGATGTTGGGAATATACTGATGACTAGAACAATTCTGTAACTATTTTATATGTAAAATTTGAATCTACATTTTGACAGCTTAAATCAATCTCTTTCTCTTTGGCCTTTTACCTAATGGCATTTCTTCAAGAAGAAATGATTAATTTTCGTTTAACAATATTAGTTAGCGATCCAGCCAGTCAAAGTTCCATTGAACGTAAATTATCAAAACACCTTAAATTGCTAATAAAACATTTGCCAAAATATAGTATTTAAGCAGCGAAAAAAGAAAGAAAATAGCATTTCAAATCAAAACCGATATAAGAGAAAAATTAGTTTTATTAATATTTAATATATTTAACGTTAGAATGCAAAGAACAATAATAGAAACTAAAACTAAAAAAAATAATAGTAATAATAACGCCTGAGGTTAAATGTTACAGATTAATCTTCAATCTGTGCTGAGAAAAAAAAAATATATGGATATTCTTCATTGATTGATTGTTTGATTTATGATAAATTGCTCCTTTCACTTTATTTTAATATTTTAAACATAATATCTATGCAATATAATATTTTTTATTATAACTGTAGTTAAAAAGTTTAAGATTAATTGTAAAGAACACAAGATAATTGGGAAATGAGATATTTATAAAGGGAAGAATTGATCTACTACAGACTCTTAGTAAGAAGATGTAGTTGATTTTGCTCACACATAGTCAGCAAGTAAAATCAACTACAACGTTTTTTGAAAAGTTATCTGTATATTAGAAGTTTAGGTTTTAAGCAACATTTTTAATCTTTTCTTTCAATAAAAAGGAAAAGATAGTTTCTTCCATAAGAAGGAAAAGACAGTGTGACAGTCATTTTCACACATGAAAAAAAAAAATCGATGTGTGCCTGAAAATAGAGACCATACGTAGTAAAACTACGTGCTCAGTTTTTCTTCAGGACATCAAATTTCCTCTTAAAAAGACTTGAAAGCTTCGAAAACAAAAAAAAAAAAAAAAAAGAAAAATTATAAAATATTAATGAAAATTATATCAACGTAGATGGGTGTCAAATGAAAGATTCCTGCAATATAATATTATTTTTTATTTAAATACTGCAGCACAAAAACTTAAGAAAATATCCTCTTGAAAATGTTACCTTTAACCATTTATTTTCAAATATATCGGCCTACAATAATCATTCTCACACGTGAAAGTATCGTTATATGAATAAAACTAGATGCAATCCATTGTATAACTGTGTAACCAGTTTTTCTCCAGGATGTAAAATTTCCTCTCAAAAGGAATTCAAACTTTCGAAAAATGCGAAATTTTTCGGAATATTTAAAATATTTACGAAGATTATATCGGCCAAATCTCTGAAATGCAACAAATTGTTTTAATATCAATGTTGCAGTACAAAAAGTTAAGAAAAAAATCTTTTTGAAAATTTAATTCCTTAATATTATTATTTATTACTTAATTATATACTTAATATGAAAGATATTTTCTTATCATTTTGTACTGCAATATTTAAATAAAAACGTTTGTTATATTGCAGGGATTTTTTGCTTTCATTTGACGTCTACATTGTGTTAATTTTATTTACATAAATATTTTATAATTCCTTTTTAAGTTGTGTATTTTTCGGAGTTTTGAAGTACTTTTGAGAGAAAAATTTGACGTCCTGTAGGAAAACTGATATATTGATTTTTCATGTGTGAAAAAATTTTTGAGAAATTGTTGTATTGTGTAATTTGTTAAATTAGGTTTTTGCTGAAATGTGTTAACGTATTTAAGCTATATTTCGTTTTTTACGGAGATTTTGCTGTTCTTTAAATATTTCCTTAAAGAATTTTGGACAGTTTCCAAAAAAGAACATTTTCACTACTTTAAACGTTGAACTAAGTGCATATTTTGTATTTTTTGGAAATTATTAATAATTACTTCCTGGAAATAAATGTTTTTTGTTTTTAGCATTAAAATAGGTTAATAATTTCTAAACAAATAAAAATTTCACAAATTTAAAAGTATTTTTATTATATTTTAACAAAGCGAAAAGAGTATTTTTATCAAAAACCTTTATAAACATGATTTTAAGAGAAGAACTTCAAAATCAATGAACAAGAATCATATAAAAGAACATCCTTCCAATGACAACTTATTCAGTTTTTTTCAGCACTAAGAACTTTCCTTCAATGACCGCACAATATTAAAATTATGAATTTTTCAGCTCTTTTCCAGTTTTTTTTTTGCTGAGATACACTATTCGTTTGAAACGATCAAATCAGGATAACCTGTATTTTCTTTAGGTAGAAATAAATCTTATTATTATTATTTTATCAGTTATGTTTTTTCCGCATATGCAACACTGAATTCTTGGAAGAGGTCAGGCATTACGTACGTTTTATTGTAACAATTTTTAAAGAATTTTTCAAGAACTCTTGTCCTCTTTTTCTTGTGCTCCAATCGAGAATTTTTTACGTCTTGTAGGTCTTCAGGTCACTTTTATTTTTAACTTTTTCTTTTTAACTTCTCTGACAAAAGATTAGGAACAATTTTTTATTTTTTTATTTTTATTATTAATATTATTATTATTATTATTATTATTATTATTATTTTGTCTGTGGTCTCACAGTCTGAAAATACACTTTTTTACTGTCGAAGAAATTTGTATTTGAAGAATTATTATTCTTAATACCAAGACGGATCACTAAGTCCTTCACTTTTTCAACTTCCCTGATAGGTAGTTTAAAATTAATACTACTCTGCTCTAAATAAGTTTTTCTGACGTTTTGTAATGGTGGATTAAACATGGATTCATTACAATACTTGTGCCTAAGGTTGTATCCGGAAAAATCAATTCCAAAGCCAATGTGTGTTTATCGGCTAACAAGGTCACGGTAAGAATGTTTTCGAAAGCCCATAACATAATCCACATTAATTGCCTTCGAAATGAAATATATAAAAGTCATCTCATTGGATCAATTAAATTTTATTAGTATCATATTAGTTATACTATACTATAGTTACGAGCATAAAACATGCAACACTAGGCTACATAATTTTTAATCGATTAGAGATAGAAAATTATTAAATTAGTCAATTCTATCGTGGTTTTATTCTTTGCGGTCTTAGCCAACCATTATATGTAATTTTTTCCAAATTGTTACACATAGGAATAATTATTAAAAATTTTGTTAAAAAAGTTGTAAATTAATGGGAGCAAAAAAAAAAATGCGGCCCTTAAAAAATCAATGGAATTTTTAAAATTTTACTAAAAATAAAAAAATTTAATTTTATTGCATTAGAATAACATTATGATGATGGTACTGAAATAATATTGATATATAGTTCTAATATGAGGATTCTCAAAAATTATCTTAGAGACACAACACTGAACGATCATGCCTGAAAAAATTGACACAATTCAAGTAACAGTAGATATTTTCATGAAAACATATAACATTTAGTGATGTTAATATGACAACGGATAACCCTTTTAATATAACACATATTATTTACTAAAATCAAACTAGTACGTTTACTTTTGGAGACAGGTCATTTATTATTGTTTAATGGAAATAAGATCCTATTATGACAACTTGAATTATTGTAACTCTAAACACATATATTTAGAATTTTAACTCTCTAGGTAGACATATTTCCTTAAATATTAATTTCCAATAGTAAAAAACTGCAACAGTCCAATAATCATGAAGAATGAAATTTTAATTATTTAACATAGGAACAGTGTCAAAATAGATATAATTCTCAATTATCTATCCCTGTGAGAGAATTTGCCCCAAATCAAGGGATATTTACATATTATTGCATTTTGGGCATTAATTAATGTCATATTATTGCGAAAAAAATTATATTTAGCTGTTGATTCAATCACAATAACGATCGAAACTCTCTCGTTTTTTCTGGCGAAATCTGTTGTACAATTATAAGTTACAAAGTTAAGCCAAACTATCATGAATATTTGCTCGTTTTTTCACAGAGAATTTTTGTGAAATTTCATATAAAAAAAATAATAATAATAATACCAAAAATGTCAATCTTTATGGAAAAATTACCAAAATAGTTTAGAAAAGTAGCAAAATTTAACAGAAAGTAGAATTTTTTACAAATGTTTATATTATCCGTAGATTTCATGTATTTTAGTTTATATATAAGAATAGAAAATCATGGTATTTAACAATTCTATAGTTTTCAGTCTTTTCCTATCACGATTTTTATCAAAATTTAGAAAATCATATTGTTTTTTTTTTTAAGAGTTGCACTTTCTTTGCTAGCTCAAGTTTACAACTGCTTTTACTAAACGTCCACAAATAATAAAATCTCAGTAGTACTGTTACTTTTACTTTAGGTCTCGTTATAAGCAAAACATGTGCGAACAAAGATCACATCACATAGCGTTGAAAATTTTAAGTTCGCAATCAGTGTTGCTAGAAGGTGGGAAAAAAAAAGATTAAATTGAACTTCGAAAAAGGTCAAAAAAGGCTAAATGCCCCAAAAAATAAGACTAGAAAATAGTTATTTTTTTTCAATTTTAAAAGAATTATTTTTTCTCGTTCTCATTAGTTTTTGATATTTTTTGAAAGATATTTATTGTAATAAATTTATAAATAGAACGTCACAAATTCGGTTATATCAAGTTTCTGAATTTCCTCCATATAAAAAATGACTCAATATTTTAAAATGATTTTTTCGTTTTTTTTTTCCTTTTTGATTAAGGATTTTCAAACTTTTTGTGCGATTTTTCGCTTTTATAAGATTTTTTTTTTAATTATAATAATAAATAGTTTCCATGGTTAATGAAATATGTGTAAAAAAAAATTATAATAATTATTTTTTTTTGTAACTTTGTAAAATTAGTTAAGTTAGTTTTGACGTGAATAAGGAAGCGCTGCAGATGAAAATTTTTGTTACATATTACTAATCTCGATTTTGTTCAAATAAATATATAAAATTGGTTATAGCAAATAAAATTTTAGCCCTTTAAAGACAAACTTAAAAATAAAATAAGGCTAGAAAAAAGCTGTAGTTGTAAACGTACATATGTACGTATAATCTTAGAAAAAATCCAAGAATTAGGCTACGAATTTCCACCGACGCAACTCTTGTCCAGATTTACAGTGACTATTATCTATATGCAAACCTAGAGAACTTCACGACGTAAGGAAACTTTTCACCAACTAAGAAGTTATTGAACAAATAAATCCCAATTTTGTGGACCTTGAGAATTTTTTTTGATATTGAATTAAAATGAAATTATGTTGAGGGACAAGTTATTATTTTTTTTTTGTCAAAAAGCTGTCTTTTATTTAGAAATTTATGGATTAATTAATTGCGAGAATCGAAAAAAAAACAACTTCTAGACCAGGGGTTCTAAAAAGCTCTTGCTTCACAACCTTTCTGTGCCATTACAACTTGAGAAGAATCCATTTTAATTTGTTAGCAACAAATCAAGTATATAATTTCAAACTCAAATATTTTAAATATGTTAATTTTAACTTGGTTCTTAAAATATTAAAATTTAAATTTGTTTTTGATATTAAATATTATTGATATTAAATATTATTGTCAAATCAGGCTGTATTTATACTGAAAACACTTGATTTCAAATAATTATAAAAGATTTTTAAAATTACTATTAAAGATCATGATGAAATATCATTACAAAATCAAAGTGTTTCTTAAAAAAAAAAAAAAAAAAAAAAAATAGCGAGAATCAAAATTATTTGGCACTCATTTAAGTTTATCGTGGTTAAAAATTCATATTTTCAGAAATTTGTTTAAAATACAGTGAAAATTATTTCCATACAACTTTTTTATCTGTTTGCTCAATTTAAGAAATGTTTGATCAAAATGTTTGATCAGTTGTATGGAAATAAAATTCATGGTATTTCAAACAAATTTCTGAAAGTATGAATTTTGAACCACCACCACGATAAGCTTAAATTTTTCACTTATGTTTAAAATTTATTGGAATTAGAAATAGTGAGGTTCGAGATTTGATGTATTTTTTTTTTAGAAAAATATGCCATTATCTTTAAATCATAAGATGCCTTTAGTATAAGGAGTAAGTATATGGGAAAAAATTTTAAAATTCGAATAAAATTATTTTCAGACTTTTTTTCTTGGCACATTAATAGAGCTTTGAACAAACAAAAAGTAATACTTCAGCGTTTATGATCCGTCGGCGTGAGTCACTTTTGAAAAGGGCTCAAACGTTTTTGCGGCTTAAAGATGATATTTAAAAAAATTTTAAATTTCACTTATTTACATTGTAATTGCACATATTTATTAATTTTATAAAGAAATATCACAATATATAAAACGACTCACAATATTAGCTGTGTTTTTTTTCGAAACTTATATAAATTTTCAGTACAAATTTAAGCAGGTATAAATTTCATGAGTAGTTATAGCTTCAGCTGCTTAAAAAATAAGCACGGATAAAAGATGTTATCAACTCTAACATAGTGTCTACATTAGAGATTTTTTTATCAGGACAAACGTCAAACTTAACGTGAATTTGTGAAAGGTAGCAACAGTTGCACAAAAACAACAATGTGGCGTATTCATTATTGTTTTTTATATATGCAGTTTGATAACTGTAACAACCAAAATAATAATCAACTGTTTAACTAAGGTTACCTTGTATATATTCTAACTGATTTTGACGTTTGTTTTGATATAAATTTGACTAATGTAGACACTAGGTAAGAAATGTATAATTGGTGAATTTGATAACTAATATAAAGTTACCAGATTTTCAGTTTTAAGATTTTACGAATTAAGAAATGAAAAATTATCCCAAATTTTCAAAAACTTTTACGATAGCATCATAATTTCAATTTCATTTGAAATGGTAATAAAAATTATGTGCCTAAGCTAATATTTAGCAGCACTACGTTTCATTTGAGGTATTAATAGATATAAATATAAATTTCGGAAAAATCACAACTATTATCATTACTAGCTGAGTTACACTGAAGAAATATTTTTTAATAATTTTTGAACAATTTTTAACATACTTAATAAAAAAGATACCACACAGCGTTACCATTGAGAATTTTTAGAAAGTGTCCAAAAAAGGGGATTTTAAAAAATAAAGTTGCTAACTGCTTCAATACCCAAAAAAAAAAAAAAAAGACTGATTCAAATTTGATTATTTGATAAAAAACAAAAATATAAAATAAAGATTTGTTCATAAAAGTAGTTAACATAATTATATCAAAATTATTAACTTATTAAATTATTAACTTTGCATTATAACTCCGGGTATGTTGTTAAAGTTTGGTGCTTTTATTGGTTTTGTGAGAGAAATTGTTACCTGTACTGTGATCATGTTGTTCATGGGACTGCTTTAAGTTATGGAATTTCAAAGGGCATCTTATTCAAGGACTGATACTTACGCAAGCGTGTAAAAAAATTAAATAAAATAAAGAAAAAAACCCTTAATTTGTAGTGACTTTTAGTACTAATAAACTTCCGGTTGACCTTGTGTGTGCTACTTTATGCTTGTTGCATTTTGGAATATAAAGAGTTTATACAAGTTTCTGTGCGATGCGTTGGTGTGACATGTTTTTCTGGGTATATACCACTTTTGTAGTAATTAGTTTTTTTGCCAAGCTTTTGCTCATATAGATACATGATTGACTTCACTTTCTAACATTTGTTTTTATTATTTTTTGGTTGAAGGGGCTTTTATTTTATGTTATTATATATTTAAATTTTTATTTATGAATTGTATTTTAAATTTATCTGTTAAGTAGAAATTTGTGACCGATTATGGCCAAAAGGTTAGGTTATGAAATATTATTCAAAATAAATAAGAAAAATAAAAATAAACTTCTGTACTTCTGTACGAGGTCTTCACACGGACTGAAAGCATGGACGCAGAGAAAAAGTATTGTTGTGGTAACTATAATCTTAGAGCAATGTATTATGATTAGGATATCTGATTACAGTTGAAAATTATAGTGATTATAAATAATAATTATTACTATTCCACTTTATCATATGTTTATGATTTGACTTTTTACTATTATAGACCTATTTTATCATATTATGTACGATTTTATAATATAAAAATGTATTCCTGTCGTATTATGATTCGACTTTGTCTTATTATAATCATATTTTATCACCATTTTTTCATATTTTTATCCCATTTTATATATTATAATTCTTTTAAATTATAACATGTTTTCATTTTATAATATTATTATCTCATTTTTTTCATATCATAATTTGATTGTAATATATTATAATCCCATTTTATTATAATATGCCTAAAAACTATATGTTTCATGTAATAAATTTGTTAAAATAAAACACACTAATTCGAAATTATTATTTTTTATTGAGTCTATTATACATTTTACAAAATAATAGAAAAAAATCTTTATCAGATATTAAAATTAATTTATATTTTTTTATAGCTTACACGTTAATTAGAGTTAGCAATAATTGGTAATTATTTACTTTTTATATATATAATATTATACTTTTTTTCTTTTGAAATAAACTAAAATTAGATATAATGGAAACCAAAAAATAAACATCCTCGAAAGCATATATTATCTTAATTTTTAATGTATTGTAGAATGCCACTTTCAGGTTTTATGTTTTTTATCATTTTTATTTGCATTTATTTAGTTTTACTTAATTTTTTCACAAATATTCACTATTTTATCACGAATTTTTAATAAATACATAAACACACACAAAAAAAAAAACTACACAAAAATTTGTATCCAGTAGTTGTGGAGAAAAATATATGTTTTTGAAGCAAACACTCAATAATAGTGGAAAACAAAAAGTGGTTTAAAACAAATATTCTATTTTTCTTTTCTAAAAACAATCATTTAACGGTTGTACACAACAAAGTATAAACAATAACATTGGCTACATTTAATGGTTTATTTAATGGTTTATTAATTTTTGTTTCTGATAAAACTATTCTCGAAATATAATATTTTTGTAGTTAACCATATCAAAATTTTGAGTAAGGGTAACCATTTAATTATTAAACATAAACAGAAACATTTTATCATGAACACAGTATTATTAAGATCAATAAAACATAACTGCAAAAAATTTATATTATTGTGGTGACCATGCCGCAACCACGTTTTTTTTACTGCGTGTAGATTTACAATTGTTGACCTTAAGTCTGTTGGACAATTTATTTTTCATTAGCGATAATTAAAAAAAGGCATTTCGTCGGGGTACTGTTATAAGTCAAAGTAAAAATATAAATTAGGATATAAGTATTCATAATTTTAATTATGAATATTTATAATTTTAATCATGAATACTTATTAGGTGTTAGCTTTAGTTTTTAGCAGTTTAAATTCATTTATAATTCATTTATAAAACATTTATAAATTATTTAAAAATAAGAAAGGATTTCAAAAAAATGCAGATTAAAGCAACTGAATTTTTTAAATGCATTTCTATTAAAAATTTTTGATTTTTGAACACATTTGGAAAGTATGGAATCCAATTTTTTTTGAAGCACAGCAAATCTGCAGAATTTCGCTTCTTCTAAAATCTATTCACATTTTTCATATTTTTGTGTTTTTCTGGTATTATTTTCAGAATAAGAGTAGGTTTACATATCTTATTTAAAAAACGTATTGGCTTACTTTATAAAAATTTATTAAAAATAGTAAACCTTTATATACTAGACTAGTTAATATTGCAATTTATAGTAAATAAAACAATTTTGAAAAAAAGAAAATTAGAATTTAATAATTTCATAATTATCAAAAAAGCATCTAAAAATTGCATTTATTGGACAAAAATAATATTTTGATAAAAAAAGATAAAAGCTATTTATATGCTTTTAAACTACATAAAGCCGTGAATAACTACAGCTGTAACCAATTTTACTAAATGTAAAATAAAATATATAAATACAGAATAATGTGTTGATACTAATATCTAGATGATTTTATGCACTTTAGGGAGATTTCTGGAAATGAGATAACTCCCATATAGAGTTATGGTAAATTATGGACCGATTTTCATAAAATTTAGCAATGATGTTTCTACTTACATAAAACTTCGTAACCTTCGTATGGGAATTATGCACGTTAAAGTTATTTCGAAAGAAAATGCGAGCTATGGTCAATTGTGGATCGAACTTTATAAATTTGATACAAGGATTGATACTTGTACAGAACTTGTTAGCACCGAATTTCATTAAAATATTCTTATTTTTGAGGAATTTTCGAGTATTTAAACTCTATTCCGCGGGCTCTATTCTATTGTATGGGGCTGGGTGGAATAGTGGACCGACTATAACCAATTTCAATAGGCTTCGACTTTGTATTATAAAAGTCCCACGTGCCAAATTTCATGGAATCATCTTTAAAATAGCGACCCGTACTTTGTGCACAAGGCTTACATGGATAGCCAGCCAGACAGACGGACGGACGGACATTGTTAGATCGATTTAAAAAGTGATTCTGAGTCGTTTGGTATAATTTAAGGTGGGTTCTGGGCAATTTTTTCTATACTTTTTCTAAACATTAGTACAAACGCATAAGGATATAAGTATTGTTTTTATACGAAAAATTGGAGCATGATTTTTTTTTTTAATTATATTATACATAGTAGATTTGCGGGTCCCAAAAATTTGAAATTTTTATTGAAGATTCCATACTTATCAAATATGTTAAAAAATTAACAATTTTAAATGGCATATTTAACGAAAAATGCATTTCAAAAATTCAGTTGTATTAAAATGCATTTAAAAAAAATCTTTCTTATTTTGAGAACGTTCATATTAAGGCCGACATAAGCAAAATTCAAACTCCGTTTAAATCATTAAAATTCACAAAGCCTTTCCAGAGATATAGATATTTAAGGTTACATACTTTTGAAATTTGTTTGGCTTTTGAGGAATTGAAAAATCCAAATCAAGTTTTCGCTATTTCTCGAAACTGGTTACTAAGATTGGTAAACGGTAGAATCGAGTTTTTGTATACAGATTTTTATGGAAATTTTATAGAAACAAGGTAAAAAATGCACTTTTTTGGGCATTCTTTCATGGAATTGTCGATATATATCTTTTTGATATCCTAAATTTGATATAGAGAGTTAACTTGCCAACCAAAAATTCTAACATATTTTTAGGATCTTTTTTTGACAAACGTTCAGCATCCTTTTTAAGTTTTACACAATGTACGTGGAATTTTTTTATTTTTAAATCTATTTTTAGATTGAACTATAGAAAAATAACCAGAAACTTTTTAGATCACTCAGTTATTTGTTTTAAAGATTTTATAACGTCATCATTTTTGAGATTACGAAAATTCATTTATGTTTATAAATTTTACAAACTTCGTAATTCTTTAGAGAGGCCTTGATTTTAGGATAAATCTTGACCTTGCTATTGATTAAGTATCTCGTTTTCCACCAAAACTGATTTAATTTGACAGATAAAAACAAAAAAATATTAATAATAATTAAAAAAAACTGCAGCAAGTCTCCTAATGTGCTTTATATAATTCTATAATTCTGGAACATTTTTTGGCATCCAACAATGTTGAAGAAAAGATCTGAAAATTGTGCAAAATTTCCAAAAAGATTTAAAATGTTTGCAATTATATATTCATATTCCTTCCAACTATACGACGTTAAAACAAAAAAAAGAAAAAAACTCAAACAAGAAATCGATTTTCTAAAAGTAGTCCCGAGAGTAAGTTTTGAGAAAAATTCACGCTTATTTTTTTCAAGATTTTGATCTCTCATAAAACTTTTTTATTCACGAGTGCAAATTAGCAGAATTACCTCTTTTATAAATATATGACATAAAAGTGCATCTTCGTACAGTTACCAAAAAATAGAAAAATATTAAAATCAGTGTAGCCAGAAGCCGAGAAAACAAAAGGATAAATTCAGCTTTAAAAAGGTCGAAAAAGACTAAATATCCAAAAAATAAAATAAGGCCAGAAAAAAGTAAGAATTTTTTCCTGAATTTAAAAACTTATTTTTTCTCATTTAAAGATATTTTAATAAATTTATAAATAAAACATAGAACAGCTGTCAGTAAAATGACGCAAATGAAAATTCCCAAAAAATTCCCATGTAAATATGGGTTTTATTTCGTATGAAAAATTACCTACACAGAAAAAATTATTACCGCATTATTACCTGTGGTCATGTGAGGTATTATGCGTTTGGGCTGATGTTTATAACGCACAGAAAAAATCATCCAACACCCACCTTAAAGTATACCAATCGACTCAGAATCACTGGCTGGCTGGACGACTCCACGTAAAACTTGTGCGCAAAGTAGAGGTCGCAAGTTTGAAGATAATTCAATGAAATTTGACACGTAAGACTTTCATGATACAAGGACGAAGCCTATTGAAATTGATTATGATTGGTCTATTATTTCGCCTAGCCCCCATACAAATGTCCTCCAACAATAGGGGTTTAACGATCATAAATGCCTTGAATATAGCAATATTTTAATGAAATTCGGTTTTGTATAAGTATTAATCTTTGTGCCAAATTTCATGAATGTCGGCCATAGCTCCCATATAAAACCCTCTTACAAAGATCGCTTTAAAGTGCATAAATCACATACACATGTTAGTATCAGGTTTATATTCGATACAAATAAGTTTTATATAAGTAGAAATCATAGTGAAAAATTTTATGAGGATCGCTCCTTAATTTACCATATCTCCTGTATAAGCTCACTTTCAGGAATCACCCTAAATAATGGACAAACACATTGGTGAGGGGTATCATATGGTCGGCCTTGACCGACTATATCTTTCTTACTTGTTTTCAACTAATATAGTTATTTCATTTTGCATCTAAATGTAATAAATATATTCAAGTAAATCTCTATATATATAAAATATAAAATGAAAATAAAATTTAAGTAAAATATTATTTCTCACTTATATTTTTTATTTATTCAATCAGCTACTTGATTGATTTGATCAATTTTTTAATTGAAAATTTTTTTCTGTTTTTCATTTTTTACAGTTTTAAGTAATTGATATGATCATTTTGAATGAATTATTTACTAATATATTTGGTGATTATTGACTTTTTTCTATGTAACGTTTTGAAGAGATTTTTCGACATTTTTAAACTATAATTTCTTTTTTGATTTAGTATTTTTAAGTTTTTGGGTGATCGCTTTTTTAAGAATTTGCTAAAATTATATTTATAGATAGTTTTTTTGATTAATGAAACAAATCAAAAAGTAATTATAATAATCGATTAAGAATTTCATCAAATTAGTCATTAGTATTATAGTATATTAGTTGTTCTTGAGTTGCGTGATGAAGCGAGGCAAGCGAAAATTTTAGTTAACTACAAAAAAATATAGAATTTTTGTCTGAATATAAATACACAAAAATGTTTAAATGAACGATTCAGTAAAAATAAAATTAGTAGCAGATAATAAGAAATTATTTTCTTCGTTGTTGAAATACTAATATTTTAGCCTTTTTAAGACAATTTTAAGAATCAAAACAGGTTAAAAAAAAGCTACAGGCTAAAACGAAAATATTGAGGCTAAAAGCAACATAAAAAAGGCTGGGGTTTTTTTTATGTTGCAACACTGATTAATTTTTGTTTCAAAGTTTGCCACTGTATAATTTTTGACCGAATAGCGATTACAGTTGAAAATGCAATAATGTTGTTCCTTTATGTCCGGAGAGCATTATAGTTTTAACACCAAAAATTAGAACTTGAGTTAAAAAAAAATCAAATATAAAACGAGAAAGAAAGATATAGTCGGTCAAGACCGAATATATGATACCCTACAGCATTATGTACGAGCATAAAAATTCGGGAAGGGAACTTATATGATAACTGTGCCCAATTTTACTAAATGTAAAACAAAATATACAAATACAGAATAATGCGTTGATAGTAACAACAAGTGGGTTTATATGGGAGCTATGGTAAATTATGGACCGATTCTTATAAACTTTGGCAGTGGTATTTCTACTTACATAAAACTTATTTGTGTCGAATTTTAAATTGCTACTAACCTTCGTATGGGAATTATGTACGTTGAAGGATTTTCGTCCAGCCAGCCAGGCGGACGGACATCGATTTAAAGAGTGATTTTGAGTCGATTGAAATACTTTAATATGGGTGTTGGATAAATTTTTCTATGCGTTATAAACATCAGCATAGACTCATAATACGTCGACCACTTATGGTGGTGTAGAGTATAAAAATAAACGTCTCATGAAAACTGTATTTAACTTAGAAACTCTGGTAACTGGACACAATATATTTATTTTTTTTTTTTTTTTTTTGAAAATATAGATCTTAGAAAGTGTTCATCTGACCTTCTCATAAAATAACTTGAACTTGGGTGGGTTTAGTTTTATTTCAAAAATTCTGCAGCACATATATACATCATTTAAAAATCATTCTTCTGTCCCTTTTATGTGGCTAAGAGCCATTAAAAATCACAAATATTTTTAAAATTGCGAACGTTGCTTTAGAACTTGAAAAGTCATTTTCCGAATTATTTACCTATTGATCATCCATTTTTAGTTTTAATCTATTTTTAAAAATCTGGATTAATTACGAAGTAATCAAGAGGATTAATACTTATGTATATAATTTTGTATAGTTTCCATACCAAATATAAATTGTGTTTTTGCATGTTGAAAAACACATAAGACTTTTCATCTGCACTGCGAAATACTCGTACTTAAATAATTTTATTCAAGCCTTAATGATTTTGTTTAATTTGAAAGAAAAACTTTCTATGAATTTCACAAATTTCGGACTAAAAATTAGATTTGTTTTTTTTTTTTTTTAAATTTCAAAAAGTTGTATTTTTTCATACCGTACAGATTCCCTTTATCTGTCTAGCTTCAAATTTTAAATTTGTAATTTTAGATATTAAATATATCATGATATTTTTAAATTTAATTTTAAATCCTTAAGAGGATAATAGTAAAATAATAATAACGCAATTTAAACCAATAAAATCTTGTCAATATTTCCAGAAATATTTCTTTTAAAAATCATTTCTTGTATTTCAAAAAATCGAAAAAGCTTTTTGGACGACAGAAACATACTCATCTCATAGCTCAATAATTCGATTAAAAATCTATTCTTTAATCGGTCTTGACTGACTATATTTTTCTTTCTCGTTTTTGGTACAAAAAATTTTAATTTTTGAAAAGTTTAGCTGCAAAAGTTTTTTTTTCAGTATATTTCATAAACGTAATGCAAAATGCATTCAATCTGTGTGTTTTACTTAACTCCTAAAATTGTAACATCCTTAATCGTTAAAGATTCTATACAAATGTGTAGATTCTAATTAAAATGAAATATTATTCAATAAATAAAGTAAATAAATAAATAAATAAAAAAAAACTAGAAATTAAAAAGTCTCCTTCCTCATTGCTGTGTAGCCTCAGCGTTATTCTCAGCAGGCTGATTGGCTACAGCAACTTCTCCTCCATTATTCGCTGTTAGTTCTTGCGATTTCCAGTTAATGTTCGAAGTGATCACTTCCGATTTGCGTGGTAGTATGTTTACTCTTTTCTTTTGCTCGAACGACGGCGTTTGTGGCCACTTTTATAACTAAAACCTCGTTTGCCATAACGATAGGTCCGCTTACTTTTGCCTCCAGAGCGACGATTACTGCGTCTCAAGCCATTACGTTTAGTGCTTCTATGCTTGGGACTCGAAGCTCGACTTTTACTGCTACTTCTTTTAGCATTTGATTTTCTGTTAGACTTGCGACCTAGATAATTTTTATTTTTCGATTTACGATTGTAGGATTTTCTACGCTTAGCCACAAGTTTATTGCGATTAGCACGTTTGATTTTGTTTTTTGTTCGACATCTGTGTACAGGTTGGCGTTTTCGTATGGCACGTACTTCGAGTATGTCATCATCATCTTCTTCGTCTAAGTTTTGAACTTGACGGAGTTCAGTGTTCCTGTTTAGAATATTATAATTGTGAAAGGATCTTAAACTGCGTGCTAAACGTTGCTAGAAAAATTTTGAAATTAATACCTAATTATGTGTTTTTTATTTGGAAGTTATTTTAAAAAGTTCTTTATACCATATCCGGTTGATCTTTAAAAGCTTCAACATCTTCAGCGGTAATCATATCCTGTGAGACTTCTTCATCTTCCTCTCCTTCTTTAGCCTCCTTAACATCTTCATTCACGTTATTTTGAGAATTTTCACGATTATCATTATTATCTGTCACTTCTGCATCATAATCTATAACTTCTAAGGTTTTTGGTTTAGTTCGATAATCCTCATCATCAGCATTTGTTGTTTGTATTAATAACAAGGCACACAAGGCCAAAAGTAAAAGCCATAAAAATTTCATTTTGTAATTGATATTCTGCCGAGTCTGTATATAAACTCGTTAACACAAAAAATGTTATGTGCCCAAATAGTGCTAAAGCAAGCGTTTATATCGCCATTAGTAATATCTCGTTTGGTTTTTTTTTTAATCAGCTATTAACATAATGTGACTAGCAAATTCTTAACAAAGTTTAGATAATTATTTTTTTATATACATAAAATATGGAGACCTTATGAGAATTTTTAGTACAAAGAAAGTTGTCTATTTCATATGAAACGTTATGATCATTAATATAAATAATATGAAACTGTAACCTTTGGCTATAGTTTGATTTGTGCGCGTATTTTTCTAAGTTGGATTTTGTCATTGACCTCATAAACTTTCTCTTTAATACAAAAAGAAAAAAGAAATTCAAAGAGAAACTCATTGGTGATTTTTTTTTTTTTTTTGTTTAACAAAAATTTTTGTTCGTATATTTTGTTTATTTTATTTTGTAAATTAAAAAATAGAAAAGACTAAAAACTAAGTAATACTAAATAAATTCAAGGAAGAGATATCTGGACCGGTAACTCTAACCTTGGTAGGAAACACGACGACGATTGACACGACGTTTGTCACCACGACGAACTACACGAACATTTTTGCGTCTGTAGTTGCGACGGCGTTTGTTGCCATCTCGTCTATAGACGTGGCGATATTGGTTGCCACCACGACGATGTTTGATGTTGCGGCGGGCACCCTTACGGCGACGTCTGACAATGACACGGTTGGCACGTTCTTCGGCTTCATCATCAAGAGAGCGTTCCATTAGGGCCACAACACTGCCATCGGGTATGGATTCCAAAACGGATCGTGGTAAAAGCAAAGCCGGTTTGCCTGTCTCTTCGTCAATAACATTTTGGGCTTCGATTTCGATGATTTCATCCGGTACCATAATGGCGCCAGCATGATCTCGGGACACCATCATTTGTGTAGGCTTGGCATTTTTAATTTGGGGTCTAGATTTTCTCAATTTTAAGTTCTTGATCATAACATTGTCTAGCTCATCATCTTCATCGTCATCATTTTCATCTTCTTCAAAGTTATTGTTTAATAAATTTTTAAGTTCTTCTTCGTCATTATCTGCATAATTATCAGCACCTAAGGGTTGATCGTCATTATCATCATCATTATCATCATCTTTATTTTGAGCCACATCCTCATTGTCATTTTCTTCATCATCTTCTTCGTTATCATTGTCTTCTTCATCCTGGGTTTTTTTGTTATCATTTTCTTCAATAACTTCAAAACCTTGTACTAAAGCCTGGGAACGTCCCTTGGGTACGGTTAAAAAGATATAGGGATTAGGACCAGCCACACCCTTTTGAATTTGATGGATAACACCACGTTGTGTCACACGAGGTTCTAAAGTAAACGAAAAAGGTATATATTAAAGTTAATTAAATCACCACAATTAAAAAAAATGTATATATAAATAAAAAAATGCGAAAGTTCTTCAACACCCACCTGCCAAAACAAAAGCCAGACATGTCAGCACTACCAGAAAACCCAATTTCATCATATTGTCTTTTTAAATTTAATCAAATCCTTATAACTTGATATTATTTAATTTTATGTTATTCGTAAATATATGCGCAAGTAAAAGTTCTCAAAAGAACTGTACAGCTTTTCGTCAAACCTTTTGCTTTTTATAAGAATTTTATAAAACCACAAAAAAGAAAAGAAAAAGAATCACACACTGGAATTTGATAGACAAAGAACTTTCGCGCAAGCGTAGCTTGGAATATCCAATGAGCATCAAATAATTTGTACTTTTTGTTTTCAAGTGGCATCGTTTTTTTTTTCTCTATTATTAAATATTTATAACTATTTGGTATTAAAACACACGCACACAGATTAAAACAAATCACAAAGTAAAAAAGAAGAAATAAGAAACATAAAATTTAGAATTTTATATTGTCAAAATGCTAAATTCTCTATGACATAATGGGACGTTATTGTAAAACATTTGTGGTAATTTGTTAAAGAAATCTTCGAACATTTATGGCTTTTTTTTGGAGTTAAACTTTACGGATAGAAAAGATTCCATTTTAAACATATCAAATTGTTTCACGCTGCTTCACACTCGAATTATACTTAGTCAACCAAACAGTACAGCAAAATGCTTTGTTTATAGTTAAAATGAGTTACGAAGAAAAACTCCTTTAGGTTAGTTTAGGAAAGACGGTCCAAAAATAAATTATCAGCAGACAAAGTTATAAACAAAAATATATGTTACATTTTATTCGAACGCACAAGATATACAGAATTGTGCAAGTATACATCTGTACTATTGTTGTTGTTGTAATAACACTACTCGATAAAGAAATCCTTTAAACAAAAATATGTGGACTAGATAAAATTTGACGTAAAAGGTTGTTAAAAATTCATGGAAATTTATAAAAAAAAAGATTTTATTTTGGGTAATATCATAACCATATGATAAATAATAATTAATTTATATGGAGGCTACTACTCCCCCTGCACCTATTCGCCCTATTAGAAATTTGATATGAAAACTATTTCTACAACTTTTTAAGACTTTCACTGTAATATTCCGTTAGACAAGTGCAAATTAATATTTGCTTTGTATGGGGGTTTAACTCCCCTCCTGGACCTATCCTTGCTATTTTCATGTTATCAATGCGGTATGACAAGATAGTGGTTATCACAAAGTTTGAGATCTCTCACTATAATAGTTGCAATTGAAAAAATTGCTTTTATTAAAGTAGGTGTAAAATGTGAGCGTGGAATCCAATCAAGATCTAAATGGTCTAAAACCACCTCTGTCACCTTTTGTGTGTCAAATTTCGTTAAAACGTTTCAGCTGTTTAGACGTGTTTGATAAACGAACAAACAAACTTACACCTCATTTATAATATATATAAGTATTAACTGAAGACACTTATAGTAAAAATTGTGCATTTATATATATTATATTTATATATAATTTACTATATGTTTGTAATATTAAGTATACGTAACATCTTTAATATAGGTATAGGATTTGTGCATCAATTTTTATTATACAAGGCCTTTTTTATTCGTAACCTTATTAGCAGTGTTGCCAGTTTAGTTTTTTTAAGGCTAAATCTAGGCTTTTTATTTTGCTTTTAGCCTCAAAGTCTTCGTTTTAGCCACTAGCTTTTTTTTCTATCCGTTTTGATTCTTAAAATTTGCCTTAAAAAGGCTAAAATTTTAGTAAATAGAAAATAATTAGTTATTTGCTTTTAATAATTTTATTCTTACATAATCACCCTTTTAAGCATTTTTCAAAAAAAAACAAAATAAAATAAAATAAATAGGTAACAAAAATGTTCGCCTAAGGGGCCTCATTCTGAAGTCAAATGTAACTTAACTCATTTTATAGACTTACTTAATAAAAAAGTATAATTATAAATTTCATTAACTATATAAACTATTTATGAATATAATTAAAAAAATCGTACCAAAAATCTCTTCTAAACATTTGTTCGTTGTTCGTACGAAATATAACCCAAATTAGTATAAGAATTTTGTGGACAATTTTTCATTGATAAATTTTACTGGCAGCCGTTATATGTTTAATTTATAAACTTATTCGAAAGTCAATTTGATGAACCTTACTAGTAGGCAGTGTTGCCAGGAGATGAAAAAAGAGGCTAAGTTGAACTTTAAAAAAAGGACCAAAAATGCAAAATGTCCCTAAAAATAAATCGAAAATAACTATTATTTTTAATTAAAAAATAAAAGAAATAATCATTATATTTTGAATAAAAAATAAAACCATAAAGTAATCGATATTTTTCAATCAAAATGTAAAAGGAAAAAAAAATAATCGTTATTTATGTGCTAAAAATAAAAATCAAAAATAATCGTTATTTATTGATTTTTTTGTAAAAATCAAAAAATACGAGTTTATTGGAAAGAGCACCAAAAAAAGTGATACAATATAATCTCAAAATTTTTATATCATATTGGTTTTTTTTTGATCCAAAAATTTTTAATAATCTTTATTACGGTCCTTGGACTTTTTTTGAAATTTGTATTCGTAACATTATCATGATAGTAGCACCTATATGGCTTTTATGCATATTATTTTCACTTTTGAATAGTGTTATTACATGAAGACGATAGTCAATTAAAGGCCGATCTTTTCTTAAAGTTAAAGTGATTTTCAGAAGTGAGTTTATATGCAAACTATGGTCAATTATGGATCGATATTAGCGAAATCTAGTACGCTTAATTATGTTTATAAAAAACTTATTTTTCTGAATTTTATATAAATCATTATTAATTTAAGGCACTTATAAGCTTAAAACCAAATTTAGGAAGGTCATTTATATGGGGGATAGGGGAAATAATAGACCGATCCTAACAAATTTCAATCTTCGTTCTTATAACAAAGTAAATCTTCGTGTCTATTTTTATTATTATATCTTAAAAATTTCGACCTGTATAAGGTTTACATGGACAGATAGCCAGCCAGGTGGAAAAAACGGACATGGTTATCTTGCTCAGTAAGTGATTTTAAGTCAAACGGTATAAATAAACTCTTGTGATATAAAAAAGTTATAAAAACTTTAATTCATAAAATATTTTGTTTTTCAAATTTGTAACAAAAAATTGCCTTAAGTGTAAACTTTTTCTTCTTAATTTTATATCTAAAAGACTTCCCCTTTTCAATGATCCTAAACACTTACTTACTAGTTTAGTTAATGCCAAGTTTATTTCAGGGCTAGCCTAGAGTGTAATTGTATACTAAGGATCGTTTCAGAAATATTTATTTTTGAAATGGCACATTTTGCTAAAAAGAATTGGTTAAACTTTTTAAATAACCACCATAAAAATGTTCTCTTGAAATGGATTTTAAAATGTCTTACATATGCCGCATTTCTATAGAATTCATTACAGCAAAGATCCCGAAGTTTGATCCATATTTGACCATATCTCCTATATTTGTTCCACTCTTAAAAATAATGTTTATATATCTTCAATAAATTTAATATCTGATGATGAAATTAAGCACAAATAATTTTCGACTAACCAATTCTGAACTCAATTATACGCAGATTCCTGGACCTCACCCTTATCCGTATTATAACGAAATTGATTTAATTGATTATATTCTTTTAACTATAACGTTATACTTATTATTTTATTAATCGTGGACACCTTTAAATGTTGCTACAGTTCCCGAATGGCGGTCTATAGCAATATTTAAGAGCCCCAACAATATCCATACATACATACATATGTGAGATTTAAGGATGTCTGTACACTGTCTCTCTGTTCATGTGAATTTATTTTTATATATACAAGTCGCAACTTTGAATATATTTTGTTGAAATTAATTGGTTTATAATTGACCATAGCTCCCACATAAAGTCCGAAAATCCTTTTGAAAATAATAAATTCCATTTCTTATTTTTTTTTCTTGTTTCTTGTTTTTTTCTTATTTTAAAACATAAATAAAATTATTTTAGATACAAAATAAAATCACAATAATATTAACCGGAAGTTAGGTAACTTGTTATTAAATTTGACTAAATCGTCCTTTGTATTCATTTAAAGAAAAAATTATTCAATTTCCTGTCTAGCACATCAAATTCCATCAGTCAAATTTTATTTTGTTAAAGGAAGAAACATTTTTTCCTGTTAATGGAAATTCACTTGTATTATCAAAATTATCGAAATTGTTCACAAAAATTGTAACTGATATTATTTATCTAAATAAGTAGTTCAATTAACAAAGGAAATACAAGCGAAAAAAATTATTTTCTAAAAAGGCATCATTTTTAATAAAATATATTAAAAAATCATGCAATCATATTATTATTTTAGTACATACAGAGTTTAATTGCTATGCAAAACTATTTGAACTTATCGAACTATCACCTGTAAACCCATTGTGTAAGAATACTTATAAGTAACACTTGTAATTACAAATATAACAATATTGTACTTTACAAATTCAATTTGATTTTCTATAATTATTTTCACCTAGTTTGCAAGCATTTAACACATATTCATTATATGTGTGTCCTATACAGTGGTGCATATTCTTATAAATGCACGTACATTTTTTTAATAAACTTACCAAAAATGGGGCTAAAAAATAATTAAGGTGCTAGAAATTAATTTTTTAAATTATTTATTGACTTTATTTAAAAAATTAATAACAAAAAACTTAAAGTGTACATTAAATGTTTTCATTGTAATTTAGTAGTTTAATGCCTTTTTTTATGGCGTTTTCCCATAAACGCAATTAATCTAATGAACCAATTTAGCATTATTAATAATGTGTTGATGTAACTTTGTTACTTTTGGATAAATCCAAAAATTTGATCTGACATTAATTTGACAAATTTTTGAAGAAAATCACTCTCAATTTCTTCCCAGGCTTGTTATGTTAGCCCACAGATTCTCCATTGGATTTAAATCCGGACTGCAAGCCGTCCAGTCCAATAGTGAAATACTATGTTCATTTAACCACGATTTAGATTGGTTCGTGACATGGCTTGCAGCGTTATCCTGTTGAAATATGCAATCTGTATCCATTTTTTCATACATAAATGGGAGAAGAGTATCTTTAAATAGTTTATTATAAATTGCACTGTTCATTTTAGTTGGAACAAAACATATTTTTGATTTTCCTGCAGCAGAAAAGGCTGTCCAAACTTTAACACTCCCTCTACCGAATTTGCGTTTCGACATACGAATTTCATTTGAATTAGAATTATTCCAACAGTCCAAATTTAATTTCTTTTCATCAGAAAAGATTACTTCATTTCCTCATCTGTCCATTTCATATATTTGCGCGCAAATTTTAAACGATTTTTCTTATGATGCTTTACTAACAATATGGTTTCTTCAACTTTATGTTACCATCTGTTCGCAAAATGTGTGCAACATGTTTGGAAGTGACAGAAAGATCAAATTTTTTATTTGTTTAGCAGTTAATTTACTTCTTTTATTTTATTAATTTGCCTTTTTGTTAATTTCTGATTTGTTTTTGTTGGTTTCCGCACTCCATATTTCTGTCCTTTCTTAAGAAAGCCTCGAATAACTCTTTCCGAACGGTTAATTTTTTGTCCAATTTCTCTGTTAGAACAGGCTTTATCACGAAAAAATTTGATTTTAGTTTTTTCCTGGTCTGTAAGAAGAGTTCCTTTGGACATCTCTTAAGCTGATGAAATTTCCCAATTAAAAGAAAAATATTTCCAGTAAAAAGATATGTTGTCATCAGAAACTTACCTTAAGCGAAACAAACAACTAAAATTGTTAAAATTTTTCAATATATATGTTTTTTTACAATAACTTTTTAGAAAAATTTTTCTCGACTGCGATTACAAAAATATTTCATTGCAATGATCACCAATATGTTTGCATTGATAAATTAAAGAAAACAACAAAAACAAGAAACAAATATTTCTTACATAAAAAAGTACCGCGAGTAATTATAACAACACAACATTGTTTTGGTTAAGAGAAACGAATATACCTCAAAGAAAAACAAAAATTTTAAATGCATTTATAGGAATATACACCAGTGTATAACTGACTATTTTTCTTGATATAATTGACATTTGGCTAAAACCACTAGTCAACATAATATTTCATAAACACATTTATATTATAATATTTATTACTTTTTCTAATTTTAATATAAGTATATTATTCTAACTACAATAAAAAATGTGAAATTATTTTAAAGCAATTTTAAATATCACATAATGACTCGAATATTAACAGCATAAAGGTCTTTAACCTTATTTTTATTACCGAAAATGGGTCTAAAACGAATACTTATTCTTACCAAACAATGTATTTTAAAGAAGTCGGTATTGTTTGTTCATTTCATGATAAAGAGTTTAAAGATGTTGTTGATTGATTAGGTTTTGCGGCTGCTGTATTGTACAAATGTCAATCCAGATGTCTGTGCGTGTAGATACATATAATTTTACATACATGTCTTTTTTTTCAATTTATAAAAAATAATATTGAATTATAATTTCAAATATACAGATAGGCACACAATGATTTTGATAATTTTATTTTGTATTATCTTTTGTTTAAGAAGAATTTTACACTTTTATGTATATATTCTTGTTAATGATAATGACTATGATGGTGACTGCGATTATGAAGGTGATATGAGAACGAACCTTGTTGAATAGATATTAATTGATAAAATCATATACATAAATACATCATTAAGAATTTCCTAAGGCAATTATTGTGAACATTACTTAAGTGTAGTGACTTTTTTAAATATTCAGCTACAGAAGGAGGATCATAAGAAGATAGATGAGTTTAAAAGACTTAAAGAAATTAGTGGAATATTGTACTAAAGGATTATTGCTAGCAAATAAGGTTGGAAATTTATTCTAATATTGAAAAATTCCCAGATTTCAAGCAAGTAAAAAAGAGTTTTTGCGAACAATTGGAGAATGCAGCTCCAATGTCCCTCAAAATACACTTCATTTCCTTCCGAAAAACTTGGACGATAACAGAGAAAACCAATGGACTAGCGTCTGCTGTTGGCATTAATTTATTGAAAATATAATACTAATACTAATACTAATACTAATACTAATACTAATACTAATACTAATACTAATACTAATACTAATACTAATACTAATACTAATACTAATACTAATACTAATACTAATACTAATACTAATACTAATACTAATACTAATACTAATACTAATACTAATACTAATACTAATACTAATACTAATACTAATACTAATACTAATACTAATACTAATACTAATACTAATACTAATACTAATACTAATACTAATACTAATACTAATACTAATACTAATACTAATACTAATACTAATACTAATACTAATACTAATACTAATACTAATACTAATACTAATACTAATACTAATACTAATACTAATACTAATACTAATACTAATACTAATACTAATACTAATACTAATACTAATACTAATACTAATACTAATACTAATACTAATACTAATACTAATACTAATACTAATACTAATACTAATACTAATACTAATACTAATACTAATACTAATACTAATACTAATACTAATACTAATACTAATACTAATACTAATACTAATACTAATACTAATACTAATACTAATACTAATACTAATACTAATACTAATACTAATACTAATACTAATACTAATACTAATACTAATACTAATACTAATACTAATACTAATACTAATACTAATACTAATACTAATACTAATACTAATACTAATACTAATACTAATACTAATACTAATACTAATACTAATACTAATACTAATACTAATACTAATACTAATACTAATACTAATACTAATACTAATACTAATACTAATACTAATACTAATACTAATACTAATACTAATACTAATACTAATACTAATACTAATACTAATACTAATACTAATACTAATACTAATACTAATACTAATACTAATACTAATACTAATACTAATACTAATACTAATACTAATACTAATACTAATACTAATACTAATACTAATACTAATACTAATACTAATACTAATACTAATACTAATACTAATACTAATACTAATACTAATACTAATACTAATACTAATACTAATACTAATACTAATACTAATACTAATACTAATACTAATACTAATACTAATACTAATACTAATACTAATACTAATACTAATACTAATACTAATACTAATACTAATACTAATACTAATACTAATACTAATACTAATACTAATACTAATACTAATACTAATACTAATACTAATACTAATACTAATACTAATACTAATACTAATACTAATACTAATACTAATACTAATACTAATACTAATACTAATACTAATACTAATACTAATACTAATACTAATACTAATACTAATACTAATACTAATACTAATACTAATACTAATACTAATACTAATACTAATACTAATACTAATACTAATACTAATACTAATACTAATACTAATACTAATACTAATACTAATACTAATACTAATACTAATACTAATACTAATACTAATACTAATACTAATACTAATACTAATACTAATACTAATACTAATACTAATACTAATACTAATACTAATACTAATACTAATACTAATACTAATACTAATACTAATACTAATACTAATACTAATACTAATACTAATACTAATACTAATACTAATACTAATACTAATACTAATACTAATACTAATACTAATACTAATACTAATACTAATACTAATACTAATACTAATACTAATACTAATACTAATACTAATACTAATACTAATACTAATACTAATACTAATACTAATACTAATACTAATACTAATACTAATACTAATACTAATACTAATACTAATACTAATACTAATACTAATACTAATACTAATACTAATACTAATACTAATACTAATACTAATACTAATACTAATACTAATACTAATACTAATACTAATACTAATACTAATACTAATACTAATACTAATACTAATACTAATACTAATACTAATACTAATACTAATACTAATACTAATACTAATACTAATACTAATACTAATACTAATACTAATACTAATACTAATACTAATACTAATACTAATACTAATACTAATACTAATACTAATACTAATACTAATACTAATACTAATACTAATACTAATACTAATACTAATACTAATACTAATACTAATACTAATACTAATACTAATACTAATACTAATACTAATACTAATACTAATACTAATACTAATACTAATACTAATACTAATACTAATACTAATACTAATACTAATACTAATACTAATACTAATACTAATACTAATACTAATACTAATACTAATACTAATACTAATACTAATACTAATACTAATACTAATACTAATACTAATACTAATACTAATACTAATACTAATACTAATACTAATACTAATACTAATACTAATACTAATACTAATACTAATACTAATACTAATACTAATACTAATACTAATACTAATACTAATACTAATACTAATACTAATACTAATACTAATACTAATACTAATACTAATACTAATACTAATACTAATACTAATACTAATACTAATACTAATACTAATACTAATACTAATACTAATACTAATACTAATACTAATACTAATACTAATACTAATACTAATACTAATACTAATACTAATACTAATACTAATACTAATACTAATACTAATACTAATACTAATACTAATACTAATACTAATACTAATACTAATACTAATACTAATACTAATACTAATACTAATACTAATACTAATACTAATACTAATACTAATACTAATACTAATACTAATACTAATACTAATACTAATACTAATACTAATACTAACACTAATACTAATACTAATACTAATACTAATACTAATACTAATACTAATACTAATACTAATACTAATACTAATACTAATACTAATACTAATACTAATACTAATGAAAAATACTGAAAATATTATCATTTTTCTGTGTAACTCAGCTGCACAGAAAAATTTGTTTAAAATAATTTTTGCATAATTTTTTAAATAATCAAAAGGATTTCAAGTGCAATATTTTTCTTTTTGATTTCAAGATTCTTTATTTAACACCGGAAAAAGCTAAATTAATACCATTAATGGTTTAAAAGTTACACTGGTTTAATTGCATAAAACCCTTAATTTTTACTAAACATTTTTGAAATATTTTTTATAACTTAAATATGATAATTTCTTTACTCGATTGCGACAGATTTTTGATCTTTTCTGGCATTTGGTCATGAATATTTGACATCCTAAATTTAATTTAAAAAGCTAACTTTCCCACCAAAAGCCTCCTGTTAGAATTTTTACTCTATGATATTTTTAGGATGTTATTCGGTGAACGTTCAGCATTCTTTTTGAATTTAACACGATATATGTGGATTTTTTATTTTTAAAACTATTTTCGGATTAAGCTATGAAAAAATAACCAGAAACTTTTTGCATCACACAATAATCTTTTTTTTAAAGATGATTATAACATCAAAATTTTTGAGATTACGAAAATTGATTTTTGTTCCTAAATTCTGCAAACTTTGTAATTGTTTAGCGCGCCCTTGATTTAAGGATAAATCTTGAGAAAACCTTGCTATTGAGGCAAGCTGAGCCCAAGCAAAGTCCGTTTAGATAAAAGAACCTCTTTCTTAATTAAAACTGATTTATTTCGACAGATAAAAAGATCATTAAAATAAACTGGAGCCAGTCTCCCAATGTGTTTTATATAATTCTAAGATATTTGCTAAATTTTCAAAAAGTCTTTAAAATTTTTACATTAAAATATTTTAATGTTCCCCTCAATTTACGCAGGAAATCGATTTTTTAAAAGTTCACGCTTCACGAGAGCACACTAATGGAATTTATCACAAACGAAGCAGAATTACTTCGTTTATGAATGAATATACGATATCAAATAGCATTTTCATGGAGGGGCGTACATTCAGTGACCAAGAAGTAGAAAAATATTGAAAAAGCTAAAATTTTGGCTTCAAAGTTTTCCATCGTATAACTTTTTTAAATATTCACGAAAAGAGTTAAAATATGTGCTTAAAAAAGCACGAAAATATGGGGTAATATGAACAGAAATATGCAAAAAAAGAAGAAGATAATTTCATGTGTTTTCTTATATAAATATGCATAAGTAAGCATTTTTCAAACTTCAAAGTTCTGATAGTTGTTGATTTTTTTTATAAAAAAAAAAAAATAATAAAATAAAATTATAAGTAAATAGACCTTGAGTCACTTTTGTTTGATCTTTTGTTCTTTACAATTATGTACGACGTATTAAAAAAATTAGAAAATAATTCATACAAATTAATTAATAGAATTCCAAAAAATCGCTCAATAATAGCGTTTTTGTTAAGAAAACAAGGTGTTGCAGTCATTATATGCAAATTTATGCAAAGTTTTGAAAACATGATTTTTTTTAACTTGAGATATATGCAAAAGCTTAGTCTTCAATCGAAAAGATTGAAGAACTTGCCCTGGTCATAACATATAAAATAATATATATAAAATAATATTGCTCCTTCCTGTCTGCAGTGTAGATCTCCAATACAGGTCCAGTATCAAAAGTTTGAATTTGTGAAAAAAAAAATAAAAAATATATATAAAAAAATCTGGTTCGTTTCAATTACATTCTTCTAATTTGTTTAACTTTGAGGAACTGTAACTAATAACGATGTAGACTGTGGATCACAAAATTTTGCAATTTGATTGTTTTTAGTGTTGCTAATACAGTGTTATTAGACATTTTGCTAAAAACAGAAACATGTACGAAATTATTATAACATTAACTGGGTTTCATTGATTGTGTTATTGTCTATTTGGAAGTGAGGCAGACCTAACAGAGTTTGCAGACTAAAAAGAAATTGAAATGCTGAAATTTTACCCTTTTTTTGACAATTTTAAACTAAAACACTAATTTCGATGCCAAAAGTAAAATAAAAAGGCTAAATTTTAGCTATAAAAATGCTAAAGTGGCAACACTGATGCTGTGTGCAAGGTCTGTAAACAATTTGAGACTGATTCTGAAAAAATTTAAATAAAATTTACTAATGCTCAATTTAATAACGATAAGAAGCATAGAATACAACTAGAAGATTGTGTGAGAGACACTTCGAACTAAATTTTCAAAAAAATATGTGTATGTGACTATATGTATTTTGTTGTTGTTGTTGCATGAATGAGGTTTTTGACAATTGAATTATGTTCTTGTTCTCTCACAAAAATATCTACTTATTAATCTATGATAAGAAGTTTGCGGAAAATGTGGCTTAGCGAAACAGAGCGTCAAAAATTTTACACTAATTTCTATGTTATTTTTTTTCTCTACCAGTCTCTTGATATGAACTTTCCCATCAAAAGTACTATTGCTATTAAAGATCACAAAAAAAAAAAGAAACAAATGAGAAAGATATAGCCGGTCAAGCCCGACCATAGGATATCATACAGCATTGTGTGTGTGTGAATCAAAATTTTGGAAAGGGTCTTATATAGATTCATGGACCGATGCCTGCATTAAGTGTAAAACAATTGTAAAATAAAATATACATATACACAATATTATATTGATACTAACATCTATATGAATGGCCATTACATATGGAGTTATGGTCAATTATGGTGCTATCCTCATAGAATTGGCATAGTGGTTTTTATTTATATAAAACTTATTTGTGTTAAGTATTAATTTGTTATTAACATTTGTATGGGATTTATGCACGTTTAAGTGATTTTCGGAAGAGGGGTTTATATGGGAGCTACGGTCAATTGTTTGGCGTAAAGATTGATACTTATATAAAACTTTTTTGCATGGAACTTCATTAAAATATTTCTATAATTAAAGCATTTATCACTGTTAAACCCCTATTCCAGGAGGACATTTATATGGGGGCTAGATGAAATAATGGACCGATCATAACCAATTTCAATAACATGCATCCTAGTGCCAAAATAATTATTCGTACTATCAAAATATATTTACAATAGTGACCTGTACTTTGTTCTCAATGTTTACATGGACAGACAGCCTGCCAGCCGACCAGACGGATGGACATCATTAATTGGATTCAGAAAGTGATTCTAAGTCGAACGGTATACTTTAAGGGGGGGGGGGAGGGGGTAAGGAGATTTTTTTTACAAACATCAGTACAAGTGTATAAACCCCAACCATCTATAGTGGTGTAGGCTATTAAAAAAACAAATACCTAGATGGCAAAATTATGCCAAGAGAAATTGCTTTTACCCTAAAAATTTTTATTGCCAATACGATATTAATGTATACTAAAATTAAAATTCCAAATGGTTTTTGTAGCTGTTCACAGTTAAGCTGTTGTGTGCAGGTATTTCTATAAGTCTTTAAAGAACTTTCATTGTAAATATGCATATTAATATTAGCTAAAATGTTTACATATTAAATATTTGTTTATATCTGTCAATTAAGAAGTGATATTTGTCAGTCAAATTTTAGCTATATTAAACCGTTAAAGCCATAGTTAAATTATAACTGAAATTTAATTCGATTAAAACGGTCTTTAATTTGGCGTTTTTGAGATTTAAAATTAGCTTAAACTGTATATTACAAATTGTTTCTATTTTATTTTCCTAAGGGCGGAGCAAACTACATTAATTAATTCTTAGAAAAAAGTTAAATATTTATAATCAAAGTATTTTGATTTGATTTGAAATTTAAGCAAATTAAATTAAAAATAAATGTTATAGTTAAGCGTGTGCCTTAAAAAAATATATATTATTGGAGCATCATAAATTGAGCGATAACAACTAAAAAATGTAAATGTAATGCAAAATGCTGTTATATATTAATAGCTGAAAAAGAAATAAAAAAATTAATTTCTTTTGTAAAATAAAGCTTTCTATATTTTTAACAATTTTGTTTTGTAAACATGAATTAAATAGTTACAGGATTTTTGTTAAAAAATTTATATTTTTGTTTAATATTTAATCAACTAGTTACAAACATATATTTGAATATTTTATGACTTTTTCAATTTTAAATTACCCAGCTAAAAACATTCAATTTATTTAAAATTCAATAACATAACTCATTATTAAATTAAATATATTACATAGAAGCTAACAATCAACTGCACTTTACTTTTTTTTTTAGGGATAACCAAGAAGACATTCTAGGCAACATCTTGACCGATTATAAGGATTCCTTTAAGACTTATGTATGTGTAAAGTATTTTCATCCGTTAAATGGAAAATAATCAATTAAGTGAAAATGTTTCTACCTATATTCGAAAGAATTCTTCTTTAACTTTTAGGTCATCGGAAAAAAATGTTTGTCTGTTGAATCATCAACTGGTAAAAAATTATTAGTATGATTTAACAAATTTAAATGAACTTAATAGTGAGATGATGTTCATCAATGGTATTCACACACTTACCCCCATTTTAGTGCATATTGTTGGTAAACGGACTTATTAATTTAAAAGAATTTCTTCTTGTATTGAATTTTTAAAATTTTAATATTTTGTTTGACTTTTTTAGTTTACTTTAAAATGTATGACATTTGTTGACAAGTGAAATTAAATGAGAAACTACAATACCTCGGAATTCTATGGATTGAAACAAAAATAGGAATACAGTTTCACACTGACTTCCTATACATGTTGCTATAAGTCCGCTATATAAGATATTCGCGATGAAAAGCCACAAAAATAATATATTTTTTTTTTTGCATATTACTCGCTTATTATGCATCTTATACATTTTTATGTTATTACAACATTTATGGATAGTAAAATCTCCTACAATTTTTCCAAGTATATTTATATGTACCTTTATCGGTTTTAGAGTTATGGTGACGTTTATGTTTGAATTAGTGTTTCACATATGGTTTCATATATGAAATCATATATGACCCAAATTTTACATGTATATTTCCCTATATGGCAAAATATCTCATATATTTTGTCATATATGTATCCATATATTGCAAATGATTCCATGTATGAAACATACAATTCCATATATAAACTCATATATAACAACATATCGTTCTATTATATGACCATTTTCAGCTGGTTATTTTTATATTTTTTATTATTATTTTTTTAATAGTTTTCAAAAATAGATTCTATTGTAGATAAAATAAGTTTTAGTGTTTTATTTTATATTCAAATATTTTTTTTTTTTTTTTTTTTTTGAAAGCAAAAGATTTTTAAAACATGTTTATGCAAAACGAAAATTAAAGACAAGATATCATTTTCTAAAGAAATTAAATAACCGTTTCTTTCTTTTCAATTTACACAAATAGTTTTTTGTTTTTTTTTCGTCGTTTGTTTAACGAGCAAATTTAAATTTATTCTAGTATCAATAGGGTTAAGATTCTTTCTTAACTTGGCAGATTTTTGTTTTGTTTGGATTAGAATTTGATTGGAATTCATTAATCACCTAGTATTTTAACCTAGTTTAAATAATTAAAATAACAAAAACATAATAAACATCAATACCAGCAGTCCAAAAAATATGAAATGAAATTCTAGTCAACGACCGGGTGTTTTTAACGAAAAACAAAAACAACCAACCGGCCAAGCGTTCAAATCTGCTAATTCACGCTTATATTCACTCACTTACACGCATACATATTAATAAGTTAACGGCATATCTATAAATTTTTCAAGTAGTTGTTGTTTGTCTTTAATATACATATGTTGTTGGTTTCTTTTATTTGATTTTAAAGTCGTTTTATCTAGTTTTTTTCCCTACTCTTTATAACCTCAGATTGAACTTTATGTTTTTGCTGTTTACAAATTTATTAACAAAATTATTGCTGTTGCTGTTTGTTTTTATGAGCAACCATTTTTTGGCCAATATCAATATTTGTGAATAATTTATTAAAGTTAAGGTAAAAAGTGTTTACCATTAATTTATCTGAATATAGTAGCTTAATCTTTTGTATCTATCTTCACAAAAATATATTGTATAAATATCCGAATTATCTAAATATATGTAAATTCGATAGCCTTAGATCTCCTAAACTAATATAGATACAAAAAACTTTAATATCTATCGTTATTCATTTAAAAAATAAGCAGACACCTGCCCTTTTAGATAGAAAACGGATAAAAACTATATTTTGGTGCTTCTTTGATACCAGTAAATATAAAAATAATCATATTCGTAACTTAAAAAAAATATAACTTTGGTATTTTTTGAAAATTCTATCGTGTACCTATTTTTAGTACTTTTTTTCATACAATTTTTTTTTCTATTTATGGGTACATATATATGTATGGATATCTTAAATTCATTGGAATCCAATTTTTTTACATCCATGGGGGCAAAGTACCAAAAAAGTGATAAAAACGGGAAATTTATTTAAACTCCTATTCAACCGCCTTTTTCTAAAAAAGCGCTAACAGAAAAACTTTTTGGTTGTTAAAAAGCGCTAAATCTAGCGCGAAAAGCGCTAAATTCGCAGCGATTATTAAGATTAAGAGAGACAAACACAGAGAGTTCTTTTATTTTGATTATAATGGTTTTAGAAATTTTATTTTGCAACTTAGGAAGAAATTTTTAAGAAACATTTGCATAAAATGGTAAATGTTCTTAGATTAATATAAAGTTTATTGACATAATATTGCCTACAAATAATTAGTCAGATTTACATGTTTTTAGACAGAATATCGTTTCATTTTGTTGTTTATCTGACAGTTTGTAACTAATACTGACTAAAATCTGTAAATCAGATTGAAAAGGAACAAAGTTATATTTTACGTATGAGTCCCCAGTACAAGACAAATTAACAAAAAAAAAAAAAAAAAAAAAACATGAATTTTAACTTAAATTAAATCCTATTTGAAAACATGCAAGTAAAAGCTCCCAATTAAATAATATTTTATTTTACAGTTTGTAACTTAAGTTGACATAAAAATAAATAAAAAGCTTTAAACTTTTTTTTGTATTTATAATAGCATGGTCATTTCATTCAAGCAAAACTTATATTTATTATGTTCTTAAAAAGAAAAATATTTAAAAGTATCAAATTTACTTTTTTTGGGCATAATATTTCTCGTTCTTACCCTAGTGAGGCATCCAAAGTAAATAGAACCACGGAGACATTTTTTTAATTCGTAATAACTTAAAAAATATTAAGAAATCTTAATAAAGCTTTTGGACTGTAAAATTAAAATGTCGTTGCAGCAAAATATACAAGTGCACAGAGATGAAGCATTCTTTATAATTATCTAGATAAAAGCTAGAGCAAATGTATCAATTATGTCTTGCAGAAGGGTCCCTAATTTACCCCATTTAGCCCTTGGAAGTTTTTAAAGCTAAAAGCATTAAAAATCTTCCTTTAGAATTTCCATTGGATATAATCAACGTATAAACGTAGATGAAAATTAGAAAATAGTCAGAATTGCACTGCCAAATAATTAAAAATTTATAAAACAGGGTTGAGGATGGGTCCAATAGCGCCATGTTTTTTTTTTTGACAACCATTATATGACAGCAAATTCTAAAAGTAACAAATATTTTGAAATCCCTTTGGTAAAAACTGTATGATTGTCAAAACTGCTGTTAGAGCTCTAATCAAATACGGCTCTGGCTGTAACTTTCTAAAAAAAATTTCCTTTTCTCTGCAAAGCCACAAATGAAAAAAGGAATATCCCTGGAACTAAATATCAAACCTATCAATCATCTCAGCACAAAATAATATAGAAAAATAAACTTCAGTAAAATGTTACGTGTGGATCAATAAGAAATCTATTGCGCAATCTATTTCGCAATAAATTTTTATACATAAAGCTGAGCAATAATGTTTGGTATAAGTTCTTTTTAACAAAAAGAAAAGTGCAAAATAATAAATTTTGTTTTGTAAAAACAAACCAAGAATAAATATGCGAAATAAAATAAAATTTTCGATAAAAAAAAGACAAATTAACATATAAATTTCTCATATACGTTTTCTTCACCTTTTAATGTTAAGAAATAAAATTTTCTAAAGAAAGTGGGTATCCAACTTATATATATTATATTATATTATATTATATTATATTATATTATATTATATTATATTATATTATATTATATTATATTATATTATATTATATTATATTATATTATATTATATTATATTATATTATATTATATTATATTAAATGTTCCACCCCCATTTACGCCCACTTTTCACAATCGGTTGAATAATGTGATTATTCGTATATTGCGCACAATTTTGTTGTTAAAAGTGGGCGAAAATGGGGTGGGACATTTTATAAAAATCTTACATAATTTCTGAGAAAGATTTGCATTATACAAAACAATAAGTACCCATAAATTCATTAAAAATTAATGACGAATTTTTTTATTTCTAAACATAATGAAAAAGGTGCTCGAAAATGTCCATAAAATCAGAATTCCAACTACATTCCCATCGTTTGGAGATTTTATTAGATAATTTTGATAAGCCAAAAATTGATTAAATGAATTTAAAAATAAATACTTTTTCTTAACTTTTAGCATTCTCTTTAATCTACTTATTGCTACTACTATCCTAAACAGTTTAGTTCTAATGGTTAATGCCTCTAAATACCACAAATTATTTTAATTTATGCTAATACCCAGCAAAAACTTTTTGGTTTTCGGTAATAACAACTACTTATTAAAGTAGTTTCTTGGTAATGAGGCGTCATTATTATTTGCCAACTCTGTATTACATTAATAAGTGCTCAATAGTATAATAGCGCAGTAATACTGCAATCACGTGGATGAGTTGGCTAGAGCGCCGGATTAACAACCAGAAGGTTGTTGGTTCAACCCTATTGTGAAGCTGTTAGTTTTTTATAACAAAATGTCTAAAAAGATATTTCAAACTAAATAGAGTTTTTGTCGCTTAGGATGCTATGTGCGAGACGGCGTACTGAGTAAGACGTTAGTCAGTAAAAACGAGAGATTAGTGTCCAAGTTCGAGTGTTACTGACCGCAAAATTTTTTTGTTTTTGTTTTCGATTAGGTACATATTTTTGAGTACCCCTAGAGTCAAAAAATAACTACATGAATTTGTGGACAAGTCGAACAAAAATAACTAGTTATTCAGGCAAAAAATAAGTAGTTTATTTTTGTTTCCAATTATACCTGCTAGCTTACCAGGAAAGCAAAGTTTTTGCTGGATACTGGTCAAAAATACACTTTCCTTGGCACAGACTTAAAAATTATTGTTTGTGCCTTTAAGAGGTTATGTCGAAGTCATTTTGTCAAAAAATAACACTAATATTTATTAATATCGATTTTAAGTATTTTTGTTTAAACCACTATAATACATAATTTTACTACAGTAGAACCCAGCAAAAACTTTGCTTTATTGGTAAGCTAGCAGGTATATTTATTACCAAGAAACTACTTTAATAAGTAGTTGTTATTACCGAAAACCAAAAAGTTTTTGCTGGGAAGATATATATTTTTTTTAATATGATATTTAGTTGATTGTTTTTGGTATTATTTTAATTATTTTGTAAGTATTTCGACTTTTATTAATTAGTGGAACTATCTAATAGGTTAGAACATAATATTTCCTTCTACTTGTTTGTGGAAACTAAAGAATATCCGTTCGGGTTTAGCAAAATCTGACATCGCTTAAATTGCTACATAAAATATTCGTTTTGGAATACTTTAACGTTTTTACATTGGTGCAAATTCATGCTCAAATATAACTTTTCGTCCTTCAAAATTATAGATTATCTTGATAAATAATTTATATAACCACAAAACTCAAAAAAAAAAAAAACGACAAATACACGACTTGTATAAAATTGAAAATAATGGTTTTAAAACACAGGTCTTAGGTTGCAATTTACATTATACAACATTGTTATAGTTGTATTGCGATACAGCTTTTTAAATCCTAAAATCGTTGTTTAATTTTATTTCTTTTTTGCAACTGTTTTTACCTTTTTTATTTTAATTAAAACAAGTTAATTAAATTCATAAATTGGGTCAAGTTCTTATATTATATTAGATGTTTAAAAGAAAACGAAATTTTTTATCTGAAATAAATACTATACAATTTTAACAATTTAAATAATTAACTATATTTTAATCTTTTGACTAATTACTTTTTAACATATCATGACTAATTTAGAATTAAAATTTTTAGATCCTAATACTTTTTCCCATTTATTCCCTTGGATATGATTTATCAAATAAAAGATCAGTGCACAAAAGTATACACAATTTTATTTGGTTTTTATTAAAAAAAAAAATCATTTAATACTTTCATCTTTTAACTTAAATTTGTTTCGCTCATAACGGTGCTCTCTGAGTATCTAATTCTATCATAGCTACAGTTTTATCTTCCTTAGCTTCCTCAATTGTTTCTTGTTTTGGTGTATCCATAACTGATGATTCGGTAACCATTTCCAAATTATCAGCATCGGATGTTTCTTCCGCAGCAGCAATAACCTTTACAGGTATTGACTGTTCCTCAGTTTTGGAAGTTTCTAGAGGTGCTATTTCATCGGCATTAAGTTCACGACCTAGACGTTTTTGGTTGAAATATTCCAAGATTTGTTTGTAAGAATTGCGGCTTAATTCTGTTTCACCAGACTTATTATTAATCACAATTAAAGCAGATGATTCAGAATCGTTATCTATAGTTTCGATGGAGGTTTTCTGCTCATCCTTATTGCCAACAGCATGTGCCTTCTCTACAATGGTAGCGGGACGTATGCGGGCAGTACCAGCTTTGGTGTTTGTGGCAATAACAATGGGTGCACCAGTTTTGGTGACCTTTTTATTGGGTTTAGTAGTAGTGGGAGTGCGAGCTGGTGGTATACGGGGTGGCTTGAAAATGTCCATAATGGAGGCTTCAGCTAACAAAGGCACAGCATCAGCTGTGATAATTGGTTTTTTTTTGTTGGGTCTTGAACTTTGCATGCTGTCGATGGCACTTTGAGGAATGTTTAAGATCAAAGGTTTTGACTGGATACTTTCGGTAAGGGAAGCAATCTCATCGGGAGGAGAAATACCCAATTGGGACCAGGGAATGGTAATATATTGGATGGGTTGACCCTTTCTTTTATAGGGTACAGTAAGAGGTGGTTGAGGATAATGGGAATTGGGACGTCTGGTTTGTGTAGCAGAGACTTGGTTTCTGGAATCATCAGTAACTTGCAAAAGTTCTGGGGCTACATAAATGGTCTGGCCATTGCGATTAATAATTAAAGTAGCTTGTTGGCCACGGGTTTTCTTGGTGGATTTTTGAGATTTACGCAAGGCATGGCTTACTTCGGCAGGAGTTTGTCCTCTAGTAAAATATTTGATTTGATTCAGTATACTCTGTTGGCCACGTTGTATGAAATTTTGTTCGTTTTGGGAACGTTTAGAACCTTGATTCTTGCTGTAGTAGAAATCTTGGTCATCATTATCATCCTCGTATTGGTCTTCTTCAGAACTTTCTTTTTGTTTGTGTTTTTGGTGGCGTTTACGTTGAATGTTGTTAAGGTATCTTCTTTTGTTATTACTGTTGATATTTCGTCTTCTATATATGTTATGGTTCAAGGGTATTTCCTCTTCCTCTTCTTCCTCATCATGAATGTGAACATCATCATTATTTTCTTCCTCTTCATCATCTTCATCGTTTTCATTGCTGCCCTCTTCGTCATCATCGTCTTCATCATAGTTGTGATATCTTTTACGATTTTTGTTAAAATATTCATCTTCTTCATATTCTTCAGAATCATCATCTTCTTCTGATTCATCAATATTGTTATTAAAGCGATTTGGTTTCTTATTTCTGCGGTTGTCATTGTTACTGTTATTGGTGGAAATCAAAGGTTTTCTGGTGGAGGCACGTTGCTTTATTCTAACAACTATATCAGGTCTGGGAGTAGTTGTGGTGGTTGAGGTAGTAGTGGAAGTTTGGCGTACTGGTATATCTACAAAGCCAGGTAATTGAATACGATTACCCAACCAACCTGTAACAGAACCAGCCAAAGAGGATACTGAGGATCCTAGTCCTGGACGAGTATTAAAACCAAAAAATTGCCAAGGTGAGGGAGTAGTGGAACCAGTATCAGCCTGTCTGCTAGTTTCATTTTCAGGCATACGTGGCTTTAAAGCAATAAGGGGATGAATTATGAAATCAGCTATGGTATGGGGTTGAGCATCTACAGGAAGTTTTTGTACAGCTTCCTTTTCAGTTTTCACAGCACTATCGGTCATAACTGTACTGTCAGCCTTCAAGACATCAGCTTTAGTTTCTAAAAATTTTTATTCATATGAAAAAGGAAATAAATTTCCATGACGTAAATCACAGCTTATTTACTTACCCACCAAAGCCATATCAGCAATAGGTAACTCTGTTGTTTGCTTCACCATAGTTTCCTGGTTCTCTTCAGAATGCACTGGACCAATGGCCAGCAAAAGTGCGGTCAGTGCAGATGTTAACACTAGTAATTTCATTTTGAGTATTTTTGTTCCTTTGGTCGTTTTTTTTTTTATAATTTAAGCATTATTTGCTATTAGCACTTATGAAATTTTGTTTTCGATTCTGTTAACACTTGTCGTGCACTTGTTTTAATATTTTTAATTTTTTGGAATTTTTTAAAGCGATACCAAATACTTTTAATAAGATTAAAAGTGTGATTTTGTGACTGACTGATACTTGTTTTGACAAGCGAAACACTTTTTGAACTGTTTCAGTGTTATCGTAAACAGTTGCTTTTTATTTTGCGCTTTATGTTGTTGGTAACTTTGAATAGTTAATTTATTCTTTTCCTCTTTAGTGTTTCTGCTTTTGGCCCAAACTGAGTAGAGTTTAATGTGCGTGTAAACAGACGGGTCAACAGTAATAATGCTAATAGATATGATTTCTAAGTTTCAACTTGATAATATATTCTTGTTGTTATTTGGTGTTTCGTTAGGCTATTGGGTAATTTTAAGAAGAAATTAAAGATTATAAGAGAGATTAGAACAGCGGTTAGCCAAAGAGTGGATGAAAACTAGAGCTTAAATAGAATGATAACGACGAGCGATGAAGTAATGATAATAACGACATTATCGTTTAAAATTTAATGAAGTATTGTGTTTTCTTTTGGGGTTTCTGAAAGTGGTTAATGTGTTGAAAATTATCAATGATAATGGAAGCATATTAGAGCCTTAAATTGTGGTATACCTAACTTATCCAAAGAATTATTCTATTTAATGCTAAAGAGAATAACGTTCAATCTAAAAGAAAATTTAGAAATCAAATACAAATATTTCTATTTCAGTAAAAATATTAATATTACTACATTTATATGAGATTCTTATTTGAAAATATAAATAAATTGAACCGCATAAACGCTGACTATTCTTTTTTTATTTTTAAATATTTATTTTAAAAGAACAGTTACTAATTTGCAAATAAAGTGTAATAAATAAATCTACTTAATTCCGTATACAAATTGCTGTAAAAACAGTGAGTTAATTATTTGCAAGTTATTTTTATTTGTAAACAACAACCGTATAAACGTAGTATATGTGAAAATAGTGTTTATGAAATAGAAATGTTATTTCGGTCTTTGCAAATGAGATTTATCTTCCTACAAAACTGCGTTTTTAAATAGTTTGGCAGAAAAAACGTTAATAATTGCTAAGAAAATTAAAATATCACAAATTTAAAAGTATACTTTTTTAACTTCCGATAAATAAATAAAGCAAAGTTTTTGTTAACAAATTTTATAAACATAGTTTTAAGAGAAGTACTTCAAAAGCAATGAAAAAGAAGCATAAAAACGAACAACATTAGTAGGCAACATGGGTTATAAAAGAACTTCTGCAGATATTTTTCAGCACTTAGTATTTCCTTCCAATAACAACACAATTTTAAAATCATGTCTTTTTCAACTCTTTTTCAGTTTCTTTTCTGTTGGGTCTGTGCGAATTACTGCTTTAAGTTATCAGTTCTAAAAATTTAGGAAAAAACAATTGCTGGACACTTTTTTATAAAATTTTTTAAGAACTTTTGTAAATTTCTTATAACATAAAGTGTGTGTTCGAATAAAACATAACACAAAATTTTCATAACAACAACATCATAGCAGATTGAATTCTGCTATTAAATTGACAATTCAAAGAAAAATGTACAACATAAAATTAGATTTTTTTTACTTTTTTTTTGAACTCACTAGTAAATTTGAGTAAATTTTGACAAAAGTATTACATTTCAGGGTAATAAAAAAGCTTAACAAGACCGTAAAGAATGAGATAAAACTTGTTTCAGAAAAAGAAAAAGTAAAAAGAATTAATTACAAGCCCAATAAATAGAGAAACTGCTAAGAGCTATGCCGAACGCGTTCGATCGAGTAGTGGTACGTTGTGTTCGTTTTTTGAAAATCAAATATGAGCCATGTTAAAGTTATGCCTTTGTTTTAGTCTGAGAAAAACTCTAATGCAAAGAATGATCAAAGCTCCTCAATAATAAAAAAAAAATATATAAATATTTTCAATATTTTGGATTAGCCTGGAAAACATACGTTATTGCTGACTTTTCTCATGTTCCAAGGTACAAGTTTTGTGTACCGAATAAACGATAATATGGTCCTGAATAGTATTGAATTTATAAACAATAAAAATTTACTAAACAATTTGTCGTATGACGAGTTTACTTAAAATGCGACAAGATCTGTGATTCTTTTGCTTCCTTAGTCTGAATAAACTCGAATAATCATAACAAAAAGTGTCATAAAAAAACATTGATGATATTCCTCCAAAAAAGACCTTTTTCACCACTTCAAAAGTAGAACTAAGTGGATGTTTCGCACTTTTTGGAAGTTAATAAAAATTACTTTCGAAAAAGTGAAAATAAATGTATTTTAACCAGGAAAAATGTGAATTATTTCTAAGAAAAAAATCTACAAATTTATAACTATCTTTATTATCAAAGCTAATACCATATTTTTATAAAAAAAATTTTATAAATATAGTTTTAACAAAAGTTCTTCAAAAGCAATGAACAAGAAGCATAAAAGAAGAACATACTACCAATGACAACCATGGGTTAAAAAAAGAACTTCTGCAGCTCTTTTTCAGCACTAAGTACTTCCATTCAATGACAAAACGATGTTAAAATCATGATTTTTTCAGCTCTTTTTCAGTCCTTTTTTGGCTGGGTCGTGACGTGCAACAGTGTTTTTAATATTTTCTGGCTGGATTTAGAATTTTGTCGTTGTCCCACAGAATATTAATTATTTAAGCTATCCAGAATTTTAACTATCCAGAATTTTAATTCATATTTTTTTAATTGATGATAGATTATGAAGTTGTTTTTCTTATGAATTATATACCGAAATTATCACTGGTAAACTTTTTTCGACTTGAAGTTGGTTGATGACTAATTTTGTGATATATTTCAATTTTATGAATTAACTTAATTAATTTAGTTTTAATAAAAAAGTATAATATATTTATAATCTTCGGATTCCGCAGAGTCAGGAAGATATATGATCTATAGCATGTTGCATAGAGGACTTAAATAATTACGTTTTAAAATTAAAAAAAAAAAAAATCGTTTACACATTTTTTTAAGACTTTTCGTTGACTGATTTCTATAACCTGAAAGAGTTTGTGTATATATATTTTTCAGACTTTACAGAATCACAAATGTTTAAGCTTTTTTTTATTAGTTGTAATTGAAAATGTAAAAGAAAAATCGTTTACGAGCTTTAGATCTTAAAACTCAGAGAACACCATAAAATATAAACTACTAAACAAATTTATGACAAAAGAATTAAATGCTTTACTTTGGAAGAAGATTAATAATAACTAATTTCCTACAAATCAGTGATAAGAGCTAGGCAAAACTCAGTCCAGCACACTAGTAAGCCAACGAAGTAAAGAAATATTGTTTTTTAGATAGAAATTCGTTGGCAGAAAAATATCAAGTACGTCTTTAATGCCCATCGCTTAAATTGCGAAAGTGCTTTTAAATAAAAAAAGGAGTTTGCTCAATATCTAATACTCCTCGTTAAAAAGATCAATTAATGAAATTTTTAGAATATTTAGAAATGCTCAAAAGGTCTTGCAGTTTGCTCGAACAATTTATATCCTTATAATATCCTTTTCTTCCTTTTTTTTAGCAGTTTTCAATACTAAAGTAAAAGTTCTCAAATATTATTTCTTCTCTTTAAAATTTTGCAAAATTTTTGATCACACTTGTTGTCTTTTTGTGTTCATCTTAAGCAGCATCATTTGACCACATAGCTCTGATAGCTGGTAGCTATTAGATAGAAAGTGAGTCAATGCGTAGGGTTTTTTATTTAGTTTTTAATATTATTGATTTTGAAAAAAAAAAAATACAAAAATTCAGCTTTCTAAGCAAATAATTTGCATTTTGTTTTGTCTATCCTATGCCAACAAATTATTCATGCTTATTTGCTTATCTGATTGTTAATAAAATACCTATAAAAAATTTAAATTATAAAATTTCTCTGAAAATGTTTTGGTGAAAATTTATTGTAAAATAAATAAAATACTAAAATTAGCCAATTACAAATACAAGTATTTGAAGTTTAGTGGAGATTAAAAGGTGTGGTCAAAACATGCCTATTAACAGAAATACTGTGACTGAAAAATAGTCATAACATACAAATTATAACTATAGTCTTAAATGTTATTATTCAGAAATAAAAATTTTATAATTTATTTTTTTTTTTTAATTAAGATCTGGTATATAGACAGTTATAAGAGTTGTGACAAAAGAATTTAAAGAAAAGAAACTGGCTCAATTTCCTACAACAATATTTTTCCCTTCTCACATACAAGTTCTATGTGAATTCAACACACTTGTGAGGGAGAAAAACATATATTATACATATATTATTTTGTGTTGTTTTTCTCTTTCACAAATGTGTGGAATTCACACAGAACTTGTATGTGAGAAGAGAGAAATGTTGTTGTAAGAAATTGAGGCAGTTTCTTTTCTTTGTATTCTTTGGTCAAAACTCTTATAAATAAATATATAAATATATATATAAATATTTATGGGAGCTAAGATCAATGATCCAATCTATACAATAATTATAAACTACACCACTATAGGTGGTTCGGGTATTATGTATTTGTGCTCATATTTATAACGTACAGAAAAAATCTTCAGACTGCCATCGTAAAACCGATCGTTCGTATCACTTTCCGAATCATATAAGTTTTATTTGACTCAAATTATTAATAATATTGCAATATTTATGTCATTTGTGGGTGTTAAGTACCGATTATTGGAGGGCATTTGTATGATGTATGAGGCCTAGGTGAAATAATGAACCAATCACAACAAATTTCTATAGAGTTCGTTCTTGACCCAATAGAAGAGTATACGCCAAATATAATTGATTTATCATTAAAATTTCGACAAACGCTCAGATTTTGAAAAACCGATTCGGAAAGTGATACGAACGATAGGTTTTACGATGGCAGTCTGAAGATTTATAAATATGAACACAAATACATAATACACGAAACAGCTATATCGGTGTTGATTATAATTGTTGTATGGATTGGATCATTCACCTTAGCTCCCGTAAACAACTTACTCCCATAGAACGGTATCGACGGTAATAATAAGAACCGATTTAGTTTTAAGTGATATGCATTTTATTGGAAGTAAATGAACAGATGTTGATAAAAAGAAGATATCTTTTTATCAGCATCTCAGCATTTAAGAATCTACCAATTTTCTTGTTTGGGTTTCGAGTAGTTTCTAAAAATTAAATTTTTTCATCGTTTTTAATATTCAAAAACCTAAGATCTGATGGCCGTGGAATTACCTTTAATGTTTCCAAGTTAGTTACACTAGCCTCTTTACTCAAAGTGTTAATATAAAACAACACTTTGTATTTATTCATTGGCACAGACATTATAAACCTAACAGTAACTTTTTTTATGATTTAAATCATAAATTAAAATTCGCAAAAATTCTTCCATTCTTCGTTAATGTTTTCTTTATACATATTTTGTTGGGTTTAATCCCAACCTCTGCCACCCCGCCCATTTTTATTTTTTTACTCTTTCTCTTTTTTAACAACTTTATTCTTACTTTTGCGGTATGTTGATGTATCTAAGATGGTTTGGATCTTTTATTATTATTATTATTATTATTTTTTTTTTTTACATTCTTAATCTTTTTTTTTTTTTCTACTATTTTATCCAACTTTTGATTGACCCAAATACATAAATTGAAACATGTTATTTTGGAAATTATAAAATTTCACAAAAAATTAACTAAACTAAACTAGACTAAACAAATATATAGAACAACGTTAATAAGTTTCATTCATAATAGCAAAATCTAGACAAAAAGCAGATAAAACAGAAAAAAAATAATAATGGACGCATACATATAAACAAGCAAATACCAACAAATACACATAGATACTGTAGGAAAAGTTTAAAGTGTACATATGTATCTGTATATTAGGTTGTGGGTAGCTAGCTGGTACTATTACTTAGGGGCATGCTACTGAAAAGTTTTTCAAAAACTTTTCATTTGCTCTTTTATCAAAATGTAAAAATTTATGGGGACAAATTAACGGCAGGTTTTTGGTATCTGTTTTAAATATCTTTATCTAGTTTTAAAGGAAAATTATTTTGTAGTTATTCGTATCCTTCAACGCATTCAATGACCAACATTCATCATTTATGTTTTCATGTCAGTTTAGTCTGTTTTTTGTTTTTTTGTTTTTTTTTTTTTGATAAGAGAGAAAAAGAAAAGTATAAGATTTCGCTTTTATGTTTGTCTGTAGCATTTAAATTATGTAAGTTTGTCTATTTGTTTAGACTTATCATTTTTTGGTAACAAAGACATTAATTACTAATTTATTTGCTAAGCATATTTGCATATTTCATATTTTAAATAAATTGGAATTAGAATTGGATCCGTTTTTGTTGAGTTTCTTTTTTGTTTTTTTTTTAATTGACCAAAATTATGCATTTTGCAATTAAGATGTTCTCTTTGGTGAAGTTTGCTCTCGTTATCATACATATAAAAAGAAATTGTTTCAAATGTGATCAAGTCACTTTAGATCTTAACTTGGCACAGAACACAGTTATAGTATTAATTCTAGTTATTCTTTTATAAAATATTTATTCTATTATTCTTTTAAATATGAAATTTTTTTGGTGTTTGACTATTGTTGTTTTGGCTTCTGCCTATTTGGCCGATGGTGAGTTTTTGATTTTTTCTTCTTTTTTTCCTTTTATATTTAATTGTAAACATTAATATGCTTTTTGAATTTTAGCTCGTAATACCTACCGTCGTTATGTGAGTAACGATCATTATGGCCGTAGCCATCAACAGGCTCGTGTTTTCCCTGGAGCTGTGGCCATTAAGAAATTAGTTTTGTTGAAATTCAAGACAATTTTACCCATCTCCTTGATCTTGCTTAAGTCTAGCAATGAAAATGAAGCTGAATTAGTACCCGTCTATCCTACCTCCGAAATTCCTTCCGATGTTCAGTTCATACCCACTCCCAATGGTATTTCTGGTCACAAGAATGTCCAAGCCATTGCTGTACCTAACGAATTCCACCAACAATTGGAACTCCATGGTTTGACCAACTTGGAAGGCATTGAATCCTTGTTAAACCAAGCTGAAGAAAATGAAAATGGTGAAAGCACTTTAACTGTTGCCGAACCTGCTGACAAGGCTGATGAACTTTTGAACCTTAAAGAAGATGATGAAGATCAATTATTGGAAAATGTTGAGGCTGAAAACCCCGCTAAGAAGACTGGTAGCGCTTCTAGACGTTTGTCCGGCGAAAATATAAGACATTCTTTGAAAACTCAAACTTCCGTAGAGGAAATACCCATTTACTTGTATTCCACTAGTGATAATGCTCATGTTATTAAACATCAAATCGGTGCTCGTCGTACCTATCGTCAAAAGGCTTAGGTTTGTGGTGTAAAATTATAGATTTAATATAGACTGAATGATAAATGTGGAATATGGTTATTATTTAATTGAAAATAAAAAAAAAAATAAAATTATAAAATTTGTTTAATTTATAAAAAAAAAAAAAATATTTATATATTTTACTTTTAATATTTATACCTGCACCACCACAGGTCGTTAGGGTATTATGCATTTATGCTGATGTTTGTAACACATAGAAAAAGTTATCCAACATCTACCTTAAAGTATACCCATTGACCCAGAATCACTTTTCAAATCGATATAACGGTGTCCGTCCGTCTGACTAGCTGGACGGTTGCCTGCCCACGTAAACCTTATGCACAAAGTACGGGTCGCAATTTTAAAGATAATTTAATGTAATTTGGCACGTTGGACTTTTATGATACAAGGACGAAGCCTATTGAAATTGTTGTGATCGGTCCATTACTTTACCTAGCCCCCATAAAAATGTCCCCCCGGAATAGAGTTTAAACATTCAAAAATACCTTAAAAATAAGAATATTTTAGTGAAATTTGAAGCAAAGAAGTTCTGTAAAAGTACCAAATTTTATGAAGATCGGTCCACAATTGACTATAGCTCCCATATAAACCCCTCTTCCAAAAATCACTTTAACGTGCATAAATTCCATACAAATCTTATTATCAAGTTAATATGCGACACAAATAAGTTTTATATAAATAGGAAAAACATTGCCAAATTTTGTGAGAGTCGGTCCATATATTCTCTCTTTCTTGTTTTATTTGTATGAGAACAAGAAAATAGTATTGATTCTTTTAATTCACCTCCTGAAATTGCAGAGATTATTCTATGATAGATTTAAGAGCAGCATACGAATTGCTATAGACCTTTTTGAAGAAAAATAGTTCCTTTTTACAAAAAGGAAGAAAAATTTGTATATGGTTTTCAGCCATATATAAACGACGTCTCTTGTATAACAGCAAATATTACTTTAATTAATGGTATTTTTATTTCCGGCTAAAATGTTGCCTTTATTCTGCCTTTTGCCCTTTTTTGTGTTCTATTCTGGAAAAAGATTTAATACTGTAAATGGGTAATTTATTCTTTTCTAATAGTGAAAAATATGGTATATGTTTTTTTTATCCTCAAATTAAATAGATGGTAAATGAGGATTTGCTTAAAATTATTAAAAAAATTAACATTTAAATAATTAAATAAGGAAACAGCTAATATCACAGTATTAAGGAGAAGTTGTCTAAAAAACCTTCTACATATTTAAACGTTATAAGAAATTTTAAAAACAACCGCTAATTATTACTCTTTAAGAAAAAAAAGAGTCTTGGGAATTGTTTAGCAAATTTCTTATTATTTCACATGTAGACATTCTGCATTTATTATTAAATTACAGAGTCAGTTCCCTTGCAAACAGTGTAGCTAGTCTAGCGTTTTTAAAACTAAATGTAATCTTATTGTTTTGCTTTTAGCCTCAAAATTTTCGTTTTAGCTTTTAGCCTTTTTTTCCAGATTTTTTTGATTTTTAAAATTGCCTTAAAAAGTCAAAAATGTTAGTATTTCAACAGCGAAGAAAAAAAAAATTACTTATTAGCTATAACTAATTTTATTTTTACAGAATCATCCATTTAAGCATTTTTGTGTATTTATATTATTTATGTTTACCAAAAACTTTCGCCTGTGGTGCTTCCTTACCATAATCAAAAATAACAAATAATTTTTATAAATCGATTTTTATAATTATTTTTCATTATCCACAGAAACTATTAATAAACACAATTTAGCATAATTTTAATTATTTATAATTTTATATATTTATTTATATTTATATTTAAAATTCTTATAAAAGCGAAAAATCGCCCACAAGTTTAAAAACGCTTAATTAAAAACGAATTATAATTTAAAAATGATGAAAATTCACTAAAAATATTATGTAATTTTTCATACCCAAATTAGTATGTGAACTTTTTGGGCGATTTTTCAATGGGTGGTTTTGCTGGCAGATGTTCTATGCTTTATTTATAAATTTATTACAATATCTCTAAAAAAAAAAATATCAAATATTAATGAGAACGATAAAACAAGTAAGAAAGATATAGTCGGTCAAGCCCGACCATATAATATCCCATACCATTGTGCATGTCCATCAAAATTCGTGGAGGGGTCTTATATTAGACATGTGGACAATTGTGAACCGATATTTTTACTAAGTGTAAAATAAAATATACGAATACAGAATATTACGTAAATACTAATATTTATATGAATTTATGCACTTTAGGGTGATTCTCGAAAGTGGGTTTATATGAGAGCTGTGATAAATTATGGAGCGATTATCATAAAATTTGTATTTGTGTCGAATATAAACCCTATAGTAACATATGTATGTGATATATGCACGTTAAAGTGATTTTCAGAAGATCTTCGGGTTTTATATGGGAACTATGATTAATTATGGACCGATCTTCATGAAATATGGCACAAAGATTGATACTTATACAAAAGCGAATTTCATTAAAATGTTGCTATATTATGATCATTAAACCCCTAATCCGGGAGGACATTTGTATGGGGGCTAGGTGAAATAATGGACCGATCATAACCAATTTCAATAGGCTTCGTCCTTGTGTCATGAAACTCCTACGTGGCCAATTTCATTGAATTATCTTCAACCTGTACTTTGTGCAAAAGGTTGACAAAGACAGCCATTCAGCCAGTGGTCCAACCAGACGTCTAGCCAGTCAGCCAGACTCAAAAAGTGATTTTGAGACGATTGGTATACTTTTAGGTGCACAAACGCATAATACCCCAACCACTTATGGTGGTGTGGGGTATAAAAATGGTTTTTAAATTGATTTTTGATCTTTTTTAAAGTTCAATTTAGTCTCTTTTTCTTGCCTTCTGACAACACTGCTTGCAAATGAATTAAAAACTTTATGGTTAAAGTTTCTATGCAGTAAATCAGTAGAGTATCTATGGTGTAGATTATGAATTATTTTCTGATTTTTATTTTCTATTATCTGTAATTTGCTTGTATAAGTGTTAGCAGATTTCTAAAAGCAGACTTGGATCCATAAGTCAAAATTGGCCGAATACACATTTTGTAAATAATGATCTTGTTTTTCAAATTAAGTTTAGAACTTTTCTTGAGTAAGGGGTAAAGAGCACGCATTATCTCAAATATATTTTATGTGTTGTTTAAGTGATAGTTTTTTATCTAAGATTATTCCTAGATATTTGATACTATCCTGCGGTGGGATATAGATCTATTATATGGAAATATAATAGCTTGTGTTTTATTAACCTTTACTATTATCTTCTATTTATCAAAGTATTTGTGGGTAAATTTTAAACAATTTTTCATTTTTTCGATTATTGCGTTAGACACCTTACCGCAGCAAATAAAATCACTATCATCTGTGCAAAAATCTACTTCTCGATTCTTGCGAACAGTAATATCAGAAATATATAATGAATAAAGAGTATCCTTGAGACAGGCTCGCAGGCATTTGTCTATCACTAAATAGCGTATTATATATAGATACAACAAATGATCGTTAATCTAAAAAACCCTTTATTATCTTTTGCAGGTACGTTGGATAATTGAAGAAATTAAGTATAAAAACTAGGCTTTCATGCTATATTGAGTTGAAGACTTTTTCAATGTCAAGAAAATTTCTTTTGTTTGTTTCAAGAAAGTTAACGACTCTTTTTAGATGATGTACAGTAGAGTATTCTTTGGGAAATCCAAACTGTTGAGGGTTAATAATATCATTTTGATTAGGAAAGTTTACAGCAGTAAAATATGGTAACATTTGCAATATGCGGATTAAAACATATATGAAAAATACAACCATATATATATATATATATATACGAGAATTTTTATTTATATTAGAAATTTTATTTATTTTATTATTTTTATATGACCTAGACCAAAAACACTCACTCGAAAAAGGAAACATACATATTTTTTTTTTTTTATTAAACATATTTATTATAACTTCTAACTCCTTCTTACAAACGATATTTATCATTTTAAATACTGCTGCTACTAAAAATTTACGAAATAATAATTCAACCTTTTAACCTTTTTTCCAATTGATTTTGTATAACTACATATCGTTAACTATTTCATATAACACATAGGTTTAAATAATTGATTGGTGACTTTTATAAAAAGTGTTCATGAATTTAATAAAAACAAGAATTTAACATTGAGAAATAAAATTTTTCTAAAATTAGAAATATAAAAAATCAAATATTTGATTCTTTTATCATAAAAAGAAGTTATGTAGGAAATTTATTTAATATATATTCTCTCACGCTTGATATTATTGTATTTGATAAGAATGTTGTAAATCAAGTTAAGGACGGTTTAACAATACAAAATAATACATTGGTGCATAAACCTATAAACGCACATTAATTTTTTAAATAAATTTACCAAAAAAGGGTCTGCGAAATAATTAAGCTGCAATAAATTAATTTTTTAAATTATATATTGACTTCACTTAAAAAATTAATAACAAAAATCTTAAAATGTACACTCATTTTTTTTTTTTTTCATTGTAATTTTAGTAGTTTAATGCCATTTTTTATGGCATTTTCCTATATACGCACTTAAACTAATGAACCAATTTAGCATTATTAATAATGTGTTGATGAACCTTTATTTTGGATAACTTCAGAAATTTGGTCTGACATTGATTCGACTAATTTTTGCAGAAAATCACTGTCAATTTCTTCTCAGGCTTGCCATGTAACCCCTCAGATTCTCCATTGGATTTAAATCCGGACTGCAAGCCGGCCAGTCCATTAGCGGAATACTATGTTCATTAAACCACGATTTAGATTGGTTCGAGACATGTATTACAGCCTTATCCTATTGGAATATGCAATCATCATCCATATATGAGAGAAGAGCATCTTCATTCATGCCAATAGTAAGAATATGAATCTTTTCATCAGAAAAGATTATTTTATTCCACTCATCTATCCATTTCATGTATTTGCGCGCTAATTTTAAACGAATTTCTTTATGATGCTTCTTTAACATTGGCTTAAATTTGGGTGTCTTCCATTTTATGTCACCATCTGTTCGCAAAAAGTGTGCAAATGTTGCACATGTTGTTGAAAGTGACAGGAAGGTTAAGTTCATTTTTTATTTGTGTAGTATTAAATTTATTGCTGGTGGCTTCTTCTTTTATTTTATTAATTTGCCTTTTTGTTATTTTATGATTACGTTTTGTTGGTTTCTGCACTCCGTATTTCTGAACTTTCTTAAGAAAGCCTCAAATAACTAATATCGAACGGTTGATTTTTCGTTCAATTTCTCTGTTAGAATTTGAATTTTTTTTTGGTTTGTAAGAAAAGTTCCTTTGGACATCCTTTAAGCTAACAAAATATTTCCAGAGATGCTGTCATCAGAAACATAAATTGTTAAATTTTTGTTAAAATTTTTTAATGTATATATCTACATATATTTTTTTTTGCAAAATCTTTTTAGACAAATTTTTCGTTTATAGGAATATTCCACTGAAATGATCAAAAATATGTTCTGATTGCTAAATTATAAGAAAACAAAGAAAAAAAAAACAAGAAACAAATATTTCTTACATAAAAAGGTACCGTTATATCGCGAGTTATTCTAACAACACAACATTGTTTTTGGTTAAGGGAAACGAATATAACTCAAAGAAAAACAAAAACCGGTGCATAGTTTTATAGGAATATGCACCAGTGTAGTAAGCAAGCAGCCTTATTTTTTTTTTAAGTTATCAATCGGATATTCATTTGGTTTCAGAGAAGGTAAGTACTTAAACCATTTTGATGAATATAGTCTCATTTTTTTCTATACTGAACGCAGATCTATTGGAAACAAAGTTACGAAGAGCAATTAAGTAATGGCGCGTAATCAAGTCATTAAGATCAATACTTTTTGTATAAATGAAAAATGTTTATTGTATATATTGTATATTTTATTTATTAATAAAATTTATAATAAAAATATATATATATATATATATATATATATCAGTTAATATATGGATATATGTATATGATCATATATTTCCATATATCCTCAACTTAGGGATCCAAATATATATGGAACCTAATATATCGCCACCTAAAATCGAATGTTGGATTTTTACTGGATTATAATCTAATAACCTAAGCTACATCTATACAAAAAGTTCCGTCCATATTCATTTCTTAAAAAATTACATCAATATAATAAAAAGTCAAAAAGCCATAACATCTACTTTATAAACGAAACAATCGTAAAATTTGTTCCATTTAAGAAAAATTTGGTTTGTAGAGAATTTTATGCTTTTTCTAATTTTAAAGCAAAAAACTAAAAGTTGTGGTAACGGCCTTTTACATTTTCATATTGTTTTTTGCACTTGTTGGAAAAATTTAATTGTGGTTACGGTTTTTTATATTTTAATCGACGATATGTTGTATATATAACACATACATAGCTTTTAGCTGGTTGAGTCGATTCTATTCTTTTTAATACCAAATGGCTAAGTTCAATGTTCAAGTGAATTTATATATATATATATATATATATATATATATATATATATATACACACAAAACTAAATTTCCATACAAAGAAGAAATTTTTAGTATTTTTAGTACATACAAACTTGTTGGAAAAAGAATTCGTAAAAAATTTAAAATTATAAATGAAATTTATATTTGTCCATAAATTTTATATGTTTTTATAAGTTTTTAGAAACTTACTTTTTTATGTTCACACACATTAGTTTTTGACTTGTTTTTTGAAAAACACAATGAGTTTAAACATCACTGTTCACATATCATCTTATTGTGTTTTTGGCCTGTTTTTCGTTTGCCTAAATATTTTCGAAAATTTTTGATTTAAATAAAAATTTTACAAACACTATTTAATACAAAAAATATAAATTTTAAACTGTTTGAAAATTTTTACAAATTTTTTTTCCAACAAATTTTCTATGTACTAAAGATACTAAAAATATTTTCCTTATATGGAAAGTTAGTGTGTTTTTGGTGTGTTAAATAATTAAACAACTCGAATCGCGATGTTTTTTGGCTTTGAAATATATGAAAAAAAAAAAAAAACAAATCAATTTGAGTTTTTTGAGAACATAGCATTATATGTGAACATAGCATTACACATAGCAAACTCATAGGTAATATTTCCTAAAAATTTGGTATAAAATTAGCTAAAGCTAAGCAAAAGGGAAGAATGGCAGTTACAAAAATTCTTTAGTAGTTTGACAATAAATTTAGTTAATTTCAATGTTCGAAAGATTACCTAAAATTTTTGATAAAACAACTTAACCATTTTGAAATATTACCTATGATAGTAAATTAAGTTTATATACATATATTTTTTTTGTATATGTACTACTCTCTAATACATGACTCTAAGTAAAATCTAATTAAGAGACAACCATTAACTTTTTTTTTATTTACAAAGTAATTATTATTAAATATGTATATCAGGTCTATAACTTTTTCACACTTTTTGCGAATATCAGAAACGGTATAGTATAGTAGAACATTAAAAGTTATTAATAAAAAATATGATAATTTTTTCGGATCGTTCAAAAAGTTCACCCAGGGATCGGGTTGAAGTTTGAAAACAACCATTTTTATCTCACGGAAATTTTAAAAAATATACACCTGATATTTGTATATATTCCTATACGTATCAGTTAAATGCTATTTTGGAATTTATCGACTGCTTTAGATTTAAAAATTTTCCTACGGTTTACAATTCATCGCGGTTCAAAATTCGTTATATGTAAAAACCTGAGTAAAATAACTTATACTTAAAGCGATATAAAAATATAAGCAATGATCCGAATTTCATAGATTGTACCATCACTAAATGCCTAGATTATTATCTTTTATAGGAGTTTTCAAAAATACACCATTTCCAATCAAAATTCATGCAAAATTAAAAAAAATCACAAAATAAACAAAAAAGTTGTAATACTTTCAAAACAACAACAAATTTCCCAAAATAAAGCTTTAAAGCATACCGCCACTTAGCAATGCTCGATGAAATTCAAGGGCAATTCTTGCTATTTTAGCTTTTATTCTTATTCCAAAATATCGAACTAAACTATATCCAATTTGCCAATTTATATGTGGAAAATGGTACGATATTTGGTTTTCCGATCAGTGATTCAATGAAGAAAATTACAAATGCTTAGAACAATCATTGATCCAATTTCAAAAAGCAAAGGTACACTGGGTAAAAGAACCTTCAGCAATTCCTTTGCAACAAAGGAGTAATATATGTGCAGAGAGAGCAATAAAAGTTGTACAAGATATTTATCATCGCGAACATTATAGTATATAAATTTAAAACTACTATGTAAACTATGTAGAATAAATTAATACATGAATATTGTATAAATACAAAAAAAAAAAATAAAAAAATAAATAAATAAAAAGAAATAAATAAATAATAAAAAATTTTTCTAAAAAAAATTTCTTGGAAGGTTTTAGAAATTTGCTTCCCTGCGTGAGGTTTTTTTCGCAAAACGACGTGAGACAGGTGTTTTCATTACTAAAACATTCTTGGCCACCCCGTGGTACCAAAAATTTGGCTATAGCCGAATAATGTACATGTATTGGAAAAATTTTTGGTAAAATTATTTAACCAATTGGAAATATTACCAATGATAATAAATGAAGTATATATATATATATATATATATATATATATATATATATATATATATATATATATATATATAAATATTAAATACGTACATGTATTGGATTTAAATAATATAAATTTCAAATTAATTATAAAATACAAAAATCAAAAAGCTTAAGTAAAACATGATAAATGATGAATCAGCATTTTTTCACATTTTCAATTAACAAATCTCGCATTAAGCACTTGTACAGTAAAATCCAAAGCAGTAAATTTCATGTCGCACACATGTCGCCTTTCACTGACATTCAAAGCATTTTTTCTTTAAATAGGATACCACAAGGGGATGATTGGGAATGTACAAATATGATTTTGTTCATGTTGATGTTCTATAATTTGCAGGTTTTTCTAATATTGAAATGCCTTAAAAATTAAGCAAAATATTAATTGGTGTTTTAAATGTATTTTTAATTATATGTAATATTTACCAATTTTTTTGTTTTTACTAAAAATTCAGTTTTGTAAATATTTATAAATATTTTTTTTTTTGTATTAAATTTCAATACTTACAAAAAAAAAGTAAATAAATACAAATAATTTCGAAAATTATGTCTATTGCCGTTAGTAATATTACTAATTAACATTAGGTAATAAAACATACTAAGGGTACTCATGAAAACGTGCAAAAACCATCGCAAATTGTGCAATACGTGCACGTTTGCACACTCGCAAATGATTTCTCGAAAATTCTATGGAAATTAATTTCCACAACACATAAGTTTTCGCGACTATTTAGTCTCAAAAACTTGCGCTGTTTAATTGTGCATTTATAAATCAGCTGTTTTTAGTTTATATTTAAAAGTTGTTAATAACTGTGATTATAGTTACGTTAATTGAAATAAAATCATTACATTTATCTCTGATTACAACAAAATTTTTCAATTATTTCTTGTTTCTTATTTTCTTATCCTTAATATTTTACAACATTTGAAAAGGGAGTTCCTGAAATATGTCGCGCAAATATGCACAATTGCACAAATGGCAAACTTAAGCATTTAAATGAGTACTCTTAGTATTTTATTTTCATATAAAAAGAAATTAACTAAGCCGACTATGGTAATATTACCTCGACAATTTATTTTTCTTTTGTGTAGTTTTTATTTTAATACTTTTTTCACTTAAATTATTTACACATTAAAATTTTTCTTTTATATTTTTCCACATTGTACTTTTGTTTTATTTCACTTGCGCCTTTAACCAGATATCAAATAAATTTCTATTCAAAATTTTAGTCATTTTTAGTAATTCTCGTGGGAGATACTGTTGTATTATTAAAAATATTAATAACATTAGTTTCAATGAATAAACAACTAAGATTATAAATAAAGAAACAAGTATGTTAAAAAGATTTTCGGAAAGAGATACCATTATAATATTTCAGAAAATAATAAGGCATTTTATATACCAGATCCTGTATTATGATAATTGTACATCACAAAACATCTTTTATAAATATGGAAATTTTAAATAAAACGGATTGAAGCTAATATAAATTTTGTAATATGAAAATTTTTTAAAATGAACTCAGTTCAAAAGGTGCCAAAGAAAACACCCATAATTTCATATGCGCTGCAAAGCAAATATCTGAAAGTATAGAATAGTATCGAGACTTAGATTCTTTTCCGGTATGCCTATAATCTCTAGTCCACTAGAGTTGTCAATATTTCAGAAAAAATTAAAAATTTTACCACAAATTATGTTTCTTTACAATATAGTAGTAAATATTTTAAATTATTGTTAGTCCTATTTTTCCTATATAGTTCTAAATATTCCTAAGTAATAAAATTACAATTTAATTGGAATTTGGGTTTTTAAAAATTTTTTTTTTCAAATTTACTTTTTCTTACCTAAAATTTATACGAAAATTTGGTAAAATACCTTGACTTTAGAGCCGTCCTATTTGAATTAGGCTAATTGCATTTCGTTTTTAAATTAAAAAAAAAAATTTTTTTGACTTTTCCCACTAGACAGCTCATTGTCAGACACCACCAAAACGGTACGGATGCCAGGGGCTATCAATATCGATCGTTCTTGGGGATATCACCCAAAAGTTTTAAACTATTATTAATTGTTGTGGGAAGCTTGTAATAAAAAATAGTGTTTATCAATACTATTTTCAAATTGATTCTGAAAAATCTTTGCAGAATTAGGTACATAAATTTTCTTAGCTTTAGTGAAGAGAAAGAGAGAGAGAGAGAAAGCAGCACATTGAAAACTGCACCTATAGCTTTCCAGAACATACATCTATAAAAAAATGGAGTTCCAAATTAATATTGCTTCATCTTCTAGACGTATAAAATTATGTTTTTAATATTTCTTTTCAATTATTTATAAAAATAACTTTAATCTCTTTAAAATACTTATTTATGCATATTTACACCTTTAATGCGAAATTAATAATTTAATCATTATCTTTTTAACAAAATCAATAACAACACATTTTTGCACATACAGCCATTTAATACAAAAAGGAAATTAATACCCAATAAGCTAAAACCTTTGAAATTGAATATTTATTAATTTGAAAGCTATTTCAAATTTCAAGTACAAGCTTTGAGAATAGACTTGAATTTTCTTTACTTTCAAATTTAAATCTATGCCCTTTTGTAGCAAAAAGTAAGCTAGATGTTTCTGGGAGGGGGGGGGGGTTATTTATATTCCCGCTTATAGGAAAAACATTTCCTTTAAATTGTCCTTTAAATTAAATCACCGCAGCATTCTTAAAGTAGAGATCTCGGCCGTAATGAGGGCGGCGAACTGGTTAATGTACTATAGGGTAAACGGAGCGGATATCCAAATCTGTACTGACAGTCAGGCCCCGATCAAAACGCTCTCGGGTGTCTTTTCGACATCCAGATTGGTACATGAATGCCGGACATCTCTAAACAAGATGGCGAGACATTCTAACCTGGAGCTGGTCTGGATTAGAGGTCATTAAGGACCCCGGGTAGCGGATGCACTAGCCAAAGATAGATCCCTTCTTCAAGGTGAAGATACGGACCAACTGGTTGGAGTACCGCTTTCAGCCTGCAGATCAATAATTCTGCGAAACTTATCAAGGATTGCACAGGATAGGTGGACAAATAAATCCACATGTTCAACCTCGAGGCAATTATGGCCCCATTATGATAAATGTCGATCTAACTTCATCATGGAACTATCGAAGGATCGGCTGAGAACTCTGGTAGCCGTGGTTACAGGGCACTGGATTGCTGGTGAGCATGCTAGGAGACTAGGGCTCCCTTTTAACGACTTTTGTAGAAGTTGTCAGGATGAGGAAGAGGAGGGGACAGTGGAGCATCTTTTATGTCACTGTCTCACTCTTGCCGTGATTAGGACGTCCAATTTTGGTAGTCCGTTTATGCATGTGTTGTCAGATGTATCTGATATCGATGTCAGATGGATCAGCTCTTTAAAACATGAGTCGGGTTGGTTTGCTTCGAACGTTTAAATGGACATGTGAGGTAGAAATACATGATCCGTCAGGGTTTCACAACGGGAACAAATTGGATCCAAGTGTCCTGTCTCTGGACAGCTGCCCTAATAACCTAACCTAACCTAACCTAGATGTTTCTGCAACAAACAAATATTTCTCAAATATTTTCAAAACGTTTTTAAAAATTTTAAAAAATACTTGAATTAAACTTGAAAATTATTTTTTGCTAAACTATTTTTAAAACTGAAATTATACATGCATAAATGATAGAATTATATATTTTTTACATTAGCTGAAAACGAAATTTTGTATTCATCAATTAAGCATATTGTTCATTATATTTCATGGAACATAATATCTGCTTTTGCCCATTTTATTGTGCACAATTAGTACAAAAATTTTCTTTAACATAATATATGTATATTTTTAGAACAAACGTGTCTAAGTTTTAAACTTTTTTATAAACATTTTTATAAGCATATTTCCTGAAATTTAAGTGCAAGAAAATTTGAATTCCAAGATACAATATTTTTAAATTTTATAAACTTAACACTTTTTATTTCACAAAAATTAACATTTGCATGATACATATATTATAAAAAGTAAAATAAATTTATTAAAATTTTATTAAATTTAACTCATCAGATCCACTTTCTTTATGATTATTTATAAATTCTTTGGGCATACAAGTTTTGAATGTTGTCCTCATTTCATTGTTGTGGAACTGACATCTGAGTTTTGGTGATAAAAACCAATCATTTTTTATTTTCTTATTCAGTTTTTTTAATTAGTAATTTTATTTGATTTTTCTCTTCATAAATTAATCTATTAAAATTTTTCTTAATTTTTTTTTTGACAAAAAATTTTTACAAAATTTAAAAAAAGTTCGTAGTTGAAAAATACTTAAAAAAGGATTGGAACTGAAGTTTCCAAAAATTTCAAGTGTTTGAATTTTAATTTAATTTAAAATTTAAAGCTTTTTTTTATTGTGAAAAATATTTGAATATTGTCTTAGTAACAATGGAAAAAATACAAAATAAAATGAATATGAAAAACTTAACTTTATACTTTATAACCACTTGAAAATTTTATAAAAACAAAACTAAAATTTTGTAAGACATTTTCTAAATTTTCTTGTTTATTTTATAACACGTATTTTGTAGCTTCGAATACAATTTGAGAAATGTGGTATTTTTTGAATGAATTTTTTCAAAATTTTTCTTAGGTTTGAAATGGTTTATTGGGTATAATTACTAAAAATGTAATAAACTCATTTTTTATTCAATTATTTTCCATAAAAAGATACACACTTCATTAATAAAAAAAAAAAAAACATCGAAACTTAATTGTAAAAACAAAATATAAAACATCTATCAACCCATATACAATGGAACACGTCCTGGACCACCACCCGGCATTGTATAACGTATGCAAGGTGGTGGTCCATAATAACCATACGCTGGACATGTGGTGCAACATTGTGTTGGTATCAACGGAAATGTGGGTGCAGGAAGTGGCTGTACAGGGGATACTAACACTGGAGGTTGTACAACAGGGGGCATTGATGGATTTAAAACGGGCGGTGGTACTTGCGGTTGTTGGCAACAGACATTGGGTGGTGGTAAAACGACAACATTTTCACAACAACGACGTTTTTGATAGGCATCCATAGTGCAGGGATAAATGCAAGTTGGTTGTGAAAAGTTGTTAATTAAATCGGTGATAAAAGTGAAAGTACGTCCATGTCGCTCATTTTCATCAATTACCGCAAATTGTTCGGTGGAAGAGTTAGGATTAATTGAACTATAATAAGGTGGTTGTTGTAAATGTTTTTCTGTTGGTTTATGTTGTTGTTCGTGTTGCTGTGGTTGTGGCTGCTGCTGATGATGTTGTGGAAAATGATTATAATGTTGTATTCGATTTTTAGGCCAATTAATTTCTGTTGAATCATTTATTATTTCTAAAGTTGGTAATGATGTTTGATTTTTTTGCTGACATCGTTGAGGCAGGTAAGGTGATGCTGTTGATTTACGTTTACGTATTTTAAATGCTATAAAAAATGAATAGAAATATTGTCAGACTTGTTATGTGATTGTAGGTGTTTTTTTTGCCAACAGCCCTGAGGTAGGCTATAGATTTTGTAAGTGATGTATGATAATTAGTGCTAACCCAGCAAACCATTTTACTACAGTAAATAACGACCAAATGACACAAAAAAGTAACATGAAGAATGTATTGCGGATTTCTTAGGAATAATCATTGAATAACCACAATTTTTCTTTATTTCATTCTATCATGTCACAAATTTTACCCATTTAAGTTATATATGTAAGAGCTAGAACAATTATATCAATCATGTTTTGTAGAGCAGAAATAGTTCTAGAAAAATGTAATTAGTTCTATCACTTGCCCATTTGAATTCCAAAAAATATGCGGACAGCAAAAATTTAAAAAAAAAAAATACATATTTCTTAATATATATATATATATATATATATATATATATATATATATATGTATATATATATATATATATATATATATATATATATATATATATATATATGTATATATATATATATATATATATATATATATATATTTATAAAAGAGGCTTAAGGATGAGCCCTAGAGGTTCAAGTTTTTTTTGGAGCAAAAATCATATGGTGCTGGGTATATGCATTACTTCCCATCGTAATAGTATTTTTTCCAAGTAGTTCATTTTTACAACTATGCCACGTGAAAGTAGTGCACAGTGCGGCAGAATCGGAATTTTTGAAAATAAATCTGTAACTTTTAATCGGCTAGTTGAATTTACATAAAACTTCACATAGACTTAGCAGAGGAGTGTACTATTTTAAGTTTGGATAGGAGCCGTACATGAATGGAGATATTGGCTACTCAAAATGTTCCTTCGATTCCAAATATTTTTACATCTTCTTAAAGCCCTCGATAAGGCCAGTGAAACCATTAGTATTTATCTCTTGTAGTTTTCAAATTATTTGCATTTGAAATTTCAACTATCTCAATTTTACGAGATCATGGCCCAAATTTTTTTTCAATTAGTTAAAGAACAAAATTATCTATCGAATAAAAAATTTTATGTCGATATTTTTTCCTAGTCCAAAAGCAAATGCTTTTGTAATTAAAGTTTGCACAAATTTTGATTGTTTATGTTATTTTGGCTGAAATAATACTTTTTTAAGTAAATAATAAAATTTTCCTCAAGAATATATAATAATTTTATACTTTTCTGAAAAGTATCCTTACGGAGATGATTTAAAAATAGAAAATAATCTCAACTATCCAAGAGGATGATGTATAGACCCTCCCATATTGAATTTATTTTGTATCGAAATGTTGACTTTAGTTGATATGTTCTAAAAACCCAAGGCATAAGTCTACAAAAATAATGAAATTTTAAAAGCTCTTAAGAGCTTGTTAACGTCTTCTTCCAGAACTGCAACAAATGTGGACTTTATGGAAAAAATGAAATAATCATTTTTTAGGACTTTCGTTTTTTGGTATTGTAGGATTCCTTTTCATCTCATTATTTCAAATGATAAAGTCAACAAATATATATATATATATATATATATATATATATATATATATATATATATATATATATATATATATATATATTAATATTTGACATTCAAAGAAGAAAAATAAGCGTGTTCTTCCAATATCAACCTTGTAAGTTCACTAAATAAACAATTGGATTAAATATCCCCAAACTTTAAACCCAAATTGGGAAAATGATGCTCTCATATTCAACTTAACCCAGGCATTGCTTAAATTAATCCGTTTTTATGCCTCACAGTCTTTGAAAACTGGACTTTTCAAATTTATGTCACAGGGTGAAACTGTGATGAACATTTGGATGATAAACATGATAAACCCTTACAAAAAAAAAAAAAAAAAAAAAAAAAAATGCGTCACACACATCCTGTTTTATGCCATTTTATTGTCTACTCATGCTTATTGGAAAACCATTTATTTCATTGGGATCTTGTCAGTTTTTTCTGTGAAATTGTTCTTCACACACTTATTCGTAGTTACTTTCATATCGTCAGAGAAACCCGGTTGAAGTGAAGTATTTCAAAATAGACTTCGAAAAATCGAGACACTTATAGAATATTTGTATTGAAAACATTTTTTAAATATTCAAATCGCTGTATAAAGGGATAGGAACAGCTCAATTCTTTTATCCAGATTGATGGGATCCCATTTATAGCATTCAGGTAATGGTCGATATGAATAGAGAAGAGTGAAATATCGAACAATTTATAAAAAATTTGATTCCAGGAATCATAAATAAATATTGGTTGTTTAGAAGACTTTGGATTTTTGTTAATTTAAAAACAGAAATATAATTCAATAGATAGCAGTTTTAAATATAATTCTATTTCGAATAGCGTCCTCCTGAGATTAATGAATCAAGGGACAAGATGGAGATGTAAAATGGCTGATTTGAAACTTAACTAAAACTTAGGTATTAGAAGCTACAAAAATAAATTATTTACTTCTGCCAACAACATGAAATAGTCTTAAAACTAAGCACTCAATTCAGAGTGTTATCTTAATACTAAAAGTGCCAAACAACAAAACAATAACACCAATAACACAGCCATAAACAAAACACATAAATACGTAAAAAAACATTTACATAAAACCATAATATTTTATTGTACAAAATAATAATTTAAACAAATTTCGCATAAGTTTGTGACACATACACACAGTGCATAATATCTAGAATTTCATAGTTTTGTAAATATTCTAACCTCGGAAGCCGCCATTGGCAAAACCTTGAGATCCACCAAAGTTACCAAAAGCACCACTGTTCGACTGAGCACCTAAGCCGCCAAAGAAACCGGCATTACTATTCGTAACGGTACTGCCACCATTTTGATTAGCATTGGCAGAAGATACAGCATTGGCAGATTGACCACTACCACTAACAGCGGAAGCATTACTGGTGGCTGTGTTGCTAACAAAACCATTTGGACCTTGTATTGTGTTAACATTTGAATTAGTTTGGGCAGCTGAGTTACCACCATTATTTCCTTGGAAAATTGATTGACTGCTGGAATCGGCCTGGGAACCACTTGTATTACCATCTTGGAAAATTGCTGAATTGGTATTGGCAATATTGGTAGAAGTACCAAATTGATTGGTGTTTGTAGATTGTGAACCACCATTGGCTTCCAAACGACCACCATTGGCTGTTACTATTTCCTTTGTGCCAGCATTAGAATTAACAGCTTGTTGTTGATTTTTATCAAAGTTTAATGCCTGACTTTGAGCAGTGTTTGTGCTTTGGGAGCCGTCATTGTTAAAGGAATTTTGTTGATCAACATTAGCGGAACTTAATTGACCGCTTGAACCATCTGTGGCCAAATTGGAGCCTATGCTGGAGGCACCATTATTTTGGAATAATCCATTTGAATTAAATCCCTGGTTAGTTAATGTATTAGCACCGGCTTGTTGTTGAAAACCATTAAATTGATTGTTAGCTAAACCTTGAGCATTAGCATTTTGCTTTTGGTATGCTCCAAAGCCAAAGTAGGGTTGTTGTTGGAAACCAAAACCAGGACGTTGCAAACGACCACCAAATAAAGGTCTGCCAAATTGACGTTTTGGACGATTCAAATCATTACCTGGATAGGCAAAAGGTATAAACTGAACCTTACGTTTGGGTCTTCCCACAGTTCTGCGGGGAACAAGATTAACGGGATTACGCACATCAGTTGGATTTCTGCGTACTCTATTTAGACCAAAACTATTGACATTGGCAGCAGCACCACCAGCTAAACCTCCTGCCGAAGCTGATGTTTGCCCAAACTGGGTTTTACTGATAGCATTTGATTCCGAGTTGGATCGGTTAATTGCCAATCTGCCAATTTGTTTAGATTTTGATTGGGAATTACTGTCAGATTTAGCCTGGGCACCTATACCTTGAGCCTGAGCTTGAGCATGCGTAAGGGCACCGGTTTGTTGTTTCTGATTACGTGATAAATCAATATTCAAAAAACCTAAACCCAATTGAACACCACCATCTTGAGAGCGTTGTAAACCTAAACCATTGCGCAAATTATCGCGTGACAATGATGTCTCAACACCCAATCTACCAATATTTAAATCATGGGATAAAGCTTTCGACACAGCTCCATTGGTAATAGTTTTCGAACGGGTGAGAGTGCTGCCAATTCCCAAGCGACCCAAGTTGAGTTCACTGCTTCTAGCTTGGCTTTTACCTACTGTAGTAATACCGCCATTAGCAAAGCCTCCACCTGTATTGGTTACAGTTTCAGCATTGACAACGCCTCGTGATATTCCCAGTCTACCAAGTTCAACTTGACGTTCGGCAGCTTTACTCCTAGCTATGGATACGGATTGTGTATAGGAAACTAGAAATAGTCAAATCGTAAGATTAAAGATTTGCGATTTTATTTTATATAGATTGTTTAATTTAATTTCTTGAATAACTAAAAAAATTTCTTAAAAAAAAATACAATACCAAAGTATAAACAAGTAGTTTCAGACTTTGTCAGAAGTACCTAATTCTAGGAGTGTGTTAGTGAAAGAGCATCTGACTCTAAGTATGTGATAGTAACAAAAACTGAATTGTATTGGTTGGGGAAAATACTATTCACATAGACACATAAGTAACTCGCGGAATCTTGTATTTGCCTTTGGAGAATTAGTTTTTTACTCTTGCATTAAATCAATGTTTAACCGTTATATAATAACAGTACACGTTTTCAAATCGATAACGTTAGAGTACAAAGGAAATTCATTTGGGATTAGATTCAATTGTTCAGTTAAAAATATCAGTGCAAGCTTTTAAAATCCAAGCTAAATTCTCGAATAATTGAGTTTATGTTGAAAGTAGTGTATAAATAAGTACTCAATAGTATAATCGCACAGTAATATTGCAATCATATGGTTTCTGATGATATTAGTTTTTTATAATAAAATATCTAAAAAGATATTTTGTACTAAAAAGGGTTTTTGTCGCTTAGGAAACTAAGTGTGACACCGTGTACTGAATAAGACTTTACACGTTAAAAACTAATGGTTAATTTGTGTCTAAGTTCGAGTCTCACTGACGGCAAAATTTGTTTTTTTTTATTTTTATTTTCGTTTAGGTACATATTTTTGAGTATCGAACAAAAATAACTAGTTATCCAGGAATTATACACTGCCTGCCACTTGAATAAGGAAACACATTTTTTTAATTTTAAATAAATACATCTCCTAAACTAAAGTTAAGAAAAAAATATTTTTTTGCAAAACCAAATTTCAAAGTCTTGGCTTAAGTTTCCTGAAGAAATAAAAAATATACATATTTTGTTATACTAAAATTATGCATTTATTTAAAGACATGTATTTCTGTGGTACGTTTTCGTGTGTCACTTGAATAAGAAATATTTTAAAACTAAGCAAACTGTAATTTATTTTTAAATTTTAGTTTATAAAAATGAAAGTTATTATTCAAACATTCTAACATTATCATTCTAACATTAAATTAGTAATGAATACTGCCACCATTTTTAGAAATAACCTCAAAAATGCGATTTAGCATAGACTACTATAATGACTCTAGGTAATTTAGCGAAATTGAACTCCATGCTTCCGTTATTGCATCCTTTAGGGATTCTGTCATCTCAAATTGTTTTCCTCCTTCATAAACTTTTCTTGTAAGCCAACCCCAGACATTTTATATTGGATTCTGGTCTGGTGAATATGGGGGCCAATCCAAAAGTTGAACACCTTGTTGATTAATAAATTGTTTTACCGCTCTGGCGGAATCGGAGCTTTGTCGTGTTGGTACGTCCAACGTATAGGTTCAAAGAAATTATTAAATTTTGGAAATGCTTTCTCCAGAATGTTTTTGTAAGTCGTTGCAGTCATTTTGTTGGCTACAAAAACCAATTCTATGGTACCAGAATACGAAATGGTACCCCATACCATTATTCCGCCCTCTCAGCTGTGTCTGCGGCTCAAAAATAATTCCTCCTTATTTAGGTCATGGAAGTAATAGTTATACCCGTCGGGACCATCAATATTAAACAAAATATGTATATTTTTTAATTTCTTCAGGAAACTAAAGCCAACACTTTGAAATTTGGTTGCGCAAAAAATTATTTTTTCTGAACTTTAGTTTAGGAGATATACTTAATTAAATATAAAAAAATGTGATTCCTTATTCAGGGGTCAGGCAGTGTACCTGCTAGCTTACCAGGAAAGCAAAGTTTTTTTTTAAATAAAATTTTTATGAAAATTGAATAGTTTACATACAAATTTTATTTTAAAGCATTCGCTTGTTGTACTGAATCTGGCCCTTAATTATTTCAAAGTATTTTTTTCTTAAATTTCCAATTTGATATTTGAGTAGCACCAAATTTGTATATTTTTTAATAGATTTAAACTAATTTTTATTAACAGAATCTAGGTAAGAAGTAAATTTTGGTTTTATTGTTTGTCACAATAATACAATAATAAGGTGAATTTCAATAAATAGGCACATAGGTAGAGTTGGATCAGAAGAAGCATTATCAAAATTTAGTTAAAAAAAAGAAGATCGATATGACTTTTTATTTTTATATCATTACAAATATACTTATCATGTGTTTATAAGTGTATTTTCTTTAGTAAAAATAATAAAAAATTTTTTTAATATTTGTATTTTTAATAAAAACCGTTTTTTTGCGTAAAATCGTATTCGGAACCGGTTTTTTTAAAAGGCTTTTTATCGAATAACTCGAAAACAAGTTTTCTGAAAATGTCAGTTTCTTGAATATACTAGTTGAAAGCTATTGCTCGGATTTTAACGGATAGTAAAGTCAAGCCGAAAATGTTAATAAAGTAAGGCCATTGAAGTTTTGTTAAAAATAATTGCAATTTCAATTAAAATTTTCAATTAAATAAAAAGAGCCGCAGACAATGATATCTCAACTAGAATTTTGGTTTTCGATAGGTTTTTTTATAAAAATCCCAAAAATTACACTATTTCATCTATTTAATATTATGTAATTACCTTGTGGTTGACAAATGACCAAAAGAGCCGCAAACAAAATTAATTTCATGGGGTTTGAAAACATGTTTACCCCTTCTTCTTCTTTTATTAATGCACTTCACAAATGGATTTAAAAGTTAAATTTTTCGAAATGCAAAATTTCACTCGCTCAAAATTTTCGTTCTTTTTTTTTTTATTAAACACCGCAACGTTTAACGTTTATCGACAATCTGAGCTAAAAATTTTAACTGAAATTACTCTATAAACTAACCAAAACTGTCTAAAAATCAAAAATTTAGCTATGAATGTATACGTGCATATAGATGTGTGTGAGTTTATGTATGATGATCTGCGAAAATTTTGATTGGTTGAGAACAAAGTGTGGATTAACATGCTCGTATATTTATATAAAAAAAAAATCACATCAAATTTTGAAATTTAGATAGGTTCTGATTAAACTTGTTTTGAAAATTCTTGGTAGTAAAAAAAATTGTGTTAAATAATTCATAATAAATAAAAAAAAACCTAAAAGTTATTTGCTTTGAATCTCGTAATACAAGTAATTCATTGTTTACAGGTGCTACTACCACCTCAGATCTTGACTTACCTTGACTTCTCTTCTAACGAACTCTCTAAAGAAAGAAATTAACAGTAAAAAAAGAAGAAAAAAATATATCTCGTGAATTATACTCAAATTATTTGGTTTTATTTATACTCGTGTTTCAAACATTAAACAGGTGGGAATTTCTGGTTTTAATATTTAATTTTTAAGTATTTTGTATATTTCGTTTTTTTCATTTTATTTACTTATTATTAGTTTTTTTATTATTTGATGGTGATTTTAAATTTGCTGTTTAAATAATTAATTTAAACATCTTTATGACGCATTATAGTTTTGAATTTATTAAACTATTTAGACTTAATTTGAAAATTTATGGTTGTTATGTGGGAAGTTTCATATCAAATAGCGCGTAAGTTTTTTTTTTCGAGATTTAATAAAAGTTTAATGAGTTTTATAATAATTAAAATAAATAAATAATTATAAGTGGAATAGACTGCAAGTATAAATGGAATATACTACAAGTAAGGACTGCGCACGAATTAATCCGAGCACGCTTTAGGGCTCACAACTTTTGTTTTGAGTTTTATAATAATTAAAAATTGTCCGTGCACGCCGCTTTAGGGCTCATAACTTTTATTATACGTTGTAATAGTATAATTAGGTTTTCTTCAAATGAAAATTTAACAAAATTCGTTCAAACATATAATTAAACTTTATTATCGAAGCACTTGTCGAACATATACAACAAACAATATTCCAGACTCTCTCTGCATTCATAACTGTTCCTTGAATCATAAAAATACAAAGAGTTCACGATCAACGAAAAGAATCCTGCCTTAACGGTGATAAAAAGTAAGTACTGATGGACTTTTTACAACATCTTTGTCATAAGTTCTATATCACAATATCACAGATGTTATGGAAAATGTACCAAAAAAATATTGTGTAAAGAAATTGAAATTGGCGAATAAACTTTTGGTCAGGCAAGATATTTGTATAACTGGGGAAAAAAACACTTTATGCATAACAAATGATACTTTTACCAGTGAAATTTACGCAAATAAGTGTCGACAGAAAATATTTCTCTTATCATTAGAAAACACAACGAATTCTAATTTTTCTGACCTGATCTCTCTTCTCATTATTACAACAAAGAAGTAACTGAGCGGTATCAAAAAAATGGTGCTACTATATAACAAAGGAAGCCTATTCACTAAACTATTCACCACTCCATTCATTTTAAATGTATTGGATCATAGTAAAAAAATATTTAAAGAATACTTAAAGTTGACTAAAAAAAATAAAATGGCATTTAAAAAATTGGACCCATTTCAACAAAATAGTAACTTAAAATAGTAAAACTTATGGATGGTATTCTCGAAAATATTAAATATTTTATTCAAAACGAATTAAAAATGACTATTTATTTTATTTATTTTCAATTTAAAGTTGGAATACAATAGTCTTTAACAAAATCAAAATTTCATGGAGTTTGATCCATTGGATTCATTTTTATAAGCTAAATTTAAGCCTTATTGTAGAAAACAGGGACTGTAAATTAAGGGTTCGCAAATAAGGTTCCGTAGTAACGTTTTAGGAGGTCCGCGAAAAGATATAAAATAGTGATAAAGTCATTTGATTTTTTTTTGTTTGTTGGATTTATCCAAAAGTATCGCGTTGTTACGAGCGATAAAAATGGGAATCACTACGATAATCTAAAAAGCGACACCAAAACCAAATAGCTGTGGCACCCAAGTAATGCTCTAAATTTAATGGGATCAGTAGTATGCCATCTATTACGAAAGAACTGTACTAAACATAACTGATCAGTATGAAAAGAGCTTGGAACGAGAAAGGGCCAGAATATACGACCCCACGTGTCCATGACTTTCCATCATGATCATGCTCGGTCTCATGTTGCGCGGCCAGCTAAAAAGAGTTCGGATATTTTTTATTAAAAAAAGAAAAAATTAATGCGTATACCAATATATTTTCTTTGCGACCCTGAAGTTTTAGTATTCCATTAAAGAATTAAAATATGTCAGGGAAAATAAAAAAATTCCTGAAATGGTCCGTGAGGTGAATTATTGTGGGAACTTTTGCTGTAATTAATTATGACAAATTTATTTACCTAAAAAAAAAAAATCAATAACAATTATTTTTGAGTTTTATTTTTTGCTCAAATTATAACGATTATTTTTGATTTTTATTTTTCGATTAATAAAAATCAAAAGTAATCGTTATTTTTTAATCAAAAAATAAAAATCGAAAAATAATAATTAAATTGTTAATTTTATTATATTGCTCAAAAAACGTTACGGTCCCTGGTAGAAAATAAGTTCTTTTCGGACTGAAAAGTACTGTTTTGGAAAATTCTCTGATTTTGAATTATTTTATTAAAATTATATCAATATCTTTCAATTAATAAAACTGTGGTAGGTTTGAGAAAATTAAAATAAAATTTAGCACTAGTATTTTTTAAAGAAAAGTTTCTGGAAAGATTTAAAGTAATAAAATAAAATAAACTTTTTGTAAACTTTATTCAACAAATTTATAACATGACCTTTTTATGAATAAAATAATGAAAGTTTAAGTTCATTTGTCTTTAAGTTGTTTTGAGATATTTTAAAATTTCTCACTGGTGTCCTTCTCAATACCCATCAATAATAGGTTTTAGTTCTGAGCGATTTGGAAAGTTACTATTATGTAAAAAAGTTGTAACATAGTAGCGCACCATAGCACAGTGGTTAAGAAAAAAGAATATTTAATTTATGAACCATTAGAAATTTGAAATATTTAATTTTAACATAAGTATTTCTCAAAATATTTTGAAAAATAATTCCAGGTTAAATTTTTGAATTCAATTTGGGATTCATTGAAAACAAAAACTTTCTCAATTTTATATCAAAATTTAATCTTAAATAACTATTAAACCTAACAATATTTTAATACACGAAAGAAAAAAAAATAAATAAAATAAAATAAATAAAAAATAAAAATAAAAACCCATAACCCACGTTTAGAACTGCATTACTTCTGCATCAATTCTCAAAAAAAAAAAAAAAAAAAATAATAAATGACTGGTTTCCAAATAATTTCCGAGAACTGATTAAAAAACTAAAAAAAAAAATCCCAAAAAAATTTAAAGAAAAGAAACGTAAAACATTTCAGTTAATTTAAAAAGTGACCTTTCCGAAATAACTCATTAGTATGAAAAATAAAATTAAGCACAAATTATTGAGTTTTTAAACTCAATAAATCTTGAAACGCTAACGATTCTATAAAACTAATTCTGGGTGTGATAATTTTAAACAAAAATCAATGATTAAATAACTAGTTCTCGAAAGGTTCATACAGGCTATTTTCATACCATTCTGGAATTAGTTATGGAACTAAAACTTTTTTTTCCTGTGAATGGTATTTTCGCAATTTGATATCAAATGCTATTGACAAATCAGGTTAAATTTGAAAATATTGTGAAGATTATGATTTAAAATAATTATAAATTTGACAAAAGTAGCTAGTTTTAAGTTCGTTATGAAAAAAATTAGAAATTAAATTATTAAATTTCCTTTCATAGAAATTTGGGTCTAAAATAGTACTTTGTAGTACATCATAGCAACAACATTTTTTGACAATAGCAAGAAGTTTTTCACGGTAGATAGTATACCTTGTAGTATTGCTTATATGATATGATATGGCTAATCTTTATATATATTTATATCTATATATATATATGTAAGTAATTGTGTTTATTCCTTATATTTCAATTTTCACAGCATCATCCTGTGAACCCAGAATTAAAATAGGCTATTTTATTTGTCGGTATGAGCAGGGGGATTGTTACCCACATACAAAGAAAATATTAATTATCGCTTAACTTAAGAAATATTTCCGCAAAAGTCTTATATTTCAAAAGGAAATAACTTCCTCACCATCATTTATAACTGAAACTAAAATGGAAAGGATAGGACCAGGGTCAAGAGGACCCCCCATAAAAATAAAAAAGTACTAATAAATACTAATTATCAGATGACTTAACTACCGTTACAGTAAAAGTTTTAGAATTTTACAATTTTACATTTCTCTCATCAACCTACAAACTTAGAATGAGAATGGGACGGATAGGACCAGGAGAAATGGCAGCACCCATATAACGAAATTATTACATATAGTATATCTTAGGAAAATCTTCCTCAGCAACCTCCATATTCGAAGATGAAAATTGAACGGGTAGGATATATCTAAAGAACTAATATAGTGAGTGCTTTCAAAATTTTGTGAGTATTACTAACCTATCATATTACAATGATTTTTTTTTTTTTTTTTTTTTTTTTTTTTAATTACAATCTATCTTACAAACAAGATAATAAGCAATTGGGATGAAAATTAAAAATAACATTATTAGATGTACTCTTTTAAGTACAAATATAAGTTCAGATAATCTTCTTTTTAACAGTAATTTTACTAAACAGAAATATAAATACAATTAACTTAATACTAATACATACATAGCATACAATAGAATACATAAAATTTTTAATTCATTTATTCACATTCAGATACATTTAAACATAGTGTTATATATAAAAAAAAAAAAATATAATTTATAATATTAATATTATAACAAATTTATACAATAGACAAAAAGAATATAAAGGGATAATTATTCTGAGCTAAATCAGAATATTATAAACATAGTCGTTAGCTTCGGAATGGTAGGTCTAAAACGTGGTATCTTTTAAGTCTATTTATTTCGTCTGTCTCGTCTAATAAACAAATAGCTAATGTATTGACGTGGTTGTTCAATCTGGATAAGTATCTTTCGCTGTGTGTTCTTATGACTTCCTTAATTGTAGGTATTTGCAGATCATTGTGTATGGCATCGTTGGTAATGTACCATGGTGCTTGTGTAATCAATCTGAGGGTTTTTGATTGGTATCTTTGAATTATTTCAAGATTTGAATTGCTCGCAGTTCCCCAAAGTTCAATTCCGTAAGTCCAGATAGGTTTTAAGATGGCTTTATATAGTTTAATTTTGTTAACGATGTTAAGTTTTGATTTTGGTCCTAGTAACCAGTAGAGAGTTCTGCTTTTAATGTTTAAATGTTGTTTTTTGGATTTTATGTGTTCCTTCCAGGTTAGGCGACGGTCTAAATGCATACCGAGATATTTAATACAGTCTTTGTTGGGGATTTGCGTATCGTTTATCATCAACGTTGGACAATCTCCTCTTCTTAAAGTAAATAATATATGAGCTGATTTTTGAGCATTTACGGTAATTTTCCACTTTTTAAGCCATGTATTTAAATCATTTAGTTGATTTTGCTTATTACAATGATGAAATGAAAATAGGATGGATATTGCGAGGGGGAGGGGCAGCCACCATACAAAGAAAATATTAATTTCCTCATAGTTAAATTTGTAATTTAGTGAAAATCTCAAAAAGTTGTAGAACAAATGTTCATATCAAATTTTGAAAAGGGCGGATAGGTAGTAGCCCATATATGAAGTAAATGTTTGTTAGCGAAGCGCACTGGGAAAAGCTAGTCATACATATAGCTTATAACATTCCTAAAATGTGATTTACAAATATTGTGCAAAAACTATAATGACAAAGTTTTTGTTTTTATGGCAATTTACAGTCATTGCAAATCAAAAAAGGAATTCCCTCAAATACACATTAAAATTATTTTTCTAGAAAATGTTTCCCCAATAAATGATCTAAAAAGTAAATAAAATAACAGAATTTTTTTATGATACATATGTATATGAAATTCCCCTTACATGTAAGTGTGAAATTTAAATGATCTATCACTTTTGGTGTATCCCGCTAAAAATGGATTTTATGTATAACATTTAAGAAGATTATTTCTATTGTTATTATAAGTTATGGTTTAATTTAATTTAATGTATATAATTAGCACAAACTTCAACAAATGTTTTTATTTTATTCTTTTTGCATATTTAAAAAAATAAAATCTTGTTAAAACTTTCGTCATTAATATTAACTTTTTAAACATTTTGCTTGTTTATTTCCAAAAAAAGTTAAAAAAATTAAACAAATATATACTTACAATTTAATTTTTACTATTATTATTATTATTTTAAATAATCTGCAAACAAATCTTTACGCTTAAATATTTAAAAGAGGGGGAATTTTTGTTTAACGATCATTTGGAAAATTTGTACCAGCTCTTTTGTTTGCTTTGAAAATGACCTTCAATTCTGGAAATGGTGCGGAAAACTCTAAATACTAAAGTGCCTATGTTCCCGCTGGTGGTGGAAGTTTATAATTTTAAGATCTTGAATTATATGATAAATGTAAATACTGTTAGCTATTGTTTTTATTATTATTATTATTATGACTGAAGCAAAATGTTAAAATAGAAATAAAGTTAAATTATACGGATATAAATGATATAAATTGTCTTAAGTATAAATGTAAATACAAGTGATTTTATTTAAAAATTTCGACTTTTGAATAAAAGCCTTGAGTGTTGAAATTTATTTGAAATAAACAATAAAAAAAAAAAAACAGTTTTCACCAATTTGTCACCAAAACGGATCTTTCATTATAAAATCGATTTTTAATTTAAAAATCATAAAACCATAAAACCGACTCAAATTTATAATACTCGTATAAAAAATCGATTTCACCAAAAAACTGATTTTATAATAAAATCAATTATTCGTCAATAACAAATCCAATAAATATTTTTGAGCAAAAATTAGATTTTTATCAAAATACCTGTTTTTAAACAAAACTTTTTACAAAATTTTCTAACAAAATACCGATTCTTCATAAAAAACTATTTTACCAACAAACCGATATTTTTATTTAAAAAATCTGCTTTTTCACCATAACATTAGTTTTTCACAATCAATCAACTTTTTATCATAAAAACGTCTTTTCACAAAAAAAAAAGATTTTTTACTATTAAACTTAAAAAATTGTTTTTAACAAAACATTCACCAGAAAACCCAACTTTTCAAAAAAAAAAAAAAAAACTATTTTACCAACAAATCGACTTTTTATATGGCAAAAATCTGATTTTTCACCTTAGTGTTACACAATCAATCAATTTTTCACCATAAACCCGATTTTTCACAAAAATGCTTTTATATACCAAAAAGTTGGTTTCTCACTATTAAACTTAAAAAATGTTTTTAACAAAACATTCACAAGAACAACCGACTTTTCAACAAAAAAAAAAAAAAAAAAAAAAAGGCAAAAAGACAAAATCAGTTATTCAATAACTCTTTTGTTTTGAGATTAAAAACTGTGACTATCCTCAATATTTAAACACTTCTACATACATAATTGTCTACATGACACGCTTACACACTCGAATACATTTATAAATATTTTAAACAATAAATTTGTTCAATATGCATAATAAAACAAAAACTATTAAATAAATAAAAATTTGTACTACATATTACGTTTTGTATTGTTTAAAATTATTTTAAATCCATAGAAAATAATGAAACAAAAAAAAAAAAAAAAGAAAAATATGTGTTGTTTAGTTAGTGAAAACAAATTCTATAAAACCATAATTATAATGAAAAATTTAGAATTTTTTTTGTCAAATTTGATTGCATTTTATATGTAAATATTCATTTCATTTAGTTTTATGAGGCTTAAAGTACACAGAAAACATTTCTACATTTCTGAAATGTATTTTAACATAAGCTGTATAAATTGGACATAAAAAATAAAACTATTTTCATAAATAGCATACAATTGTATATAACAATAATTTAGGAATTTTGGCAAAATTTTAGTTAATTTTTGTTGGATTTAATTGCAGAATCTAAAAAGAAAAATTATTACCTATATACATAAATATTAACGATAAATTCATTGAATTGTAAATTTTTAAGGAAAAATCTGTAAAAAATAATATCTGAAAGAATATGCGTATATTTAGAACATATGTATTTCGCTTTCATAAATTAGATAAAAGATCATTATTCCTCCTCCAATGTGTGGCTGAAAACCAATATATATTAAAAATTTTTCAAAGAAAATTTCAAACATTTTTTCAAAAATTTAATATAAAGGGTGATCCATTTCGAGGTTCATTACTTTTTGAAAGAAAAAAAAAAAAAAAACAGAAAATTCAAATTTAATGGGGAATGTTTATTATCGTTTTAAAGAACATTCTTTGACATTTACTTTTTGAGGATTATATCTATCAAATGTTGGCCGTTGCTACGTCGCAGATGGTCCACCCGTTGAGTCCAATTTTCAATGACTCGTTCGAGCATTTCGACTGGTAATTGGCGAATGATACGCGTGATGTTTTCTTCCAAGTTCTGAATCGAAGTGGGTTTGGCCGCATAAACTTTAGACTTTACATATCCCCACAGGAAAAAGTCTAACGGTGTGATATCTTGGTGGCCAATCGACTGGGCCAAAACATGAAATTATGTGCTCACCGAAGTTTTCTCTCAATAAATTCATTGATTGATGCGATGTGTGGGAAGCCGAGATCACGAGCTTCAATTTCAGGCATCAAATAGTCAGTTATCATGGCACGATAACGGTCGCCATTGACGGTTACGTTCGCACCGGCGTCATTTTTAAAAAAATATGGACCGATGATTCCACCGGCCCACAAACCACACCAAGCCGTTGTATTTTCTGGATGAAGTGGCAGTTCTTGAATCTCTTCAGGTTGCTCTTCGTCCCAAATGCGGCAATTTTGTTTGTTTACATGCCCATTGAGCCAGAAATGGGCCTTATCGCTGAACAAAATTTTCCAAGAAAACGTCGGATCTTCTTGTAACTTTTCAAGAGCCCATAGAGCGAAGCGATGTCGCTTGGGAAGGTCGAGCGGCTTCAGTTGTTGCACAAGCTGTATTTTGTACGCTTTCAATTTAAGATCTCGACGTAAATTGCGCCAAGTCATTCCATACGTCAGTCCGAGTTGCTGCGAACAGCGCCGAATCGACTCTCCACGGTCTTCGTGTACACTCTCAGCTACGGCCGCTATATTTGCTTCACGGCGTGCTGGACGTGGTCTATTCGGTCGAATATTATCCAATAATGAATGCTGGGTCTCAAAATGAGTGATGGTGTTGAGAATAGTACGCTCAGTAGGCCGATTATGTAGACCATAAGTTGAGCGAAGTGCACGAAACACATTCCTCAGAGAACGTAAATTTTCGTAATAAAGTTGAACGATTTGTAAACGTTGTTCAGGCGTAAGTTTTTCCATTATGAGATGCCAAACAATACTAAACAAAAATAACATGACAGCATGACATGACTCACTCGTGATCTGTCAAAAAAAGGCTATTGAAAAAAGTACCTCTACTTGAATCACCCTTTATAAATGAAATTTTAAATAATTTTGTTCAAGTCTACTTGATTATATTTCATTTCAAATAAATATGAAAACGTTTTTTAATATTTAAGAAATTAGTATTAAATATTATGATCTCAAATTAATGAAACAAAATAATTTTATTTATGTGCAAAATTGGTTCTGTGTAAAAATAAAAAAAAAAATCTTTCTGGCACTATATAACCAACAATAATTCACTCTTGATTTTTTTATTTTAATTTTTGTTGTTGCTATTATTGATTTATGTATTGTTGTTAAAAATAATAAAACTTTATTATAAATTATTCAAAACATTCTTGTTCATGTCAAAATTAATTTAGTGTTAGTGATTTAATTTCAGGAATTTAAGTTTATGAATTCAAGTTAGATGAAGATTTTCCTAGAAAATAAGAATATTTTTGAAAATTTAATTATTTAAGGCCTGCTATTTTAAAGCTCTTTTTTGATGAATGTAAATAATTAAAAAATGAAAAATGAAAACTTTCTTATAAATAAATATTATTAGGTTTAAAATTTGTTGAGAAGCACATTTTTCTAATAACTAAATAAAACTTTTCTAAATTTATAATTTTATTTCAAAAATACTTTCTTTTCTGCCTTTTTGCTATTACAATCAATTTTTCTGATTTAATCATTGGTATAAACGAATTAAGTGATTTAATTACTTCTAGCTTTAACAGTGATTTAACATACTCCTCTACCTCTGATTTGTGTTTTTATAAGAAATATTACATAATAACTCCTTTAGTTTAATACACATTATTCATGCAAATAGCCATAATTAATTTTTAAACAATTGATGTTTATCGCATAAAATGCCAAACTTACAAAAAAAAAAAAAAAAAAAAAAAAATGAAAAGAAAAGAAAAGAAATTTCCATAATTATTTTTCAACAAACTTGTGTTGTGACCACGGGACATAGGCAGCTAATAATAGTAGTTTCATAACGTTATTATGTTGCTGAAACAAAGTCATGATAGTTATTTTAAAATGCAATGAAACTGAAGAAATTATACCCCAAAAATTTTATACAAAAGAAGTTTTCTTATAGCATTAACAAATAATAGTGATGATGAAAGGTATATAAGACTCACAACCAATTATAGCACTCTTAGTTATATCAATATATTTTTAAAATTATGACATCTAGTTTGTTCATAAAGACTACATGGATAACATGACGGACGGACATCGTTAAATCCATATATATTTTAAGATGTAGGATATAATGACATATCAAAATAAGCATATATAGCACAAAGCAACAAGAAATAGTTCCAATAAAAGCGAACCAGTAGCCTAGCTTTTTCAAAGGCTTTTTCAAAGTAAGTTTGAATTTCGGTTTTATGTCATCTTTTGGAGCCCTCTTTTCAATATGATTGGAAATAAAAAAACATTTAAATTATTTAATCCAACTGTTACTAGCATTATTATACTAGATTTTTACTGAATGTCGCACCCTTTTTACGCCCAATTTTGTTATAATACTGTTTACTTTATTTACCTTGACCTTATGTTCAAATCTGATCAAATTATTAAGTACACCTTATAGGATGATATTAAAGATAAAAGTCTTCAGAAATACTCCGAGTATTTATCTTTTAATAAACAATTAATCTGATATATTTCAGAGAAACAAGCCGTATTTGCACCCCTAGCAGCTTGTCGATAAGCCGATAAATTTTTTCGAGACGAGCTGCCGTCGATACCATCGGTTCATCGGCGCAAAGTGGCTCAGAATCGTTTTTCATCGGCCAAAACTCTGTAATGTCTGAATTAAAAGAGATTTTTTTATCGAGAGATATTTTCTTGAATTTTTTTCCAGTTTTAATTTCATTAAAATCGGTTCAGCAGTTGTTGAGAAATTTAAGGCTAAAATTGAACTTTTAATTTTTTTATAGCATTTAGTATGAAAATGTGGATTTTGTGGTTTTTTGAATCAGCTTTGCTTATAAAAAAAGTTATAAGCAGATAAAAAAAAAACATTTTAATAATACCCAAGATAATTTTGTGAACATATTCCTAGTTTATCAATTGTAGAACAGGTTCCACTAGAACCGGTTGTTTTTGAACAAAAAAAAAAAAAAAAAAAAAAAAAAAAAAATACAATTTTTTTAATGTTTCTTTTTTTTATTTAAATAATATTAAGGACAACCATTTTTATTTTTTATAATAACCAAAAGTTTTATAATGTTTATTTTATTTTTTCTTAAATAGCAATAAAAGAATATTATAATTATTATTCATTCGGTTGGAAAATAGCCTACAAATATTCCATATTTAGTTCTATATTATTTCTTTATCTAGCAGTCCTTTTGGTATGGTGCTCTCTATAAAATCTGTAATTCTTAATGTAATTCCCTTTTTCCTGGGCTTCCTCTGATAGATTTCTAAATGATGTTTAATAACATCTTCTCAACTGTTGCAGACATATTTCTTCAAGGATATTTGGTTTGTAAAGTGATTATACTTCTCGTAATCACCAAATTTTTTGCCATCAATTGGTTCATTACATACAAGTACGTAGATAATTGTTTTAAATCTTGAAATACTATTTATATCAACACCTGTTGAACCTTCTTGCTGTGTTCTCATCATTCGTATTGCCTGATCCTTTAAATTTAAATTTACATTAACAAAATTATACAATACAATTAACAAAATTAAAAAAAAGAAATGCATATTTTATTCGTTTTTATGGCATATTTTAAAATTTTTAGAGCATATTTTAAGCGCCTGAAACACACTTTTTAAATGCATGAATTTCCTGTCCATGATTATAATGAAATAATTTCATTTGTGGCTACCAAATTACCGTTGGTACAAACTCATTTTACTGCAAAAATTTAAACTATTTAAAACTGAATAATCAAATCATTGTTCTGTGAATATTCGTGTTCAAATATAAGATTTCGCTAAATCAATTAAAATTAGCTTTTGCTAATTGTCTTTCATATGTGCTAAAGTTTTCTTAGTAGATAAATAGTTTGTATATAGTGCGATATCTGCTGCAAACTTTTAGTCCTCTTCTGAAGACAGATAACATATCTTTCTTGGATGACTTTTTTTTAATATTTTCTCTCATGCTAGTGCTCCATAAAGAAGTAATTAATTTATAACTCGTGTGAGGAACATTCTTCGGCTTTGTCGGGGATCTTCAATATTTGGCATTATGCGGGCCAGAGCGTTTGAAACGGTGGTTACTTTCTTACACGCGTAAGAATAGACGATCGTTTATCATCACTCCCAGGTATTTAATTGCGTTCTTTAACACTATTGTGCTACTTCCAGCTTTAAGGAAAAGCATTTCCTTTTCCTATTTATAAGAACAACTTCTACAGCCATTCTTTAATTATTCGAATCAACAAGTTTGCTGATAATAAATATAAATAAGAATTAAAACTACTTGAAAAATATGCCAATAACAAATTATGAATTTATTAATAAATTAAGCCAGCACCGTTCAAAAGAAATTTCAAAACTTTTTTAATGCACATGTCCAAAATATATTTATTATTTATTGTTTTGTACGTCACTGTTTTGTTATACACCCAGTGCCAAATCTTAATAATTAATGGTAGTTAAACATAAAACATGTTTTTATGCCTAGAAATATGCATGTATTTGTTATGTACATTTTATTAATAATACAGTTTTATTATTGGTTTTCAAAATGATATTTTTTTTAATTCTCAACTGCAGCTACTAATGTGGAAAGAGGGGAATAAAAAATAAAGTATCAGTAAAATAAAGTATAAAAATTTAAGAAATTTTATAACAGTCTATTTTAATATATCATAGATCTTCCAATAGTGCAAAACGCCGGGCACTATTCTAAGCTTATACAAATTTTTATATAGAAGAGTAGAAATTGGAACTTCTTTTATATTAAGAAGATAATTTTATTTTATTGTCATCATATAAATGAATGCTAATAATACGTATTTTACATACACATGTATGGACAAGTATTATATACCGTGTAATATTTTTATATTATTTTCAAGAATTCATTAAGAAATTAACATTTGTCATTATAATAATTAGATTTTACTACCTTTTTGCCTGCAGCTAAATATGACAAATAATAAATATTTAAAATTTTGCATTTCATAACTAGAAAAACAAGGCGGGAAACAATTGAAGCATGGACGCGTATAAGGGCGCATAAGCCATAAATAAAATTCTCTTTTCGATATTTAGTAAGATTTATTAAGTTTCTATCTATATGCAAAGTATCACTAAAAAATTCGAAAAATTCGAATAAATTGGAATAATGGCTTATATCCATTTACATGAAATATATTATATCTCTCTTCAGAAGAAGCTTAAGAGTCTGCAGCAGATGTCACACTATATCACTTGAAGCTACAAGCATTATTTCAGGAATTGTATCTATAGATATAACAGCTAACGAGCTATTTACTATTTACAATGGGTTATAAAAATAGTCCAAACTATTTTTTCGCTAGGAAAACTTTTAGCATATATGAAAGGGTGAATTTGATACAAAAAATTAATTTTAATTGATTTAAAGAAATTTCATATTTTTAAAGAAATCTCAAAATTTTAAGAAGATCGTTAGAAAACTAACCATGGCTTACATATAAGCTCCTTTCAAGAAAATCACTTTAAAGTATACGCCTCATATATAAATACTATCATAACAATAATATTTGACAACAATTAGTTTTATATGAGTACGAAACATAGGGCAAAATATTACCACAATCGACTCATAATTGATCATAACCTCTATATAAAGCCTAATTTTAGGAATCAAACTTATAATAAATGGTAATATCACGGTAATATTACATATATATATATATATATATATGTTTTACAGAAATATAAATTATATAAGCACCAATCGACAATTGACCATAGCTTCCATATGAGAGACCAATTCTGGAAATACTCGTATTAAAAATGCATGATGTTGGATATCAAAAGAATGGACTTGACCAATTACAAGTTGTTTACTTATTTTTTTCGATTAAATTTGCTGAAATTGTTAACAAAATTACAACAAAAGATTACCTTATTATATTATTTAAATGATGGATATATGCACTTTTACTTATTCTTAGCTCGATACATTAAAACTCACAAGATAATGAATTTTTTTGTAGAATCTGAATAATATTATATACATTTTAAATGTCTTCTTATTTCTATTCTGAAGTTAGTGTGTTATTCTAATAGTGGATTGTACACAATTTATGCTAAAACATTTAAAAATCCCAGTAAAAAAAAAAATTGAATGAAAATATAAAAATTCCATAAAATCGTGCCTTAAAGGTAATTTTTCGGCTTAATTGACGAATTTTTTAAAGTGTTTTTGTACATATAGTTGTAAGTTGGTTTTTAAAGCAATATTATAACTCACTTTAAAAAATTGGGTTTATACGCCCTTATACTCGTCCATGTTTCTTATTATCACTGTTTAATGAAATTATATGTGGTAGCTCTCGCTACTTGTGCCAAATCAAAATTATTCAATCACACCTGGAGTGCTCCGCTGCAATTTTTCGTATTGAAATGAAAAAGTTTAGTGTAGAGTAAATTAATTTTTGGTATGCAATATTTTTTCAGAAAATATAACTCGCTCATTAATAAAAAATTTCAGTAGAAACGTTTAGCGATTAGCTAATTATATAAATAAATTATAATCTGTAAAGTAAATAAAAATTTTTCAAATATTTTTTAACCAATTTTAAAAAGTTTGAGATATTTTTCTAAAAAAAAAAACTGCGAAAATGCGTAAAAAAATAACCAACATAAAATAACGCTTAAATATAAAAACAAAACTTTTTTATAATTCAACTCCTTTTTCTCTCTTCTAAAATTATTTAAGGAAAAGAGAGCAATAAAATTCAGAGTTTTTTGGACTTTTTTTATACTGATTCCAGTTTGAAGAGTACTTTTGTCCAAGTTTTTCCCGATTGGTATTTTTTTTTTTAGCATTTTTTGCGTTTTGGTGATTTTTTTCCTTTTTGTTTTTTTCATTTTGACAATTTTTTTGCTGTAGGGTTTTTTTTCTGTTTTAGATATTTTTTATTTTGGCAATTTTTTCCATTTAGGCAACTTTTTTACTTTGATTTTTTTCTTTATTAGTCGACTTTATTATAAAAGCAATTTTTTATTTTGTTCGCTGTAAAGTTTTTTTTTAGCGTTTTTTTCACTTTAGCGTTTTTTAATTCGTTCTGGTTAATTTTTTTCGATTTTGCATTTCTTTAATTTTGTAGATTTTTTATTTTAGCGTCTTTTTTTTCGTTTTTTTTAGCACTTTGCGATTTTTTTTAGAACTTTGAAAACTTTTCTCATATTTTCTTATTTTGTCATGTTTTGATTTTTTTTTTTTGTTTTTGCAAATTTATCTTAGCGTTTTTCTCATCTTGGCAATTTCTCTTCTTTTGGCGATTTGTTTCATTTTAGCGATATATTTGTATTTTACAATACTATCAACTACAATCAGAAAATAATTTTTATTTATACCCGAAAAAATAAAAACTACCTATTAACTGTTATTCTGTCCCAAAATTTATAAAAGTGAAAATATAATCCTCTGATTTTTATATATAATCAAAATAAAAGAACAATAAAATGAGCTTATCTTAAAATTATGCATTTGCTAAAACTAAAATGGAACGGTGTTAAGACAAAAGCAAAACCGTTGAAAAAATATACAAAGCAATTCAAATTATTAAACATTTTATATTTTGTTTATCACTCCTGTCTTATATATCTCTCAATTAAAATTGAAAAAAATTACTCTAACTCAATGTAGTTATATCATTACAAATTGTCTGGTTTGCTTGTGTAACAAAAATAATAGCAATGAGAGAGTCGTCTGAGAGACATGAGAAATAATGTAGAGAAGAGTCGCTCTTTTGGTTTGAGTCTTATATACATATAGGTGAGTTTTGTTTGTGCATAAGTAGCAACTTTTAACGCATATATAGGTGAGCCTCGTTTTATGCGATACTTAAATTACGCAATTTCTTTATAACAGTTACTATTTTTTGTAATGCGCATTTTTATTTAATGCGAATTTAAAACGGATTTAAAAAATAATGACAAATCTTGATTTGAGAAAAATACAGTTCTGTGAGAATATATAAAAAAAAAATAATTTTTTTTAAGAAAGCGTTTGAAAATAGCTCCAATTCCTAGAAAGAAATCAATAGATAAATTAAAAAGTAAGAATAATACAAAAACATAGGACTAATAAATAAGAAAACGTATATCCTAAATCTACGACAATTGAATAGAAAAAAATAAAAATTTACTTAAAATTTGAATAAAACCGGATTAGAAATATATATAAACCAAATAAAAATAATAATATGATTGAACAAAAACGAAGAAACGAAGGCGAAGCCTGAAAAACAAATTTTTGATTAGCAATGGCATTTTCTCCAAATTTAATATTTCAAGGAATATCTATATCAGGTGATTTGTATACCACTAAACATAAAATAAAACTGGAAGTTTATGTGAGAGACAAAAACCTAATTCAGTTGTCAAAAACCTAATTCATGCAACAACAAAATACGTGTAGTCACATATATTCTGTTTTTGTTTTTTGAAAAAAAAAAAAAAATGTGTAAATTTTTTTCAAACTTGAATTTGAACAGTCTCTCATATAAACTTCCAGTTGTATTCTATGTCACTAAACATTTGTTATATTATTTAAATCTAAATCAGTTAGTATATGGTGGTATTTAAAGCACCATAAGATTAATTTTTTAATAAACAAAAAGTATAAAATAGAAAGTAGACATATAAAACACATATAAAACTGTTTTTTATTTTCCGCAATTTTAAGGTGTCAAACCAATAGTTTTCATTTAATTAGTATGTTAATTTACGCGATATATAAAAATGAATTTTGTGTTTATTCCTAACCTTGTTCTATGCGTTTTTTATTTACGCGTTCTTTCTCCAGTCCCAAAGAGCGAAAATCAAGGGTTACCTGTAACTTCTAAAACACTGAAAAGATTTAAATATAATTCTGCACATCTTTGAGAAAATACTTTTCTAAAGGTAAATTTTTTATTAAAATCAGATATATAGTACGAGCAAAAGAAGTGTAACAAAAAAATAGGTTTTCCTATTAATTATATAGATATTGATACTTGATGGCATTTAAATAATTTTTGGCACCTGTCATTAGAGAGAGTGGTTTTTAGTTTAATATTTCTTTCAAGTAGTTAAAAAGTAAAAATAAAGTAATTTTCATTGAAAAAAAAAAAAATGTGGGAATAAATCAATGATCAATTCTTTTAATAATTAGGGAAATACAGTTTTGACTACCATAATATAATAAGAGTTTTGCAGATGAATTTTATGATTTTTACTACTAAAACAGCTAAAGTAGTAATACTTTTTATGTCAATCAAAATTGAATATCAACTTAATCAAATTTTCATAAGTTCCATTTCCATCAAACTTTTGATATTTATCAAGTCAGAAGCCTGCTAAACATCCTTTTTGTTATATTTATTACCCTAAAATATTTATTACCTTTTTACCCTTAAATTTTCATAAGAATTCAATAAAATCATTAACAATGATTTGGACACGTTGTATAGTAAACTTTTTTTTTCTATAATTTATTTTCCATATTGCTTCTTAAAGTTACTGGTAAGAGAAAGTTTTTTTTTTTTTTTGATTTAATTGGACAGTTGAATAGTCCTTAAGCGAACTGTCAGTTTAAATATTTTATGCACAAATTACTTTTTAAAAAATAATTTATCATTGTAATGAGAAATAATTTGCCAACTAAATATTGTTAATTTTTCTTTATAAACACTCCAGTTTTTCTTCTTCTTCTATCTCTCTAAATCACTCATTATTTAAGGACTTCCGTTATTATTTCATTTCTTGGCTACATTTGTATAGGTGAAGGTGTTCTTGTTATTTCCTGGTTTGTTTTCAGTTGTTCCCTGTTTATTCTGTATAGTATTATTGTTGCTACTTTTTTTTTTTTTTAGCTGCTGTTGTATCTTTGCCATCACAAGAATATCTTAAAAATCAACATAAACCCAAAACAATTACCTTTTGTTGTTTATGTTGTTGGTGCTGCTATATATTACGTTTCTGTTTCCCTTTTATTTTTAATGACTTCTCTTCAACTAATGAGGATGATATGTTGCCGTCGAAATAGCACTAGTTTGACTTAAATCTTAAATCCTTTTTTTTTCTTTATGTTCATCCTTGACAGTCAACCAACCAACCAACTACCAGAACATCACACTCTTCTATTATACACAATTTATAGCCTTCAAGGCAGTTAGGACAACAACAACAACAATAGGTATAATAATGAACGATAACAATAAGTTTCTTATATTAAATTCGAAAATTCAGATACGATTGTGAAGCTAAAATAATTCTTTTATCTGTCCTTTCTGAAGAAACGTATGTACTATTTAAGTAAATATATATTTATAATGAACAACAAAATGAAATAAAACTTAATCTTTAAATATGTATTTATAAAATAATTCGTTGGAAATGACTACGAGGAAATAGTAAAGTAACTAAAATTACAACAACAATGTTTAAGGGCATAAAGATTACAAAGAAACCTTAATGCTGTAGCTTCAACAGCAAAAGCAGCAGTAATAGTTGCTATTAGCAACGTTAAGAGAAAAGTATCAAACGTTTTGTTTTTTTTTTCTTCATTTTGTTTTGTTTTGCGAAAATGTGACGAAATTAAAGTGGCTTAACTCACATTTTAAAACTTAATGATTTTACCAGATCTGCTTTTGAGTATAAAATATAATGCACAATGGACTTGAGGAAAAGAGAATTATGTACCATTTTTCAAAATAGATGCTTATATTCAAAAGCAGAAAAAAACACGTTTATATAGAAGTGAAATTTGGCCAGACAGATGGATGTACTCTGTTAAATTAACATTTCTCAGGTAGCGACTGTGGCTTGGTTGCTACTTTAGCGGAGATAATTTATCCTGAATGGTTTAGACGATTTAACAGTGGCGATTTCGATGTGCGAAAAACGTTTAAAGATAAAAAATTTTAGGCTTTGCTAGATCAAAACTCATGCCATATGCAAGAAATAATTTACATAATTGTTACTAGTAGATCAAGGTACAATTTCCAGGTTCTAAAAGATAATTTGGGTTCATTCAAAGGCAAGAAAATTGAATGCCACATGAAGGCGCTTTTGAATGTCGAATTGCTACGCGCAATGAAAAATGCAACAACTATCATATTACAAAGTGCAAAACACTTTATGTGAAGACCGGCCAACCCGGAAATTCAACATCAAAGCCGAAGCAAGTTATCAAGAGTTGGCTTGATTTGATCTTGTCAGAAAAGTAAGAAGCTGTTTTAGGATAAAATCCATAAACTACTAGAAAGATGGGAAAAGTCGTAGCTTGTGATGGGCAAAATTCTAAATAAAATACATTATACCCTTAGCTCGAAATAAATATTCATTTATATCAATGTATATTATTTTAGCGACCCTTCTCATTTTGCATTTGTATTATTAAAGAATTTAAATATATCTGGGGGTCCAGGGGAAAATGAAAAAAATTATGAAAGGGTCCACAAGGTGAATTATATTATAGTATAGAAGTATCCTATACAAAAAATACATATTTAGAACCGATGCAGGTATAGCAAGCCTTAGGTCGATTGTTGGTTTGTATTGAAGTGTTTAATTAGAGTTAAAGAATGTTTATATGCATATGGACTAAGAAAAAAATTCATTGTTTTTTCTTTTTTTTTTGCATTATTCAGATGATAATTAAGTTACTAAAAGTAGTTGCAAGTTTTAAAATTAAGAAACCTGCTTCGGAGTCATCCATTTTTTAACCATTCCCTTACTTTTTTCATTTACATATTTATTACCAATGCCGTCCGTTATTAACTACCTGCCTTGGAAATTTAAATACATCATGGGAGAACGATTGGAAGTTTATATCTTAACAATAGGCAACTGAATACATTTAGAGTAGGGATGTCAGTGTATAAAAATGTAGTTGTGTTAGTAAGTGTGAAAACAAAATCATTCAAAAACGAGAAAGAAAGATCATAGTCGGTCATGACCGACTACTGATACCCTACACCATTATGTACGAACATAAAAATTCGAAAAGGGGATTTATATTACACCTGCGGTTAATTTTACTAAATGTAAAATAAAATATACAAATAAAGAATAATGCCTTGATATTAACATCTAGATGATTTTATGTACTTTAGGGCGATTATTGGAAGTGTGTTTATATGGGAGCTATGCAATGTTGTTTCTACTTACATAAAACTTATTTGTGTATAATATTAATTTGATACTAACATTCGTATGGGTTTTATGCACGTTAAAGTGATTTTTTGATTTTCGAAGAGGGGTTTATATGGGAGCTATGGTTAAGTGTGGACCAATCCTCATAAAATTTGATACAAAGATTGATATTTGTAGAGAACTTCTTTGCACCGAATTTCATTAAAATATTCTTATTTATAAGCTATTTTTGAATGTTTAAACTCTATTGAGGGGGGACATTTGTATGAGCGCTAGGCGAAATAATGGACCAATCACAACCAATTTCAATAAAATTCATTTTTGTATTATAAAAGTCCTATGTAGCGAATTTCATTGTATTATCTTCAATATTGTGACAGGTACACAAGGTTTACATGGACAACCAGCAGTCTAGTCAGCCAAACGGACGGACGGACATCATTAGATAGATTTAAAAAATGATTCTGAGTCGATAGGTATACTTTAAGGTAGGTGTTGGATAATATTTTCTATGCGTTATAAACATCAAACCCCAAACGCCTATGGTGGTGTAGGGTATAAGTAGTTTGGAATAGTAAGTAAAAAAATGTCATTCCTTACATTAAATTTAATTAAATTTATTAATACTGTCATAAAGAAATATAACATAAACTTTATCTTAAAACATTAATATTAAAGAAATTGATGGTTATTAATTTATTTCCATCATTTTTTTTCTAGTGCATTTTGTACTCTTTAAGCTCTTAACAACGACGAAATAAAATAGCGAAAAAATACGTTTGAACTCAGCCAGTGCAATTATGCTATGAATTGACATCCTTAATTTAGAGTAGCTGTGTTTGAGGACGCAACCAAGATTTGTTAAAAAGCAATCTAGAAAACTAGAAGACGCACCCTTAGTCACCCTTACACCCTCGGAAGCGTTAATGCATATAGTTTGTGTCATACATCATTAAACAATAGTCTTTCCGAGTTGTGTCAACTAAGCCGTATAGTTATATTGCTTTCATTTTTGCTACCGCAAATATTATCAACGGAAAGTAAGAATTGGAATCGCATATCGGGTTCAGAAATTTATGTTTGTGCCATAATTCTTCAAAAATCTATATTATAATTTATTTTGATATGTATATACATATTTAGTTTTGTAATAAAAAATAAAATTATTGTTGATTAATTATAATATGTACGTTATTGACATTTTAAATTTATTTTTCAAAACGCTTATGCGTACTCTATACAAGCGGTAATTAATATAATAGATAATTGTTGCAACCGACAAAATTTGATTGGCTAAAAATTCGGTTGTCACAACGAATCTGTGCACTCTGTGCACTTCTTTTTAAAGCATATTTTTGGTTGTCCTGGTGATAAAGTTTTGGAAATTGTAAATTATTTGCTAATAATACAGCCATGAGTTTAGTTTAGTAAATATATGGTCATGCTTTAAAACAAATGGATTCGAGAAATTAGCATCATACCCTCTTAACGAATGATCGGAGGCACTAAATGACCCTCGTCTAGACGATGCTCGTAAAGAAACACTTCATGAACTGGAATTTTGATACATAAATATCTAGCCCTTTCGCTCAGAGAATCAGTGTTGGTATTTTTTTCTTTTACGCTGAAAACTTCTTCTTGCGATCGTCACGTCCAAAGTTTGCGTTTCAACTAAAATTTTTTTACATGGAATTGAATATTTTATTCCCTCCATACTAATATACAGTTTTCATCATTTCTATATTGTCTTAGAAATAAAGTCCAAAGGAAATCCCAGAGTTTAGTCTTAACCCTCCAACGGTCAAGGCTGCCTTAGGGTATCTTTTATTATATTTAGTTTTTGAAAATAATTCATATTTTAACTTATTTTCCTATTCTAATCATTTGGTTAATTAGTTAACATAATAAACTAAATAACTAGATCCTAAATCCACCAAAAAATTTACACTAATCATATTTTTAATATGAAAATTAATTTTATACATTTCCGCTCCGACCGCTAGAGGGTTAAGAGTCTTTTCCAACATTGATTCTTCTTGAGTTGAAACCATAATTAATAAAATCAGTAACATCTGAGTGAAATAACATTATATACTGACAAATTAATCCTTGATCTCATATGGACTTAAGGAAATTTATTTTTATCTTCTTTTAATTTATAAATCTATTTAATAAATTTAAAATTTCATCAGGCCATAGTGTCAAAAAGCCAGATATCAACACAAATACCTACTACAGATAAACTTTAATTTAGGTTATTGAAGACAAAAAGAAGAAACGTTTGTGATTCTTTATATTTTATTTATTTCTCTGGCTTGTTTTTCCCTTTGCAATTTGCAAAATATTTATAAGAAAATTTGTTGAGAGAAAACTTCTATTTGTTCTAGTGTAGGAGATTTTCCTAAAGAAGATTAGTATTTTTGTTGCTTTCATTTGTACATACTTTACTGATGCTGAAGAAATTTAAAACATTTAAATTTGCTAAACCGTTTGTAGCAAATAGGAAACTTTTTTTATAATGTACAAAAATGTGAAAATCAGCAAAAGACTCTGCTGCGATTCCCAGAGTGTAAATTAAATCCAGTAATTATCGAGCGTTTGATTTATATTTAACATTAAGATCCTAATTTTTGATTTCTTTATTACATACTAGATTACACCTGGGGTGTTCGTTATCCCTATCGTATGGAAATAAAAAAGTTTAGTGTAAAAAAAAAAATTAATTTTTGCTATACTTATATTTCAGAAAAAACAACCATTTTGAAGATTTCTTCCAGTTTGAAGGTTTTTTTCGTTCCATAGTTTTTCCAGATTTGGCAATTTTTCAGCATTTTTGTGTTTTGGCGATTTTTTTTATTTATGACATTTTTTCCTTTTTGGATTTTTTTCGCGATGTTTTTCAATATAGCGATTTTTATTTTTGTTTTTTAGTGTCTTTTTTACATTTTAGTTTTTTGGCCACTTTTGTTGTATTTTTCATTCTTGCGACCTTTTTCTGTTTTAGCGTTTTTTCTCGTGTCGTTTTTTTCATTTTGGAGATTTATTTATGTTTTAAAATACTATCAATAGCAATCAGAAAATAACTTTTATTTTCCTTCGAAAACATGGAAATCAACAAATAACTGTTATTTCAGCTAAAAAATATAAAATATAAAATAAAAAAATAAAATAACAGTGAAAATATAATCCTCAGGCTTTTATAATAAAAGTCCTAATAGCTGTGGTCTCTGATTAAATAAAATGAGCTTATCTCGATTACTCAAAGAAAATTTCACTTAAAAATATGCATTTGTTTAATAGAAAAACGAAACTTTATAAAAACAAAACACTTTTCAAAAAGTAAAACAAATAGTGTACTTTTTCTACTTTGTTTCTCATAAAGCATAAGGCTCAGAAAAAATAAACAAGAAAGCAATTAAAATATTAAACTCTTCTATTTTGTTTATCACTTCTCTCTTACAAATCTCTCAATTAAAAGTGGAAAAAAATCTAATTCACCATTATTATATCATTACAAGTTGTCCACTTTGACTTTGCAAAGAATTAACAGCAATAATTTGTTTTAAGTTGAGAGAATTATCAGAGAGGTATAAGATATTAAATAGAGAGGAGTTTAATAGTTTGAGACACACTTTTGTTTGAGGCTTACATAAATACATATATGTATGTCAGTTTTTTTATATGTAATAGTATAACAACTTTTA